>BSBN01000236.1:1800000-2367500 GCA_027924645.1 Cunninghamia lanceolata | reverse complement strand
CACGGCCCCCTCCCCATACCCCTCATTTCAAAGATTGGATTGTGGGTGGCGGCTATGGCCACCGCTCATAGTATATATATTTTTTCCTATTAAAACTTCAAAAACAAACCCTAGACTGGCAAGGGTTCGGCCCTTTCACACTGTTTATCTCTATTTTTTTTTAAAGAAGTTTAACCCAATTTGTAGCAATATATATATATATATATATATATATATATATATATATATATATATATATATATATATATATATATATATATATATATATATATATATATATATATATATATATAAACATGTATATATACATACTATTTTATATTTAGTGAAATATAATACCCCAGGTTAAATAAATAAGCAGAAATATATATATATATATATATATATATATATATATATATATATATATATATATGTATATATACATATATATGTATATATACATATATATATGTATATATACATATATATATGTATATATACATATATATATACATATATATACATATATATGTATATATACATATATATACATATATATACATATATATATACATATATATACATATATATATATATATATATATATATATACTAAAAACCCTAGGTATTTATTTTCACATTCATTAAGAAAAATAAGATGCCTAGATTTAAATATAATCATAACCAGTTTTGTATACACATTCTCAAAATAAAATAATAGAATCAGATTGTATTATACAATAATCAGATTTGAAAGCTTTTAAACACCATTACTATATCTTTTTTTTTAAGAAAGGACCAGATTTACTTTTAAATATTTTTTTTTTTGCAAGTATAATCCACAGCAACTTACTATTTCTTTCTTTCCTTTTTGATAGAATTAAAAGAAATAGAATGCCATAATTTCTTTTAACCAACAACCTAGATAATTCATATTTCATATATTTTTTTTTTCTTTCATGAAAAGCTCATAATAATGGGAATGAAATACATTTATTTATTCTAAAACTCATTTCCATCAGCACTATTTGCTTACCTTACTATTTAGCATACAAACAATCAAACTACATCATATATAATTTCTTGGATGAAAGGAAGCAAACAACAAGTTATAAACTTTTATTTTCTTTGAAATACCTAACAGCAAATTTATATTTTCTTAGGCAAATTTCTATAAACACTTAAACACAATAACATAACATAAGGAACATCTTTTGAATAACAATATGGAGTAACTCACATTTAATTTTCCTTTCACACCAAAATACAATAAGGAGTACTATTTTACAACTCCAATATTATGGCCTCCAAGGCCATGGCTTACAAAACTAGCCAACAATATAATGCGAGATAACAATGAACTTCTCCAAACACCATTTTCTGCAATAAAATATGTAATAATACAACACAAGAATGGAGAACCAAGCCACTAAGGAATGCCCTCCTCCCAAACATAGACCCGTTAGTGGGTCACCCCTGAGCTAGGGAGGTAGGAATTCACACGGTCTCACATACACACCACAACAAAGAAATTTCTAAACACATAAAATTTACTCCCATGGATTTGCACATAACAAAACTAAATAAATTGAGTTTGGAGGGGGTAGGGGAGTGGACCCCTTAACTCAAGAGGTCACCCCAAGAACTCTAAAAAACACAAAATCTCAAGGCCTCAAGCCATAGTAAAAATATACATATCTCCATAAATCTCAAAACCATCAAGGCACTCTTGCCATCCAATTTTCTCTCAAACACCATAAAATGCCCTCAAGGCTATAAATAGTACAACAATAAGGAGGTGACCTCGAGGAGGTTCACTCTCCCCCACCCCATACGAGTTGAGCCTTACCTCCAAATGGAGGTGCTCTTGCCAACTCCCAACCCACACAAAAATGAAAACAACACCAAGCTTAAATTTCCAACACATTCACAAAAATAAAACATGCATAGGGAAATGCCTATTGCCATGGAGCTTACCTTCAAAAGCTCTAAAAATGGAAGCATGTTTGAAGAAGAGCTCCAAACTTCTCCAAGTCTCCCAATCTCCAAAATTTCTCTAACACCCCCAAAAACTCCAAGAATAAAAAAAAAATTCAAAAAAAGAACCCACAACTCCTCTCCAAGAGGAGATAAAATAGGCCTTCAAATTTGGCCTTGATGAATGAGGAGGTGACACTTGTCACCTTCTCCTTCCTCATCCCATGCCACTTGAAAGGGAGAAGGAGTGTGAGGGTGACAAGTGTCACCCTCTAATCCATTCAAACCCTCACCTTATCCACTTGTGCTCACACATGTGTGAGAGACCAAGTGGAGAGGTGACAACTCACCTCAAGACTCCATGAGGATAAGGGATGCCACATGGCATCCTCTTATTCTCCAAGAGAGCCATCTCCCTCCAAGATGCTCACATGTGTTTGAGAGTCTTGGAGGGAGATCCCACACACTTGGGGGTCTTGAAGACCTCCCAAGTCTTCTTGGTGAAGGGATCCCCAAACTTTGGGAAGGGAGATGGGTCTTTCCCAAAGCATGACTCATCTCCCATCCTTAGCCATTCAAAATTCGTCACTTTTACTAAACCCTAGTTTAGAGTGACCAAAAGTGAGTTACCCTAGGGTTTAGTAAGTCAAAATTGACCCTAGGCCCTAGGGTTACCACCTAGGGTAAGTTTGGGACACTAATAAACACCTAAGGAGGTATAAAATCACTTTTAAATGGCCCATAAATAAAAATAACACCAAATGATGTAAATCAAATATAAATATACAACACATGATATAAATCAATTTAAGAAGGGTGAACTAGGCTAAATAAATAAATCAAGCATGGACGAAAGCATCATCTGATCAAACGTGATCCTCATCCCTCTTGGGAATGGATTGGTTTTATAGGGAATAACATATGTGTGAAAACTACCTCCAATTTCTCGTGGCCTGGGAATATAACCTGTACGACTAGATCAAGCGGTCAATCACATCATGGATAAATCATAGTCGAAGCAACTAAAATTAAAGTCATGTCATTGCATACAACATTAATCATCTCTAACATAATTAAGATTAAAATTGCATTTCCTATCTAATGTCTCATAATCATCTTCAAATAATAATCCACATAATGAACTCATAATCACATCAATAATTATCATCAAATGTATCTCACATGTCTAACATCAAAATAGCATCAAAATATGATCTAATTAAATCACCACATGACTAATCAATGCTAGTTCAAAATCAGGGAATATAGTCTAATTCTGCATAATGGAAATAATAGTCTCTAAAAGTTTGATAATGTCACCAACTATAATGTAAGACGATCAAAATAGGGAAGTGAAATAAATCGGCCTCACAATAACCCAATGGTTCTTTTCCTGTCTGGTATGAAAAGAAGATATCAAAGTATCTTCAGTATTAAGACTTGCCTCCGGAGCCTTTTCCTTCACACATTTCTCAAAGTTAGTAGAAACAATATCATACTTTAAGGCTATGAACAAACATTCATTATTCTCTTCATTTTCATAATTAGATTCATCATCAGATATACTTGCATCTTCTCTAACATAGTAGCTTTTCTTAGGCACTCTATTTTTGTTAGAAATGAAGATGCAAACCACACAATGAAAATCTAATTCAAACCTTATTATCCTCTAAACAATGTATAATCAATGGAGATTGCAACAGAAATCAAAAACCCATTACACAGAAATAACATGCACTAAGAACTAAACAAATAACACAACAGGTAACATGGATAAAACCCTTTCGAGTAAAAAACTCCAAGAAAAGAGGCTCCAAGTTGTATTATTACTTCTCTACAATATCATTTCTTTTACTACTCTGCATGCTCCCCCTTCGAAGCAACCAACATTAGAACTTTCTCCCCTTGACTGCAACAACCATCATGACCACTACCTGCTCCCCCTGAGAGGTAGCCTCAAACCATCAGTCCAAAATGGGGTTTCCCCTTAGACCCCTCATAGGGGGAAACCCCCCTACGACCGGCCATCGCGAACGAATTAGCATTAAGGACTATATATAAACATGTAGCTGAAACAAGACCGCTTCTGGTGAAACCTTTCATCCCTTATGGGTGATTTACAAACAATATTAGAAGTAATTAATTACATACAATTTACAAGGTTGATGGCACCTTTATCCTAATAATTTTTGTTCTCCCTATTCTTACTTCTCAAAATTCTTTCTAGACATCTTGTAGTGTAATGACCAATCTTACCACAATTGAAACACTTGAAAGGCAACTTACAACCATACTTACCAGTACCTAATTTCATTTTTCTCACAAATTTAGCTTCCACATCATTAGAATCCTCCTAATCTGATTCCATAGTTTTCTTAGATTTGCCAACTTTGAAGGTAGTCTCAGCCTTTGCACTACTTGTACCAAATTCTTTCATTTCCATAACTTTCACCAATTTAGAATTAGAAAGACCACTTAAAAGAGCATACCTTGCTTTACCATTAGTTTCAAAGGCCTTGATCTCATTTGTAGTACTTGGACCATTATCCGGTATCGTGTATCTAGTTTCAACAGCCTTCTAGATCTCATATCCAAGAGAAATCAGATAACCTTCCATCCTTATTTTCCAGAATGTATAATCTATTCCATTGAACTAAGTTACATCCTTCTTGTGCACCATCCTAGATCTACCTTAAGCAGTTTAGCTCTCTTCTAGAGAATCTTGCTCTGATACCAATTGTTGAATGCACAAGACAATTAAGAGGGGGGGTGAATCAGTTGTACCTTAAAATTTCAAAACCCTCACACATATTTAGATTTTCATAGATTCAATTAACCCATACACTATTATGATGATTAAGCATTAAAGAAAATACCAAAAACTGAATCAGACCAACATCAAACACAAGAGAACACCATATTTACGTAGAAAACTCAAGAAGGGAAAAACCACGGTGAGGATTAGCTCACAATATAATGTAGCATCAACACTGAATTACAAAAAGGCTCAATGCCTAGAGGGCTTACTGCCCAAAAAAAAGGCTCACTCCTAAAGGGCTCACTACCTAAAAAGAAAGAGATAGAAGAGGTGGCTCACTTCTAGAGTTGAACTGTTATAATTGCATCTAACATACAGAAGGAGTATAGTTCCAATGAAACTCAAAATACGGAACCAATATTCACCACAATATCAACATCACCTTTGCAGCATCACTAAAGAATAGTAGACACCTTCTACTCACTGCATCCAGTAATCTAACACATGAAGGATTGCACTACACCACACATTCAATCACACTATTACTCACATCCATCACACATGCACACAATCATAGTCCCTTGACACTCATTTATATTATCTTCAACCTTGAGAGCATTCTCCAAGGTCGGCGAATCACCTTAACCAAGAAAATTCAAATTAGTTATGGACCTAAACATTCCCACGGTGGAAAGGAATGAAGGTGGACCATAACACATCTTAGCTCAGACCTAAATTCATCCATGCATGCCACTTCATGCTTTCACAATCACCGAAGCACCTCCGCAAATAGTGTAAACACCCAAGGTTAGCCAAACCTATGTTAACATAATGAACTTTTAAGTACATGCTTCCTCAAACCCAAATACAACTTGTGGACCACATGAAAGGCTTTGACGCAATCTAGAGTATTCTAGAACCTCCTAAAACATCCTAATATCCAACAAATTCCTCTGTAACAACTTTCACCTAACTCACAACTTTATCATGTTTATTCAGTATGCTTAATTGTCTTTGTCATGCACTGTATTTCTAGAAATCAACTTTTGGAGCACCAAACCATGAAAAAATTCAATAGAAGAAAGATATAAACCTTATAAGTACAATTCCAGAACTACAAAAACTAAAAACATTTTACAGAGAAATGTGAAGCAAAGACATTTCTCCTAGACACTTTTGCAACCCTCTAAAACACAGTCTTCATACTGGTGAACACAACTTCCTCTGCACAATGAACTAGAACACCAAATTTGGAATATAACATCTCTTGACAACTTTGAACAACATATCCAAACTGCAAAGACAGATCTTGAACATAGAGGAAATGTGGAGCAAAACCAAAATGCTACTCTACAAACCAAAATGCCACTTCAACACACTATTTCCATTAATAATCAAATTTTCACAAAAGCACTTGGAAACCAACCAACAAAACATATTCTTAGTATCTTCAGCATCTCTTCAAAGAAACCAAATCATCTTCAGCAGAGCAACTCAACCAAACAACTCAAACCATTGTAGCAATCTCTTCTGTGTTCAACCAACCTCATCATCAGAGACAATATCCACTCAACACTAACTACTCATACTCTTGCACCATTTCTTATTCACATAGTTGAGACCAATGACAACACAAGCTTGTTGACATCAATTTATGTAGGAGCATCCAAGGTGTATGGGCAAATCCTATGTCACCAAAAAAAATATTTTAATTTTTAGTTGTTTGGTTTTTCAATAATGTTGGGGCTTTGAGAAAATCATATTTTTATTTACAACAAATATATTTTCATGGACCACTTTGTAATTGTAATTTTGGAGAAAATTACTCCAATAATTTGTAATTTCTACCATTTGTGGGGGAATCTTTCCTAGGTTGATTTGGTGGGTGAGATGCCGTCATAAAGTGGGTCACCAACTCCTAATTTTAGCAAGCACTTATTTTGTAACCGACGTCATGTAAGGAATCTTGCAAGTGGTCTTTATGGCCAAGTTGGTGGACCTAAATCCCAAAATTGTATTTTATTAATTCCAAAATTTGTAACTCAAAGCAGAAGTATGCTTTGAGGAAGGCATAAAAAAAGAGAGTGAAAAGGAAGAGAAAGGTGCAAAAGAGATTAAAGAGGTTGCAGTAACAACAAAACAATTGAGTTCAATAGAGAACATTGAAGAAGAGGATGTTGTGATAGAAAAGGTCATTAAAGTAAAATCTGATTTTTATGAGTTTTGTAATGTTGAATTTGAAAATGATTTACATTTTGAAATGAGTAAAGAGTTAGAGAAGAAAGAGGATTGTGTAGATGCCGAGTGGTATACAGATGTATACTTGTAGGTAGAGGCTGTAGAAGAAGATACATGAGAGATCTGGTGGAGGTGGTCAGTTTGTGGTGGGTTGAATCCCACGAAGTAGGAGAAGAGAGGAGAAATAATTTGGCAAAAGAAGACAACATGGTGGATGCAAGTTCATGAGAGGAGAGAAGAATGGAGTGCAGATTTGTTGGAGGAACATGAAGCTTGTTCCAGCAAGATGTTGGAAAAAGAGGAAAAAGAGAGCATTTTTGTGCAAATATTTGTGAGTATTTGCTCACAAACTTCTTACCCTGGGTGTCTGATGCAGGAGCATCCAAGGTGTATGGGCAATCCTGTGTCACCAAAAAAAATATTTTAATTTTTAGTTGTTTGGTTTTTCAATAATGTTGGGGCTTTGAGAAAATCATATTTTTATTTGCAATAAATATATTTTTATGGACCACTTTGTAATTGTAATTTTGGAGAAAATTACTCCAATAATTTGTAATTTCCACCATTTGTGGGGGAATCTTTCCTAGGCTGATTTGTTGGGTGAGATGTGGTCATAAAGTGGGTCACCAACTCCTAATTTTAGCAAGCACTTATTTTGTAACCAACATCATGTAAGTAATCTTGTAAGTGGTCTTTATGGCCAAGTTAGTGGACCTAACTCCCAGAATTTTATTTTATTAATTCCCAAATTTGTAACTCCGAGATGGGGGGTTGTAATTATGAGACCCAGTCTTGGTAAAATGGGCATATCATTCTCATTTTAGATCAAAATTGAGAAATTTAAAATGATCTAGAAATCCAGGAAGGAGAGGCATGAAACCCATAACCCATTTTAGAAAATCTTGAAAATTGAGGGAGCAGTGATAGGTTGGAAGTGACGGGTTTTCTTTTGGATTTCTAGAGGTTGTTTTTGAGAAACCAATAGTGGTTTCTTCTCATATAATTTGTACGTATTGAGGCTTGCTCATTTGGGAGAGGGAGTGCTTGGGATGAAGATATTTTCATAGCCAGATGCTATTGGAATGAGTCTAGGATGTTGAGAAATTTATTTGTTGCATGTGTTGCATGTATGATTCCAGGAAGCTCATAAGATTCATATTGATGTAATGGATTTTGAGATTTAAATAAAATATTATGTTGCAGATTTCTCTTCAATTTTCAAATATGTTAGTTCATTTGCATCCTTCTTGAATAGGATTTTGTGTTGGTATTTGTCGCATATTTGAAAGGGAGAGTATCCCATTGCATCATCAATGAAAACACCGATTACACATACTTGCAAAATAGGATACATGCCTTCTAGTGTGGAAAGTAAGGATCCTCATGCTGCCTCTGCAAGTCTTGATGAACCCTCTAGTGTCATAGAAAGTACTATCGATCGGACCATGAATGCCTCTCCCGAAGACCTTGACATTTCATCCTTATTTCATGACCATGCCATCTTCACCATTGAGCCCTCATTGCCATATCCCATTTCCACATCATCGGATGAGCAAAATCTAATCTCTCACACTACTTGTCACAATGATGGAGTGCATATTGAACTCCTTATTTCTTTACATACTAAAGAAAAGAATCCTAAAAATCCTAAAGCATTGGACTTCAAAGAAATAAATCATGGGGTATCCAAAGTCAAAGAAAAATCTATTTTACCCCTAGCATCCAAAGAGCATTTACTTGACGAAAAGAAAATCTATTTGAGTATTAAAAAAATCCAAAGAAGCTTTCTAAAAGTGAGATTGTTGGCCCCCCATCACTTTCACTCTATAACACTTCCACCACCTTACATGATTTCATCCCATATACATTCCGCTCCATCCATAATTGGAAAGTCTATGATGGTTCCCATTTATATTGCCTAAACACAAGAGAGGCTAATTTTACACTTAAGGAGGTGCATAATGATATCCACATTGCCCATCCTAGTGACATATCCTTGTAATGAAACTTCCACATTCCAACCACCATCATGATCATTGTCCACTTGTTCCAAAATCCACACTTCCACTTGATATCATATCTTTCCATGCTTAGCTTGCTGCAATATCCCAATATACAAAAAATAAAAATAACAAAAAAAAAGTGAAAAATAAAAAAATAGTAAAGAGAAATAATCTGTGGCGCGTTGGATAAGTAGCATGGTGAAAACCTCCATGTAGGCACCATGTGTAGTAGTCAGATTTTGTTATCCTCTAGGTCACCTATCCCATTCTTCCCCATCATTCCATTTTCATCTAATGTATTGGTCTCCTATTGCATATCTTTTCTATCATCCTCATTATTTTTCAGAGCCTTCCCTCTCCTCCCTATCATATACATGCCACCCATTTCTTGATTTCACTCTAATTATACATGTGGGCAATGGATTTCATTTTAATTTGGGCATATGTTTTCTTGTAAACTCCTAGTTGTCCACGATATGGTTAAGTTTCTCCTCTTTGGGCCTCATACACTTGCATGTTCCATGACCATTCGTATATGTTGATATCACATATTATATCTTACACCTATGACATTAGTCCTAGTATCCCCCAAATTTATCCTCCATCCCATAATAAAACAACCGTAATCCACTCCTATCCCATAGCATATAAAAAAAATCCAAAAAAATCTAAGAAATTTTAAAAAATCCCCAAAAAATAAAAAATTCCCAAAAAAGATTAAAAACTTCCAAAAAACACAAAAAAATCACATATCCAAATAATTCAAGCAATAAATCCAAATACAAGTCATCCTTAGTACATGCCAATCTAGTTAAGCAATCTAGTCAAATTATCCTTGGTTTTGGTTTTTTATTCTACTTTGAGGTTATGTTTTATATAGATATATAGAACTTATATTAATATTTAATTATGGTTTAAGGAGAAAAGACCTCGTGAGGTGGTCGACAACTCTCCCTATAAAATAGGAAAATATTTCATGTTTTATAAGTAATTTATCTTGTGGTGGTTCGATTTCTGTTACAATCTCTAACTGAAATTAGAGAAGTGGTCCTTTATGACCATAACTTCCACGCACTAATGTGCCTATGTGGGAATCAATATGGCATCATTAAGGAGTAGTGATGGATGGATAGAGTGGGTTCTATTTATAACATTGAGAGATTTTCTCGGCATGCATACGAAGAGACACCAAATGAGCTTTGAGTAAAGAAGCTTTTGGGGGTAGAAAGAAAACAACAGGAGAGTGGCGTATTGAAGCTCATTAAGGAAAGGAAGAGAGCAGCTTCAGAAGGATCACACACACTCCTTCGAGCTCTTAGGTTCCTTTATGTTTATCTAAAGATTGTTCCAGTTATAAATCTTTCTATGTATTTAGCATACATGTTTTGTTATGTTGAGACCGAAATCATAGATTATCAATGTGCTTTTGTTGGATAGTATACAACCAAAGCTGATGTGCATAGTTTATTTTTGATGTATCTATAGCTATTTAGTATGCAACCAAAGATGACGCAAACAATTTATTTTTGATGTACCTATAGTTGTTTAGTACATCATGTTGATACATAACAGGATAATAAGAGCTTCATTACACTTAATATGTACAATAGTGTCTAATATAAACCTAATATGTTGATGTATATATTAGAGCTATTTAAGACAACATGCTCGTTATGTACTATTTTAACCCAAGCCGACATGCTTGTTATATACAATGTTTAACTGAGACAACATGATATATATTACAGTGTCTAGCACAACTGATGTGCTTAGCATATACTATTTAACATCTTAGCTGCTATGCTTAGTTTATTATTGTGTTAATCTAAAGTAGTTATCCATAGAGGGTATATGTGCTTAACTATGGTCAGTTTACTAGAAGATACCTGTACATTGAGACTAAAATAGATGGTTATTTTTGTACTATCGTGATAGAGGAGTTTATATTCTATATGCTTAAGAAATTTAATCATGATATCTCATCAAGCAAATCCATAGATTCAGTTTTGTTAGTAATCCTTCTTTGTAGCTAATAATGTTGATTGTGTTTTGGATTAAGCACATATCAGTGGTCAAGAAATTGCATGTATCTCCTACATGGGTGTGTTGAGCAGGTCGTATGGGCGAGTAAACCTGAGTAGGATGTGTATGTTTGATAGAAACCATACAGGCCGAATGGCCAAGGATCTAGTGAGAAAAACACCAAATGGAGTTCAAGACTCAGTCAATGGTTATAGAACTATGTTTTAAGATTAAGCCATGTTTTTATTTAGGTTTTTGTTCCAAGGCCAAGGTAGGCTATGAAATGATGAGAATCATCATTTAACCAACTCATTCTATTATTATATCTATGGACTTAGGATATGAGATCTTTGAGTTTTCTATATTCCAAGATTGGAATCTTTTTGAATAAGTGGTCTAAGATGGATATATATCTCATGAGGAGTTATAAGCTTAAGTTCTATTTGTTTATAAATTGAATGTGCTGTGATATTAAGTATTCTTTTATTCAGAGATGTTTATGATAACTATAGCTGAGGAAGGGGGTAAATCATAAAACACATAGCAACAGAAATTGCACACAGAAAATAGATTATTCCTTTATTGATTTGGACAACTCATTACATTACAGAAGCTCAATTACAATCAGAGGAATCAATCCTCCATAGGCTACAATGCACTACAACTACCCATCACCAAGCTTTGGAATCTTCTACCTTCTGTAACCCCAATTCAGCTAGGGTTTCTATATTCTCGCCTATTCATGACTCTACACTTTCCCCCTTATCTCTACTAATGCCCAGGGTTCCCAAAACTAGTCATAAATAGCACTTTTTGGTAGCCTCCAGCGAAATTTCAAATTTTGCAACTCCCTCCAAAAGTAGGTCAACTTCTAGGAAGCATAACTTTTGATCCGAGTGTCTGATTGACGAATTGTTTGAAGTGTCGAAAAGATTGTGAAGTGAAATATCATGATAGAAATCCATAAATAGATTTCCATCAAATTTTTAAGACGTTATGGGATGTTTTAGTGCCTCATATTAGGTTTCAAAAAATTTCAGGGGATTTTTAGAAAATAGAAACTTTAATATTATTAGCTGACAAATGATCTTTGCTTGATTCCTTTGCCAAAGGTCTTATATTTCATTTACGAAGATTTTTGTAAATTTTTGCTTCCATCCGTGCCCAAATGCAAACTTTCCTAAAATGGTAGTTAAACTTTCCATAAATAGCAATTTGCTATTTTTAGGAGTTTGGAAAAACTAAAATTCCTACATCATTATTCAAGTGATTATGGAACCAGAAATACTAATTATGGAAAGAAATGAAAACAACTGCAATGATTTTGAATCAACATTTTTTTGGGTGATACAAGATTGCCCTTACACCACTGGATGCTTCTGCATCAATAGCTTTGAAATTATATAAGGTTAAGTTTCTCTTTAATATATAAGTTATGATATGTTTTATCATTCTTTTCTAAAAAAGTCTTACTGAAGACAATCTATTCCTTATTTTTTGAGTCAAGGGATTTGAGATGACTATGAGGGACTATCAACACTAGTATAGACTTAAACTTATAAAGAGTGTGATTGAATAAGTTTAGAGTTATTTATGAATTTGATATTAATTTCTATGAAGAGAATAAATCTCGAATGAGATGACCATTTAGATATATATATATAATATGTAAATATTATAATGTTCAAGAGGTCAAGAATAGATAAGTGGATATATTGTTATTATTTGGAGATTGTTAACTTTACAATGTTTTGAGTTAGAGGAGTTTAAAACCTTAGAACTAACTCTAATGAGTTTAGAGAACATAGAATATCTTAAGTTTAATTTTTGACACTATGTTATTTTAGTGTATTGTATGGTCGATAGATAAGGTTGAGAAACCATAGAACAAGGTATTAATCTTAAGATTATGAAAATCTCTTTGAAGAGATTTAATGTTTCTTGATAAAGTCAAAACAAGACTATAGTTCCTTAAATATTTGAACCTTGAGATTTGAGTAGAATGACAAGAAGTCATAGATTCTTAGAGATTGCAAGAATGCGACAAAGAACTCTTTGAAGAAGTTAAATCTTCCAAATTTATACTTTGTATAAATGGATGACCTAGAGTACAAAGGTTAATTTCTAAGTCAGAATTGACTAGGAGTATAGTAAAGTCTAGACATTATGAATCTAGTGTCTTTAGCTTATCAAGTCACACTGTAGGATGAGATAGTCCTCAAGTCGAACTAGAGGTGTGTGAACATATGACTATGTTTACAACAAACTTTAATTTATATTGAAACTTTGGCCAAAGTGATGCATTGTCTTTGTGTGCATTAGTCGGTTCACAAGTGTCCAGATGGCGTAACCTGTCAAGATGATCATACATAGCTAGAAGATAGTCTAGAGTTGTATAGTCGAATGTGTTACATGTAGGACACCACACTAGGACTTAGATGGCATAACTTGTTGGTTCCATATTTCTATACTCTTCATGAAGGGTAGGGCCACTTCCAGAAGGAAGATGTGCAGGGGACCGCCGATCTGTGGTTGGAGGTAAAGCATTTAGATGATGCTCTCCCTTTGTAGCAGAAGATTTGCCAAGATTTGAGTGACAAATGTCAAGATACCAGATGTAGTATCCATTTATATTGATGTAAAGTTATTCTCATTTCCTAGTGCAAATTATTTACTGTAATGACGTGAAATGATTTCACTATAAATCTATCTTTGAATATGTTATAATTTTCAAGGTTGAAAATATTCAGAAAAGATATGCTTTTATTTATTTGTAGTTATGCAAATGATATATTAAAAAAAAGATTAGTTCTCTTCTTTACCATGATTATTTACTTTCTTGTAAATTCTTGAGTAAAAAACTAGTAATATGAGAAGGCATGTTACAGGATGTATGTGTTCCTCATCGACATGTTTTATACAAGGAGCTCGTGATTGCAGTATATGGGTTGGATATGTTGTTCGCATGAGTTTGTTGATGTTGTTGATACCTATAAGGTATGGATGGTTGGATGTATTAGCATATGTTGTAGGTGCTATTTCCAGTCATGTTAGTTTTTACCTTTGATAGAAGATTAAAACTTTTTGTTATCACATTGGATTTGATGCCTATGTTCTTCAGATTGGTACATCTTCACCTCGACATGTTCCTTGTCTTCCTGATAGGTGGCATGCTAGAGGATGAGAGGATTTCTTGCTTGGGATGGTGGTCATTTTGATTTTATTGCAGGGATCTTGATGGAGCACGAGATCATGCTAGAGATTCATGTGATTTCATGTTTGCCTACGATGATGTATTTCATTGATTGACCCTTATGCAATGTATACAACAAGTTGGAGAATGTTGGGAAATAAGTGTTGTACACCTTGCATAATATTGTATTATTTTATTCATGTAAAATAAATATTTGTGCTGTATCTTAATTGATGTGTAAAACTTAGCCACATTAGATATTTATTTGGGTACCACTTGTAAATGTTGTATGTAACATTGGGTTAATTATTTTGTGTGTGGGACACATAGAGTAATTAATTTATTATTTGTAATTATTTAATTGTTGGAAAAAATTAGTACCAATAATTAAATGAGGGGGTCAATGGTTTTATGTACCCATGGTTTTGGAACACATGGTTTTACCCAATACTACTTGTACTTGTGTGAGCTTGGTCTACAAAAGCAAGCACATGGTCATTAGTTGTGGATTGGGTGATTCATTATTGTTGGTGTACGAGAAGTTTGAGAGAGGTTGTTGTTGTATTGAGTTTTCTCTTGTGAGTGCATTTTGTGAAGCATGGCATGGGTTGTGCAAATTCATGCTTGGACACATGGAGGATGCATTGGAAGAGCTTGATGTTTCAAAGGTATTCATGGAGACTCATGAGAATATATTGTAATATCCTGTTGTTGAAAAATAAATTTGAGTGTGGATGCTTTGGGAGGTTGGGTTTTTGCCTCTTGAGGGTTTTCCCATGGTATATCTTGTGTTATCTTGTCTTTGTCATTTGATCTTTGCATTATGGTTCCTTGTATGCATCATATTCTCCTTTTGGGTTATGTGGAATTGGTTTTATTGAACCTGAAAATTCCTAACAGAATGCAAACTCTAATGAGATTTAAAATAAGATGATGCAATTAGAAAATTAGACTTGAAAACCTTAATAAAAGAAGGACAAAACCTAAGGCCAAATCCTAGGGGGGTGAGATAAGTGAAGTTCACCAAAAATGTAATATCTTCTTGTAACATCTTCATCATATCCCACACCATCTCTTCCTCTTTCTCTTCACGAGGCAAACCCAAGTCCTCATTATCCATCTTACTTATGATTTCAGAGACAACATCGATGTTGGAATCCTTGTAAATATGCTTTACCAGGTTGGCTTTTGATTCTTCACACTCACATCTTTTCTTGCTTGTATCACTCTCCTCGAAACACTCACATTTACCAGCATGCTTCTCCATTAATGTTTGGCCAAGACCTTTGAATTAAAAGAAAACTACTAAAAGATACTTCTTTGTTTTGCAATGAAATATAATGGTAGGGCGACGCAGTTTATATATAGGAGGAGTTGGGCAATTTAGAGAATGTGTTTGGGTTTCTTGGACTAATAAGTTAAAGGGGTTTAAATGCTACTAGAATGCTCTCACAAATCTTATATCAATAATCCATAGCATGCTTTGAGAATGATAGTCCTTGATCCCTTTCAAATGAGTAGATGAATGCCCTTAAATGCAAAAACCAAGCCCACAAATCAACTAAACATGTGCTAGGTCAACTCATAATATTAGTGAAATGGTTGACAAAGTAGGAATTTAAATATTAAATTTTAAAATTTTAGACAATAGCACCAAATCTAATCCAAGATGATGAATAAAACATATAAGAATCATAAATAAATCTCCACAAATTGATAATAACAAGAATCAAGATATATAATATTATAAAAAAAATAGAAAAAAAATAATACTACTTATAAAATAATTATGACATTTAGAAAGCTAATCAAACTAAACCCCAAACATAATGGAAATGGATCCTTTTATAGTCCACGATGTCGGGCAGCCTGTTTTTGGCTTTACAGGTGGCTTATAACATATGGGACTACCTCATACTCTAGAATACAGGAGGCACCTTAAATGCAAAAACCAAGCCCACAAATCAACTAAACATGTGCTAGGTCAACTCATAATATTAGTGAAATGGTTGACAAAGTAGGAATTTAAATATTAAATTTTAAAATTTTAGACAATAGCACCAAATCTAATCCAAGATGATGAATAAAACATATAAGAATCAGAAATAAATCTCCACAAATTGATAATAACAAGAATCAAGATATATAATATTATAAAAAAAAAATACTACTTATAAAATAATTATGACATTTAGAAAGCTAATCAAACTAAACCCCAAACATAATGGAAATGGATCCTTTTATAGTCCACGATGTCGGGCGGCCTGTTTTTGGCTTTACAAGTGGCTTATAACATATGGGACTACCTCATACTCCAAAATGCAGGAGGCACCTTAAATGCAAAAACCAAGCCCACAAATCAACTAAACATGTGCTAGGTCAACTCATAATATTAGTGAAATGGTTGACAAAGTAGGAATTTAAATATTAAATTTTAAAATTTTAGACAATAGCACCAAATCTAATCCAAGATGATGAATAAAACATATAAGAATCAGAAATAAATCTCCACAAATTGATAATAACAAGAATCAAGATATATAATATTATAAAAAAAATAGAAAAAAAATAATACTACTTATAAAATAATTATAACATTTAGAAAGCTAATCAAACTAAACCCCAAACATAATGGAAATGGATCCTTTTATAGTCCACGATGTTGGGCGGCCTGTTTTTGGCTTTACAGGGGGCTTATAACATATGGGACTACGCCCTGTTTTTGGCTTTACAGGTGGCTTATAACATATGGGACTACCTCATACTCCAGAATACTACCTCATACTCCAGGGACTACGCCCTGTTTTTGGCTTTATAGGTGGCTTATAACATATGGGACTACCTCATACTCCAGAATACAGGTTTTACAGGTGGCTTATAACATATGGGACTACCTCATACTCCAGGGACTACGCCCTATTTTTGGCTTTACAGGTGGCTTATAACATATGGGACTACCTCATACTCCAGAATACAGGAGACACCTAACTGTGCTTCAAATATGAGGCATACATACCCTACCCCCTGTAGGATTTGAACTTGTGACCTCTCTTTCAAGAGGATAAGTTTTTCACCAACAGGCCAACTCAGGTTGTATATTAAAAATATACGCTCCAAATTCCAATAATTGGTATGGGGACCCAGGTTGGAAATATTTGGAAAAAAATTTACGCCATGTGATACACCTCTGATTTCATCTACGGCATGAAGGCCCGCTCTTATTACGTTATTTGCAAAGTTTTATCCGGCCAATCTGTTAAAGTAGTCTGATTTGGAATTTTCTTCCACTAGTCAATTCCTAGCGATGTGATAAAAGTTGAGTGATAAGCCGTCTAATTTGGAATTTTCTTCCACAAATACGACTCGTCTTTCATTGCATGTTCTTGTTAAGCCGAAGAAACTTTTCACCAAAGAGTTCTTTCAGGACATCCTTTTTTCTCGTCCGAATGGAAATAAAAAAAAGACTGCTGTGTTAATGCGGGTCATCTGGGGCTCCGATTGTTGTATTTTTGTGGTGAAAGTCTATGTTGGGTCGTCTTTCGTCAATTAAAGGGTAGAAATGGTAGGCCACCCACTGCACTCACTTTCCCGTCTAATCTTTCAAATATCTGAAACCAACGAATTTCTTGGCACTATCCTTTTCATGTGGTCTTTGTGAACGCTAACACAATATCGATATTATTCACCGGGATATAAGGAAAATAATATATTTTTTTATTTTTAATTTATTTTAATTAAATACGAGGAATTTGGATTAATTAATTTTACTTATGAGAGTGATAATTGAATATTTAATTTTATTTTAGGAATATAAATGTAAAGTGGAATAGAGTTATTTAACTCTAGAAAGTTAATGCGGATGAATAAATTTGGTATAGTGCATATTCTAATGAGTTGATATAGAAAAATTTATATCCCCACTTTATGTGCCCCTTGGAATCCTATGTAAGATTGTGACTATTTTCTAATTCAATTCTATAGATCTGGGCCACTCCTGTGGGCATGAATCTCTCTTAGGGCTTGTGGATATGATTTGGTAAATCTTACACTTTTGTTCTTCAATTCACCTTGAAGTTTGTTTTTTGTTGGATGTTAAGGACTAGTGATATTTAAAAGTACCTTGGGGATGCTACCAGATCACTAAGATCAATTTCTCCTAAGTCAACCCCTTGGAAATGGTCAACTTCAGGACCATCACAAATATTGGTAAACGAGAAGGAAGTATGCAAATGTCCTAGTATGTGGATTTTGATGTAGATATATTATTTTTAGAGCTCCAATTGAAGTCTTCCTCTTAGTGTTCCTTGAATGCAAATAATTGTTTAAAGAATCCTTGGATGATAAATGAATGCACTTTAAAAGACTTTGAATACCACTACATAGAAATAAATCATGTGAAATGTGTACCAAATTGGTATGTGATGAGAAACAAATGGACATAAGTTGACAATATTTGAATTTTAAAATTTGAAATTCAAAACTTAGTTCTGCACAATATTGGATGGATCCCCCCCACCATGGGATTGATTAAGGACAAGGAAATGCTAATTTTGATGTGTATAATGAATGTCTAGACATTAGGGGTGTAATAATATTAATTGTATGGGGATATGTGTGAATAAGCATTTAAGCTAAGGTCAAATAAAATGGGGATGGGTGAAGGATAAGGAAATAAACCCAAATTTGCATGAGATTACACCATTTTTTGATATATAATTGTATTAATCTATTCCATTAAAATGGGCTCAAACCTAAATGGGAGTTGACATGGGTATGAAAATTTTACCATTTCATTTTGCCCCCACTTTAAGGTACATGCAAATCCTAGTACAAACATGTATCTCAAACTAAAGAAGCACACACAAACATGCGTGAAAGTATATATTCAGACATAAAAAGGATACTAGGTCCATGTAAAGTAATGGACTCCACTAGATGTCTTTGTGTATTCATCATCCTTGGCATGTGCCCTCCATGGGGACCTATGTAATAGATAAAAATATTTCAATGAGTAACTTGTGTGTCACAAATCAATTAGTCATGAAATACAAGCTTGCTTAACTACTAGGAGATTGAAAAGTAGGAAATGGGAAGGAGTAGGATTAGGAAATTCTATCTATACAAAAATGATATGTGTAGCTACCATGTAGAATATCAAGCATTGCCATGTCACGTGATAAAGCTCGTTATATACACAATGATGATTATCTAGATATAGCATATCTCACTACCAAAAAGTTCAACATAGGAATGTTAGTGACAATATATGTCCCCCCTCCAAATGGTTGTGTAAACATGTATTTCAGAGAAACACAAAAATTAAAAATAGTATTAAATTCCTACTCTAAATTAAATGAAAACCTCAAATTGAGTGTACATCTCTTTTGTGAAGAGAATTTACTCATGCAATAGAGTGTAGGTTCTCAAATGATCATGCAAGATACCTGCAACATGATTATGATTATTTTTCTCTTTTTTATATGATAGTATGTATAATTTTTGGTCCCTTTGGATTGAAGAAGAGTGGATTTATAGGTTTTTAGATGAGGGAATAGACACTCAAGATTAATTTAATTTATTTTAGAAACTTAATACTTAGATGATACTTGCATGCTTGATTTATTATAAAACTAGTTTGATTAACTTTTGACAAAATTAGTTATGGAGTGATGACAAAGTTAACTAATTTTTACCATTTGATTTTATATTGAGATTGTCGTGGATGAGTTCCCATTTTGATCAATGAGTCAACAAAGTAATGACATGTGATGGCATGAAGTGGAATATGGGTGAGGATAATTATCATTTATTTATTTATTTTAAATTAATTATGTGTGCATGGGTTGTTGGGAAAAGGTGTCTCAACCTTGCATTTGTAGTGTTCATATTAATTTCTTATTCATATTTTAATTTATTTTGGCCTCATATTGGGAAATTGGCATTTTATGCCATGTGTTAGATATTTTGGAAGAATGTAAGATGTCATAAGTTGGAATATTTAGAGCATAAATGGAATGCCATATTTTGGAGGGTAAATACAGTATTTTTTAATGAATTTTGATGATTTGTAAGGAAGTAAAAATAGGGGGAGTTACATTGGAATATTGACCAGCATTATGGCACATGTTATAAACATATTTCTATTGAAGGTAAATGCCAAACTTGGGTGCTCAACTTGTGGAGATTCCTATGATAGGTTATGATAGTTGTAAGAGCATATTTTAATAATAGCTAGAAGATTTTTCCAAAGGTGGGTTTTGAAATTTGTGCCAATTTGGGTGCCACAATTGGGCTCATAGTTTTGACACTTCATTTTGATAAACCACTTGTAGTTTTAGTTTGTAATTTGCATATAAATTGGTACTCAGAGTTGTAGTTTGTATGATGTATTTATGAGTACCAAAATGCTACTAGAATCACTCCAAAATTGAATGTTGGTGATACACCTATAATAGTTTTCTCTGTAAGTGTATTATAATGTTGTTTAGATTATTAAATAATACATTGGGCTACTTTGGAGTGTGGGGATGTTCTCCTAAAATGGTTTTCCCCATGTACATCTATATTATGGTATATTGTTTGTTTTATGTTTACATGTGTTTCTACTTTTATAATTAGAAAGATTGAAAAAAAATTCACAATACTCTTGTCATTAGATTAGTACATAGGAAGTGTTTCCATATACCTTGCTTCTTTTTAGTCGGTATTAGAACTTGATCGCATTTTATCTTGATTGTTAGGTAGAGGGTTTTTTGTACTAATCTTTGATTGAATGAAAACTTGCATAGAGTGGAGTTTTTATCTTATTACAGGAAGATAATGGCAAGCACATCAAGAATAGAGATGGAGAAATTAAATGGAAATAATTTTGAATTGTGAAAACTTAAGATGGAGGATATGTTCATGAAAAGAGATATATATGGGCTGCAATATCTAGTACCAAGCCATGGATCAATTATGAAACACAAAGATTGAGACTTAATGGATAGAAAGACTAAGAGTCTTGTGAGACTCTATTTGGAAGACTCAATTTTTATAAATGTTCATAAAGAGACTACTGTAGAAAATATATTGAAAAAGCTTGGAGAAATTTATTAAGCTAAATCCTTGGTAAAAAAGTTATTCTTGAGAAAGAAGTCATATCCTCTTAGAATGAAGGATGGTGCATTTGTAGCCGATCATTTGAATGAATTTAATATGTTAGTCTCCCAACTGATCTTCATTAGAGTTAAAATGGAGGAGGATGATTAATGCATGACTTTTCTATGTTCTTTGTCAAATTTATGGGACCACCAAGTTCAAGATGGATGAGCTCGTTGCATCATTACTTTCTAACTTAGAGATGTCAAGAAAGACTTCTACAATGGATAAGGAGGCCCTTATGGTTCATGGTAGATCTAAAGAAAAAGGAAAAAAGAAGGACAAAAAGAAAGATAAGTCAAGATCCAAATCCCATAGGAGATCTAACTCTCATTGTGAGTCTAAGGAAAAATGTTGGAACTATGACAAACCTCGTCATTTTTAAAAGGATTGTAAGGAGGAGAGAAAGAAGAAGAAGAATGATTATAATAGATCCTCCCAAGATGATAGTGATGCTTTTATTGCAACCTTAGATACACATGCACTAGAAGGTGCATGGCCTATTGAATCCAACACATTTTTTCACATGACCTCACATAGAGGTTGGTTTACAAAATATAAAGAATGTGATAGTGGGAAGGTGTATCTTGGAGATGATTCTCATCTAAAGATTGTTGGTCATGGAAGAGTCTTAATATAATTCCTTGATGGATGAGTGAAGGGGATCAATCTTCCTTTAGGAAAACTAACAAGATCTTAGGTATCGTAACTATCCAAAGACATCATCTCCTCATGCATGGCCTACATCCAAGACTCACAATCCTATGAAGAGAGAGTCTCCTTTAAAGATCTAGTTTCATCTTCAGTACTTAACAAAGAAAATACACAACAAAAAACTAGTGGGATATACCCATTAGCTACATTTTGTTGTCTTGTGGATCTTTTCAAGGTAGGAGTAATGGGCTCTACATGTTCTTTTGTATGCTCATCATTTACATCATCTGAACTATCTAAACTCTCTTCTTCTTCTTCTCCATCCTCTGATCCATCTAATTGTTCTTGCACATGTGCATCTTCCTGATTTTCTATATTTGTCTCAAAGTGCACTGATTTAGTCTTTTCTTTCTCCTTTGGTTATTTTTCACCAGAATAAGCTCTAAACTCCCTAAAAATCACATCTCTAGATAAAATCATTTTGTTAGGTTAAAGGATTCCAAAGATTTTAAACTTTTACATTCTCACCATAATCTATGAAGATGCATTTCTGAGATTTTGGATCCATTTTAGATCGCTTTTCTTGAGGCACATAAAAGCTTCACAACCAAAGACCCTTAAATGTGAAATAAAAGGATTTCTACCTATCCACACTTCATAAGGAGTTTTATCCACAAGAGTTGAAAAAGGAGATATATTAATTACATAACAAGCAGTACTTACAGCTTCAACCCAAAAACATTGATCTAGCTTTGCACTACTCAACATACTCCTAGCTCTTTTCATTAAGGTTTAGTTCATTCTTTCTACTACCCCATTTTGTTGGGGAGTACATAAGGAGTAGTCTTCTTCCAAACAATAACTTCATGCTTACATAATTCATCAAATTCCTTAGAACAATATTCACCACCATTGCCCGATCTCAACACCATAATCTTATAATCTATTTGTTTCTCAACTAAGGCTTTAAATTCCTTAACTTAGTGAAAAATTCAGATTTAGAATGCATAAAATAAACCCAAGTGTATCTTGAAACATCATCAATGAATGTAACATAATATCGAGATTTCCTAAAAGAGTCAACATCCACTGGTCCAAACACATCTGAATCAATGATCTCTAATAAAGTCTTAACTTTATTAGTTCCAATAGGAAATAGTGATCTATTCTATTTTCTAAACACTCAATGTTTACAGAAATTATTTTTACCAATAGAATAATCATATGGTCGTCAAACAAATTTTTATTAATAATGGTCCTAAGACCTTTTTCACTTATGTGACCCAATCTTATGGTGCCACAACATAAATACAATTTTAGTGCCATTTACATTGGCAAAATTACCAAAAGTGGAGGTGATAAGCCTAAACAAAGTTCCAATCTAAGATTTTTTAGCAACCACCCAATTTCCTCTTACCAACCTACAACTAGACTTCTGAAATGTCACATCCATTCCATAATCATTCAACTTGAATACCAAAAGTAAGTTTCTTGCAAGTCCTGTAATATGTAAAACATCATTAAGGGTTTTAACCCTTCCATCACTGAAACATGTCTTTACCTTTCCCTTACCAACTATCTACTTAGTACTATTATCACCAAGGAAAAATTCTCCTCCATCATATGCTGATTATTTAGAAAACCAATCCTTGTGAGGAGTCATATGGTAGGAGCAACCTGGATCAATAAGCCGAGCATCATTACTTATAGTGTTAGTTGAAATAAATAAATCATCATGATCACTGTCATCCGAGGATTTTTTGTGGAGAAATCTACACTCTTTTTCTTGTTTTTTCATTTCTTCTTCTCATGGCCACATTTCACATAGTTCCAATATTTTACTTTTCTCTTCCCAGGGGTTTTAGAATGTCCTTTTGACTTATCCTTCTTCTTGTCCCCTTTAGGCCCCTTTTCGTGGACCTTCCTTACACATGAAAGGCATTGTGGGAGCCACCATTGATGGACTTTCTTCTAATTTCTTCTGAAAGAAGTGTAGCAATGATATTACTCATCTTTGGGTTTGTACCACTACCACTAATAGTAAAAAATATTTTTTTGCAAGATTCGGGTAAAGGACAAAGTAACAAGATGCATTTATCTTCATATTCTAACATAACATCTACATATGAAAGCTGACTTAAATCCAAACTAAAAACATTTAAATGATCTAGAATAGAATCACTATCCTTCATTTTTAATGAATCATAACCATCTTTTGAGATACAAATTATTAGTAAGACTTTTGGTTTGGTATATATCACCTATCCTCTTCCACAAATTGTATGCGGTAGGTTCCTCAAAAATATTCAAGAGGACAAAATTTGCAAGACACAACCATATGGTTCATCATGCCTTCTTGTCAAGTTTTAAGCACTCTTCATTAGTCACTCCAGATGGATTCTTTTCATTGGAAACTTCCAACCACTGATCTCTTTCTTCTAGGAGATCTTCCATCTTCAACTTCCACATCTCGTACCTAGAGCTATTGAGTTTCTCAATATCTAGATAGAAGGTAGAAGCCATGGTATACAGTTTTCTTCACAAATCTGCAAAACCCACAATGAAAAAGCTCCCACTGCAACCAAAATCCTAGATAAAAGAATTAGTTGTCAAAAAAACTTAACTTCATATGAACATCAAACCATCAACTACTTAATTACTGATAATTAGATTCAACCATGATAGCATGAAACAGTAGACTTCATCACAATCACACATTCAACACAGTGGACACCAGATTTTTACATGGAAAACCCTAAAAGGGAAAAAACCACGGTGGGTGTTAGCCCACATAAATATATATGTTAATTCAATTTACCAGAAAACAAAAGCTCACTGCCTACAGAGCTCACTACCCAAAATGCTCACTACAAAGATCAGCTCACTGCCAAGGGGTGGCTCACTGCCAAAAGATGGTGAACTGATTTGGTAGCATCTACTCTATGATGGGGTTCAGCTCCAATTAAGCGTAATACATTTCCTCTGCTCTGCTCTACCTTTACACTTCACACTTATCTTCGCATTTTTGCCCAAGGATATCATTTTCATGATTTCATTACATGCCAAGTTATATAATTCATCAACCTTGGAATGTACACAAAGGTCGGCATTACATTCATCAACTGTTGGAACAATCTCCAAGGTTGGCATACATAAAATAGGTCTCGACCTAATGCAAAGATTTGTTAAGGAAAAGATGTAAATATGTATGCGGATCAGGCCACGCCTTAACTGGGACTCGAATGCAATCCTTCACGCCACAACACGCTTCTACAATCTTCAATGCATCTCTGCAATTAGTTAAAACAACCAAGTCAGCCAAGACTAATGTTCACACTAAGTCTTTTAGGAGTAGTCTTCAACCACAATCTAGATTTCTCTTTGCGAACCAATCTGAAGGTAGGAACATGATCAGGAGACATCTACAAGCACCTTGTAATCACCAGGAACATCCGCACAACCACTAACCAATTTATCCATGAGATTCTTCAATCCGGAGCACATGAGCTTAACTGTCATCAATTGCCATAAAGGAAAAATCACTTGCGAACCACCAAACCATGGACCATTAGAGTTGAAGGCACTTATAATCATTACAAACTTAATTCTAGAACCACAAATTGCAAAAAATCAATGCGGAGAAATATAGAGTAGAATACTTTCCCTTTGTCACAACTAAATACACAGAAAAAATAGGTTTCACTTTGGTAAACAAAACTCACTCAAATCTTCATATGGAGAGCTCAAACTTGAAACATAACATCTTTAGGCATGACTGAAAATAAAATAACTTCCAAACCGCAAGAAAATATATTCAATATTCAAAAAATGCGGAGCAAGATTCTAGACTATTCTTTTGAATACAATACACTGTTTCCACCGGAGGAGCTAATTTTCTTAATATCCTCAACATCAAGATCACTTACATAAGCAAATACAAAGCATCTCACTCATTACAAGCAAGCAACAAAATAAGAGCATAGTTGACACCAATGACAACACAGATATGTTGGCATCAATGACAATACTATTTAGACACATACTTGCAACAATCTCCCCCTTTGTCATTGATGGCAACATATGATGTGAAAAACTGTAAAGACCATTAAGACAAGATTCTCCCCCTTTCTCTTTACACATATGCACCCTTTCTTTTCTAAGTTTTTCACATGATTTCTCTCCCCCTTTGACATCAATGGCAAAGGGCACATACTTGCATACAACTACTGTGATCAAGTTGGAATTTCTTTTGTCATCTATTCTGCAATACATATTTTTATCAGGAGCTTATATCAGCAACTTATACCTATTACCTTTGAGAGGTATCTTTTATTAGCCTACTTAAGCAATGACTTCTTTGGTCACTTTTCCACTTTCATTCCACTTAATTCTAAAAACCTCCTTTGTTCTAAATACATTCTTATCTGTAGACATAGGGACATGTTCCCAAGTCTGGTTCTTCTCAATGTGTTCTTTTGCAACCCTTTCTCTTGTCAGTCACCAATTATTTGATCTTCAATGTGATGCTCTTGTACAAATCCTATGGGTCTTAGAAATCCTTTCCAGAGCTTCTTCATCCTGCACTTTCTTTCCTTTTTCTTCATTGCTTCATATCCATTCGCCTTAGAGTTCATCAGGTACTATTAATCATCATGAAAACTTGCTCTGTATTGGGAGCAATTTTGTTCTATCAACCCAAACTTTTTGCACAATTCTTCTTTTATCCTTCACAAACATAGTCTCAGTCCTGACTTAGACTTTTGTTGCTGATTCTTGACCTTGTCTCTTTATGTTGGGTCATTAGCATCAAACTTTTGGTAGGGGAGGAAATATTTTCAATAAGACTCTCCTTGAGCTAGAGCTCCTAATTTACTTTCTAGAGGAAATATTTGCACCAAAAGTTGGTGCAAATCCATCCTTGACCTTATTTTCATCCTTCTTAATCCAAACCTTGCTCATTTCCTTTTTGATTTCTACTGGATCCACCTTGTCTTTCCCCTTATCTTCTCTGCTCCGTTTTTTTCTCATCTGTAGGATAGTTTCTTTTCACATTCTTGCTTCTGTTGGATACTGCAATATGTCCAATTCTTTTGCAATTGTAGAAAACAATATTCTTCTATTCTTGATTCCATCTATTTATTGGATTTGATTTGCATTGATTAACCATATGACCAAATCTACTGCATGCACTTTTCATTGAATGATTGAGTATTCCTTGCATTGTAAAAGCCTTTCCTTACCAAACTTCTGCATTCATTTGATCTATGACTAATTTTCTTGAAATTGAAACATTGACCAGAGAATGATGGAGCATTTTGATTTAATCTACTCCTACACTGAGTAGCCTTATGGGAAAACTTATTGTAATTAAAACAGTGGCCATTGAAAGATGGGTACCTTTGCGCATTTGGTTGCCTGACTAGTGGTCTTCTTAATCTATTCCTTTAAGTCTGAGTCTGTTTGCCTTTGTCCTTCTTGGCTTCAACATTTTCTTCTTGATTTTCTCTAGAACTTCCACTTATCTTAGACATCACATCCTCTTTTCCCTGACTTGTCATAGCCATTTGCCTATTCCATCTGGCAACACTCTTACTGAGTTTGTCTCATTTAGTCCATGAGTATTTCAGGTTTGTTTTTAGATCAACAACTTCTTCAAGATTTATGTAATCTTTGGTTTTGCTTATCAGATATTCTTCAATTTTTTCTTTCTCTTCATTTGCTAACCTTAATTCTTCATCATTCTCTTTAAGTCCTTGAGCTCTTTGATTTTCTTACTTAGATCCTTGATGTATTCATTTGCTTCTGTTAAGTTTCCCTTCAAGTCCATACTTTCATCTTTAGATCTCTTAAGGTTTTCAAGAATATTCTTAGACCCTTCACTTTTAGAGGACAAATATTTATCTTTAGGAGTTTTCATTGTGTTGTAGGCTTCAGTTAGTGATTTGGCAATCAAGCACCAATTTATTTGTATTTCAACAGATTTATGTCCATTTGTCTACAATCCCTTTTGTTTAGTCTCTTCTTCTTCAACCTTAACATTTGCACTTTCAATGATCTTTTTCAATTTCTTGTTGTAACACTGATAGGCCTTACTCTTGGTAGAACATCCAAGAATGATCCCTTCATCATTTTTAGCATTGCTTTTGACAAGCACTTCTTCTCTTTTGATATATCATTTGCTTCCAAGGACTTTAAAATACTTCATTGAAGGACTCTTACCATACCACAATTCATAAGGAGTTTTTGTATCATTATCCTTGACTTGAATTCTATTTAGAGTGTAGACAACAATATGCATGGCTTCTTTCCAATAGTCTTCTAGTAGGTCAACTTCCTTAATCATTGTCTTAGTAGCTTCTTGAATAGTTCTTCTCATTGTTTCTATCACTCTATTTTATTTATATACCTATCTTTTTATCCCATTAGTCTCACAGAACATATTGAATTTACCAGAGGTAAACTCTTCTCCTTTGTTAGTCTTCAAGCATTTGATTTTTCTTTGAGGAAACTTACCCAAATCATTTTAGAAAAATAGTCATCAATAAACAACATAAAGCACCTGTCATCATGGAGACTTTTCACTTTTGTGGGACCACAGAGATTTGTATGAATCAATTCCAGCAATTCATTTGAGGATTTTTCAACCTGTAAGCTTCCTTCAATATGCTTTTCAACTTAACACATCTTGCAGGTGAAGTTGCTAAAATGTATGCTTTCTGGCAGATCTTTCACAACTTGAGCTGAGCTTATCCTTACTAGGTCATTAGGATTGATGTGACACAATTTCCTATGCAAAAACCAACTTTCATGATTCTAAGCTATAGAGCAAATAATGTCACCTTCTCTAAGATAATAAAGATTTTCTTTTGTCCTTTTTCCACTAGCTATTACAACTCCAAATTTATCTCTAATTTTAAAGGCATCATTTTGAAATATGAAGTTGTATCCTTCTCTGCACAATTGTCCAACGCTCAGGAGATTTTGTCTTAAGCTTTCAACATAGAGAACATCTTTAGTATGTTGTTTTCCATCAAAGCTGATTGAATCTTTTCCACATAGTTTAGTAGTACAGTCGTCTCCAAATCTAACTAATCCTTCTTCATTCTTCATAAAATCAATAAACTCACCTTTATCACTAGTCATATGATTTGAGTAGCTTATATCAATAACCCAATAGTTCCTTATATCTTTGTTGCCAGTACTTGCCTCTAGATCTAAACTGTCATCATTTTTGCAATTGTCATCCTCTAAATTAAGACAATAGTCATCATCTTCGTCTTCTTCAACATCATAAAATATTTTCTTGGAGTTTCTGCATATGCTTTCTTCATCATAAATTTTTGAGTTTCTTTTTGGACATCTGGAAGCATAGTGACCAGCTTCACCACACTTCGAACAATTGAAAGATAATTCATCCTTGCATGACATCCCAAATCAACCTCAAGTTGTCAGGCTTTCTTCCAAGGAACTGGGCTCTGATACCAATTGTTGAAATGCACATGACAACTAAGAGGGGGGGTGAATCAGTTGTCACAAAAACTTAACTTCATATGAACATCAAACCATCAACTACTTAATTATTGATAATCAGATTTAACCATGAAAGCATGAAACAATAGACTTCATCACAATCACACATTCAACACAGTGGATACCAGATTTTATGTGGAAACCCCTAAAAGGGAAAAAACCATGATGGGTGTTAGCCCACGTAAATATATGTTAAAGCAATACCAAGAAACAGAGGCTCACTGCCCAAAATGCTCACTGCAAAAATTGACTCACTGCCAAGGGGTGGCTCACTGCCAAAAGATGGTAAACTAATTTGGTAGCATCTACTCTATGCCGCCCAAGTTTAGTTCCAATTAAGCACAATATATTTCCTCTGCTTTGCTCTACCTTTACACTTTGCACTTATCGTCACATTTTTGCCCAAGGATATCATTTTCATGATTTTATTACATGCCTTTATACAATTCATCAACCTTGGAATGTACATCAAGGTAGGCATTACATTCATCAACTGTTGGAACAATCTCCAAGGTCGACATACACAAAATAGGTCTAGACCTAATACAAAGATTTGCTAAGGAAAAGATGTAAAGATGTATGTGAATCATGCCACGACATGCTTCTACAATCTTCAATGCATCTTTGCAATTAGTGAAAACAACCAAGTCGGCCAAGATTGATGTTCACACTAAGTATTTTAGGAGTAGTCTTCAACCATGATCCATATTTCTCTCTGCAGACCAATCCGAAGGTAGGAACATGATCAGGAGACATCCACAAGCACACTGTAATCACTAGGAACATCCACACAATCACTAACCACTTTATCCATGAGATTCTTCAATCCAGAGCACATGAGCTTAGCTATCATCAATTGCCATAAAAGAAAAATCACTTGCGGACCACCAAACCATGAACCATTAGAGTTGAAGGCACTTATCATCATTACAAACTTAATTCCCGAACCACAGATTGATGAAACATCAATGTGGAGAAATCTGGAGCAGAATACTTTCTCTCTATCACAACTGAATACATAGAAAAAGCAGGTTTCACTCTGGTAAACACAAATCACTCGAATCTTCATGCAGAGAGCTCAAACTTAAAACATAACATCTTTAGACATGACTCAAAATAAAGTTTCCAAACAATAGGCAAAGATATTCAATCTTCAAGAAATGTGGAGCAAGCTTCTAGACTGTTCTTTTGAATACAATACATAGTTTCCACTGCAACACACTATTTCCACTGGAGGAGATAATTTTCTCAATATCCTCAACATCAAGATCACTTACATAGGAAATACAAAGCATCTCACTCATTACAAGCAAGCAACAAAATAAGAGCACAGTTGACACCAATGACAGCACAGATATGTTGACATCAATGACAACACCAATTAGGCACATACTTGCAACACACTTTGCCATCAGTTGTTCTCACCTCTCTAGACACTAGATGATAAGGAATTAAATAAGATAGGGCATTGCACTATTGGTGGTAATCCTCCTACGTGAGCAAGTCCACTTGCAAAGGTTGCCTCAGCCATAGGGGCCCTAGGATTTTCATTCATTCATTTCCAAAAATCCTTCAAATCAACATGCCCTAAATCACCATCCTTTACTTCTACCAAAATGTTTTGAATAATTGACGAAACATCAAACCCCTAGTATTTGTACTTCATCTTGTATGGTTTAAATAAGAATAAGGTTAAAGAAGTGATGGCTTTGAGTATATTTTGGTATGCAGCAAGGGAGATAACCTTTTCTAAGAGTGCAAGGTGTATAGAATAAATATCTAGTTCATGAAAAATCATGGCAATAGACTTTAAAGGGAAACCTAGACAAATCTAAATGCACTTAGTGATTCACAATAAAATGGGAGTGATATAGAATTGACCTTTAGTAGGAGTAGACTGAGTGTGTAGCTCGAGTTGACTAGAAGGAATAAGCTACAACATTGAGAGTATGAGCTTTTATGGATAAGAATGTCAAAATGATTTTGAAGAAACTCCCTTTATAACCCAAAATTACCTATTAATTTAAGTTCTCCTTTCCTTTGGATCACCAAAATAAATGCTAGAAAAGTACTTTCAACATTTTGGTGAAATCTATAGCTCGAGAACCTCATTTTCAGTGAACTTTCAAGTTCATGAACCATCAAATCTCCTAATGTTTTAGCATTTCAGAACAAGTTGAAACTCTCAAACTCTACTTCCTTTGAAATTTTCCTTTAGCAAGAGATTAAACTTCTTTAGCGTTTTGACCTTTCGGTAAACTATTGAACTTACAAACCAAGTTTCAGCACCTCCTTTAGTTTGCAAACCAAGAGGTTCACCGAAATGTATGCAAAGAATTGTGTAAGTGAGATTAAATCCTTTCAATTAAGGAAAACATTTGCGAACTAAGAAAATGGCCGAAACAAAGAATTTTGACTACATTCCCTTCGGTCTAAAATGAGGTTTACGAAATAAGGAAAACACTAAAAAGAAAAGAAGAGAACATCTGGTAGACAAATTTTTCAACAAGGTGAGTGGTTAGAAAACTTGACAGTTTGCCGAAAATGATAGGTAAAAATAATTTTATTGGTGGTTTGCTAGGTTTGCGAAGTTGAGACTTTTTTGAAAATGGAAGACATTAAACAAGAGTGGACATGACTTTTAACAAACTGATAGGTTCACAAACTTATGGACCTGCTGAAAAGGTTTGCCACTTAAGTATCTTGCTGAAATAATAAAAAACAAATGACTTTTCTGAGGTTTCAAGCCCAAAACTTTGAAGACTCGTAGGAGACTTAAACTCAAAATGGCCCAAAATTTACACATGAAAGACAACAACAAAATTTTGGGTAACATCCATAAATTAAATTAATTAAAAATGGGACATTAGAATAATGCTTGTCAAAACACATTTATTTTCCTCCCTAAGTTACACTTAAGGAGGTTGTTAATGTAACATTTATTGTACCTCTTTTATTAAGTTTAGTTAAGTAATATGTTTGAATCAATTACCACCTCTACCTCAATTGGAGGATTTTAGGTGCAACCTCTACCTTATCAACTACCATGAATATCTCTAATTGTTGACTAAGCTCACATATTATGTCAAGTTAACTCAACCATTCTTAGGAACTTGTCATTGTGACTCATCCATCCAAGAGGCTATAAATAAGTGCATTTTCTTTTCAATATTAAGAGGAATGAGAAGACAATGAGAATAGTAATTTCTTTTCACCCATTTTTGGTTCATTTCAATTGCAATGAAAAATATTAGTTGTAATTAGTGTGATTTCCAAAGGTCTTGGGTAGAACTTTTAGGTCGAAATCTAAAATCCTACAACACTATTAATGTAAATACCATTAGGAACACATTCTCAATAGATTAATCCTTGTGAGGGTTCAAACAAGGGCTTCTTCTTAAGGGGATGTGAGGATGAGAGTGAGATTGTGGCATGCAAAAACTCACAAAACCCTAAGGAACCAAATGGTAGAAAAAATAGTTGGGGTCTATTTCAGAATTAAAAAATTAGTATCCTCCTATAACTAAAAATGAATCACAAATGAAACTCTAGAGATAAAAACAAGGGTGGATAGGGTGCATAAAAACAAGATATTACAATGAATCATAAAACCATGAGGAAAGGTATAACTATGAATAATAATTAAAGAGGGAATCCATGCCCTAATGAGATCTAAAATAAGATGATATAATTTAAAAAAGAAGACATGAAAACCCTTCTAAAAGGACAAAAATTAAGGCCAAACCTTAGGGGTGTAAAATAAGTTAAGTTCACCAAAAGCGTAATAAAATAAAATATGTTCTACATAAATTATCTTGGTTAATTAAATTAATGTACCTAATTGAGAAATAATTAACCGAGATAAAAGAGTCGAGATTGATTTAATCGAAATATACTTAAATTAAATGTAAGGATTAAATTAATTAATAACTCAAAAATTGATGATGGAAGTGTTGTGATAGATGTCAAAAGTTGATTTGGCAATGTTTTAAAACTTCAGGGTTGACTAAAGCAAAGATCTTAGATTCTACAAATTGACTATTTTTCACTTTGGGTCACCTACACAATTGTGGATCTCATTTTGTGAGCAAGGATTGAAATGTTTGCTTGGATCTTGACTTGAAACTTGCAAATCTGACCTAGTAGAACGTGAACTATTATAATTCAGTCACCTTGATTTTTGACATGTTTGCATATGTACAAGGACTTGGCAATGTTTAGGAACACCTATGAGGAATCTACTGAATTGTGAGGGTTAAGTTCTCTTCTTTTAGACCCATAATGAGACTAGCATTATAATTATGAGAGAAAGATCAAAGATAGCAAGCAAGCATGCAATAGACATAGGATGACATGATTTGATAATGCTCTAATAAATGTTGCTAGAATGCTTTCGCAGATCTTTTATCAATAAGCCCTAGCATGCTCTCAGAATGATAGTTCTTGATCCCTTTCAAATGAGGACATGAATGGCCTTACTACAACTGTTGCAAGTATGAGGTTAACCAGTGTTGTCATTGATGTCAACATACTCATATTGCATTGGTAAGAAGGTTTGAATGAGCTGTGTGTTGAGGATATTAAGAAAAGTAGTCTCAATCAGGAACGGTGAAGAACAGTGATAAGAAGAAGGCAAATGTACTCAATAGGTTGAGAATCAGAGGATGCAGATTAAAGGGTTTGTAGATATGAGTCTTGAGATGATCCAGTTAAGATTTCAGAGGTCCGCATGAAGATATGAAAAAGTTGTGATCAGTCAAGTAGAACCAGTTTCGGGAGCTGTTTCGGAGTGACAGAGTGTTACAAAAAGGTCCGGTGAGATCTGGAGGAGCATTGTCAGACTCTGTGGATTGGAAGGAGTGTTTGGGATGTCCTTGTGATGTGTCATCTTGGTTTGTACAAAGTTTGGAGGTCCGGAAGCACCTTCTTCAGTATGACAGTGGTGACAGACTGTGTTCTTGAAGTTCCAGATGACGAGGAGAAGAGATTCTAGTGAGTAGAGGAAGTGCGGATGTACCTGGTTAATCAGGCAAGCTTGTGAAGGTTCTTGGATCATATTGAGGTTATGTTGTCGGTCTGCATTGGTGGTAGAGCCCGGAATTAAAGATATTCTTCCAGATGAAGTTCTTGCTCAGACTAGCCAACCGGATGAGTTATTCATCTTGCGAATGTTCTTGTGGTGGCCGACCGGATGTATTAATCATCTTGCGGATGTCCTTATGGTTGATTGCCGACTTAGATAATTGTTCTTAAGTCGATGTCTTGTATAAATAAAGGTTTGTGAGTTCATTTCAAAGGGGGTTGAGTAGCGGATGAGAGTGGTATAGCGAAAGAGCGAAGGGCAGAACAGAAGTATCTCGGGCTTAAATGGAACTAATCCAGACATGGTAAAGAAGTCAATCTCCAGTTCAAGTTTGTGATTCTTATCACTTTGTAGATAGTGTGTCTCTTGTAGGCAGTGTGCCTCTTTGTGAGCAGTGTGCTCAGGCAGTGAGCCCTAATTGGCATGTGCCATTCATTTTTCTTATTCTTCTAACAGAGAATAATCCTTGGGTTAATCACCCCGTGGTTTTTCCCTTAACCGGGTTTTCCACGTCAAAATCTTGGTGTCCAATGTGTTGATGTTTATCTGCTCTTGTGTTTATGCATTATGCTTTCATGGATGGTTAACTGATATGCTATTAACTAACAACGAAGAATCAAGTGTTTGAAGTAGAAGCAAGTTTTTGTACAACTGATTCACCCCCCCTCTCAGTTGTGTGCCCTAGATCTAACAATTGGTATCAGAGCCAAGTTCCTCTGAAAGGAGCTTAACTGCTTGAGGAGATCCAGGATGTCGTCATACAAGAAGGATAGTCCGAAGTTTGATGGAACCAACTTCACTCTCTGGAAAGGTCGCATGAAATGTCAGTTGGAGTGTATGGGAAAAGCATACTTGGCCATGGTCTCAAAACTGTATATACCTCCACAGGGTGGTCCGACAACTCTGAATGAAATCACAGATGCTGAAAATAATTTGCGAACCAAGGAAGCTCTTCTAAGCGCATTGAATGACTCAGATATCTCAAATGTTATTGACCTACCAACTGCATATGAGATCTGGACTAAACTGGAACTTCTGTATGAAGGAGATGAGTTTGTCAAGAGTGCAAGGTTGCAAAGTCTGAAAGGAAAATTTGAAAGATTGAAGATGAGAGATGATGAAAATATCACTACCTTTATGCCAAGAGTGAATGAGCTAGTGTGTGGAATCAGGAATGCTGGTAGAGTTCTGGATGAAAATGAAATTGTTTGCAAAATTCTTAGATCCCTTCATGCTGCCTACAAAATCAAGGTTGCTGCCATTGATGAATTCAGAGCCCATACAACTGTCACAAGAGAGCAACTAGCTGACAAACTGGCTGCATTTGAAATGACTGAGTTTGGAGATAATCCCCCCAAGACTAAATCTGCATTCAAAGCCAGTGCCTATGTGAAAGGCAAACAAAGATTTGATCCGGGAGAGAACTCTTCAAGGAAGCTGTCATGGTATGAACAAGCAAGGAAAGATATGGAAGAGGAAGAAGCAGAAACAACTCAACTTGAAGCCCTCATTGCAAAAAGACTGCCAAGAGGATCCGGTAAGTATGAAGGAAAACTACCCTTTAAGTGCTTCAACTGCAATAAGATTGGTCATTTTGCTTCAAGATGTCTGGAAAGATCTGTAAAGTCTAATACCAACAGACAAAGGTTTCAAAAGAACTGCTATTATGTTCATGAAGAAGATGACAATGAAGGAGTAACAGATGATGAATCAGAAATAGGAAGCAAATCTGGAAATGAATGGGTGTTTATTGCCATCAAGGAAGAAGATTCAATATCCTCTGAATTTGTCAATCATAAGGTTGTAGAAAGAGCTTTGGCTGCCCAAATTGAAGAAAAGAATGATTTGGTTATTGACAGTGGATGCTCTCACCATATGACTAGTGACAAGAACAAGTTCTTATATTTGGAAAAGTATGAAGGAGGAATGGTAAAGTTTGGTGACAATTCTGCTGGCAGAATCAGAGGTAGGGGAACTATTTCTTTTGATGGAAAGAGCAAAACCGGTAATGTACTATATGTTGAAGGATTGAAGCACACTCTTCTCAGTGTTGGTCAGTTAGTGGATAAAGGCTATGATCTCCGGTTCAAGAATGGAAGATGCAGAATCTTTACAAGCTCCGGAACTGAGATTGCATCTGGTACTCAAACTAAAGGTAATATCTTCCATCTGGTTGGTTCAAATAAAAGTTGTCTATTTGTTCAAGTTGATCAAAGTTGGCTATGGCATGGAAGGATGTGTCATGTAAATTTTGATAACATCATCAAGATAAGCAATATTCAGGCTGTAAGAGATCTTCCAAAATTGGTGAAACCTACAAATAGTTTGTGCAAAGAATGTCAGCTAGGTAAACAAAGCAGAGTCTCTTTCAAAAGTAAGGATCAGTCCACTACCGGATTGTTGGAATTAGTACATACTGATCTCTATGGTCTGACAAGAATCAAGAGTATGCAAGGTGATAGATATTTCATGTTGCTAATTGATGACCATTTCCGAATGATATGGGTTACCTTCCTAAAAGAGAAATCAGAAGCCCTTGAGAAGTTCAAAATCTTCAAAGCTATGGTAGAGAATCAAACCGGATTGAAACTAAAGTGTCTAAGGTCTGATAGAGGTGGTGAATTCACATCCGGTGAATTCATAGACTTTTGTGAGAAGCATGGCATAAATAGACAGTTGTCTGCTCCTAGGACTCCACAGCAGAATGGAGTAGTTGAGAGAAAGAACCAGACCATCCAGGAAGCTTCTAGGACAATGATGATGGAAGCAAATGTTCCTCAGATGTTTTGGAGAGAACCTGTCAGCACTGCAGTCTACACTCTTAACCGAGTTCAAATCAGAAACAATACCGGTAAGACTCCTTATGAACTTTGGTTTGGTATAACTCCTACTGTGAGATATTTCAGAGTATTTGGTAGCAAGTGTTACATCAAAAGAGATGAAGATCTAGGAAAGTTTGATGCTAGAAGTGACGAAGGAATTTTCTTGGATTACTCCACTCAAAGCAAAGCATACCGATGTTACAATAAAAGACTAAAAAAGATGATAGAAAGTACAAATGTGAAGGTTGATGAAGGAATTGAGAAACCCTCAAGATTTTATGAATATGATGAAGATGATCATGATGGTGCTCTGATTCAAGGAACTCAATCCCTTCCTGAAAGTCAGATTCAGACTGATCCGATAAATCAGGGAGAAGAGGTTTGTCTGAATAAACCTGATCAAGAAACAACAGTGCAAAAGACTCCCAAAGTTCCAAGGTATGTAACTTTAAATCACTCTAAAGATCAGATCATAGGTGACAAAAACAAAGGGGTACAAACAAGGAGGAAAATTGCTCAAAATTTAGATGAATGTTGTTTGATTTCAAAAATTGAACCTAAGACAATAAATGAAGCATGCAATGATGAAAATTGGACAAAAACAATGGAAGAAGAGTTGATGCAAATTGAGAAAAATCACACTTGGGATCTTGTTCCCAGACTTAGAAACAAGAATGTGATTGGAACCAAATGGGTCTTCCAGAACAAATTAAATGAGGTTGGTGAAGTTATTAGAAACAAAGTCAGATTGGTCTGCAAAGGCTACTCTCAAATAGAAGGAATTGATTTTGAAGAAACCTTTGCTCCGGTAGCAAGAATTGAAGCAGTCAGATTATTTCTTGCATATGCTGCCTTCAAAGACTTCAAGGTATATCAGATGGATGTCAAGTCTGCCTTCCTAAATGGTGATTTGGAAGAAGTATACATTGAACAACCGGATGGATTTCAATTGTCTGATAATGATGATATGGTCTGCAAGTTGAAGAAAGCATTGTATGGATTGAAGCAAGCCCCAAGAGCATGGTATGAAAGGTTGGATAAGCATCTTGTGCATATTAGATTTAACAAAGGTACTACTGACAGTAACTTATATTTCAAAATTGATCATGAAAATATTTTGATTGTTGAAGTGTTTGTGGATGATATCATTTTTGGAGGAAGAGATAGTATGTGCAAAACTTTTGCAAATCAGATGAAAAGTGAGTTTGAAATGTCTATGCTTGGTGAAATGAATTTCTTCTTGGGTCTGCAAATTACTCAAACAAAGAAAGGGATCTTCATTTCTCAGACCAAATATGTGAAAGAATTGTTGAGGAAATTCGGTATGGAAGATTCAAAGCCAATGAACACTCCTATCAACCGAATGTAAGTTGAGCAAAGATGATGACTCTCCAAAGGCAGATCAGACAAAGTATAGATCAATGATTGGTAGATTGTTGTATTTCACTCAAACTAGACCAGATATAATGTAGGCTGTTGGTCTTGTGGCAAGATTTCAGGCTGATCCTAGAGAATCTCATGTTATGGCAATCAAAAGAATTTTTAGGTACTTGAAAGGAACAGTTGAGTATGGTCTATGGTATCCTAGAGATCCGGATTTCTCTCTTCATGCATATACATGTGCAGATTGGGCAGGAGATGTGGATGACCGGAAGAGCACCAGTGGTGGAGCATTCTTTTTGGGAAAGAGATTGGTTTCTTGGCTAAGCAAGAAACAAGATGTAATATCTCTGTCTACAACTGAAGCATAATACATTGCAGCAGCAGGTAGTTGCATTCAAATCTTATGGATGAAGTAGATGCTAAGAGACATTAAAGTTGAATATGAGGAGCCTATCACAATTTTCTGTGATAATTCAAGTGCAATTAATATTTCTAAGAATCCGGTATTGCATTCTAAGACCAAGCACATATCTATCAAGTTTCACTTTCTGAGAGAACAAGTGAACAAGGATGAAGTCAGATTGGAGTATGTACCCTCCAAAGATCAGATTGTAGATATTTTTACTAAACCTCTCCCCAAGGACTCTTTTGAGTATCTCTGGGAGAAGTTAGGGGTCATGGCCCCTCCGGTGATGAACTAGGATGCACTGATGTGCATCAGTCCGGTAGATATCACAGTCACATCTTGTGATCCAGATTGATGATGGGGAGCTACTACTAAGGGGGAGCAGCTGGTATGATTCTGATATGTTACAAGTGCAAGTATGAGCCATTTGCCATTGATGTCAAAGGGGGAGAGAAGACATGTGAAAAACAAGTGGTTGATGATCAAAGGGGGAGCAGTAAAGGAAGAGAAGACATGTGAAGAGTTGTTGCTGATAGGGGGAGCTGTGACAGAAAAGAGAAGTTCTTGTCTTGATGGTTTTTCACATTATATGTTGCCATCAATGACAAAGGGGGAGATTGTTGCAAGTATGAGGTTAACCAGTGTTGTCATTGATGTCAACATACTCATATTGCATTGGTAAGAAGGTTTGGATGAACTGTGTGTTGAGAATATTAAGAAAAGTAGTCTCAATCAGGAACAATGAAGAATAGTGATAAGAAGAAGGCAAATGTACTCAATAGGTTGAGAATCAGAGGATGCGGATTAAAGGGTTTGTAGATATGAGTCTTGAGATGATCCAGTTAAGATTTCAGAGGTCCGCATGAAGATATGAAAAAGTTGTGATCAGTCAAGTAGAACCAGTTCCGAGAGCTGTTCCGGAGTGACAAAGTGTTACAAAAAGGTCCGGTGAGATCCGGAGGAGCATTGTCAGACTCTGTGGATTGGAAGGAGTGTTTGGGATGTCCTTGTGATGTGTCATCTCGGTTTGTACAAAGTTTGGAGGTCCGGAAGCACCTTCTTCAGTATGACAGTGGTGACAGACTGTGTTCTTGAAATTCCGGATGAAGAGGAGAAGAGATTCCAGTGAGTAGAGGAAGTGTGGATGTATCTGGTTAATCAGGCAAGCTTGTGAAGGTTCTTGGATCATGTTGAGGTTATGTTTTCGGTCCGCATTGGTGGTAGAGCCCGGAATTGAAGATATTCTTGCGGATGAAGTTCTTGCTCAGACTAGCCAATCGGATGAGTTGTTTATCTTGCGAATGTTCTTGTGGTGGCCAACCGGATGTATTAATCATCTTGCGGACGTCCTTATGGTTGATTGCCGACTTAGATGATTGTTCCTAAGTCGATGTCTTGTATAAATAAAGGTTTGTGAGTTCATTTCAAAGGGGGTTGAGTAGCGGATGAGAGTGGTATAGCGAAAGAGCGAAGGGCAGAATAGAAGTATCTCGGGCTTAAATGGAACTGATCCAGACATGGTAAAGATGTCAATCTCCAGTTCAAGTTTGTGATTCTTATCACTTTGTAGACAGTGCGTCTTTTGTAGACAGTGTGCCTCTTTGTGAGCAGTGTGCTTGGGCAGTGAGCCCTAATTGGCATGTGCCATTCATTTTTTTTATTCTTTTAAGTAACTCCAATAATAGGTATGGAGGACCCACGTTACAAATATATTAAAAAAATTGACGCCATGTGATACACGGAACGGCGGCACGAAGGCCCGCTTTTATTAGGCTACTTTCTTTTTCTTTAAAATAGTCTTAACTTAACTTGGAATTTTCATCCACAAGTCTGCGTACAAATACGATCCCAGTCTTCCATCGTATTGTCTATCCAGCATTCTGGATGCACATATGACCGTATTAATAAATAAGGTCAAATGCGGTCAAATGTGTATCCCGAATTCTGGATAGACGTTGTGGCAGCGTTCAAAATTTTTTTTGTTAATCCGATTAAAACTTTTCACCAGAGAGTTCTTTCAGGGCATCTTTTTCCCTCATCCGAATGGAAATTAAATAGACTGGTGTGTTAATGGGGAGCATGTGGAGATCCACTTGTTCTATTTTTCTGGTCAAAGTCTATGTTCAAAATCTGTACGATCATCATAGACGCGCAACATTCATTACGTGTTCGTCAGTCAATTGTCTTCTTGAAGGATCTTAATTTCGCTGAAGGGTCCTGCTTTTTTCGCCTAATTTGTTAAAAAAATCGCAGCCTAAGAATTTCTAGGCATTTTCCTTTTCTTTTATAAAGAAAAGCCAAGAGTGGTCTTCTTTCACGCTGTTGCGGAGGAACATTGCACTTGAACAAAAGCTGTGAGAGATGATTATGGCTCGCATGAACGGTTTGGGTATCCTCCTCCTTTACTCTGTTTTCTTTTTAAGTTTTCTATCTCATTGTCTCCAAGGATGCCCTATCCATGAATTGAAAGCTCTTTTGAGTATAAGGGACAGTTTAGATGATTCCCGCGGAAAGCTCAAGTCTTGGGAGGGAGATGATTGTTGTACATGGAGAGGTGTCCATTGTGATGAAGTGGAGATGGGTACACCGGTCTCCAAGTTGGATATCCATGGCTTTAACCTTGTAGGCAATATGAGTTCAAGCTTATTTGAATTGAAACATATCAAGCATCTGGATTTGGGAGGTAATTATTTCAGCTGGGAAAGTCCGATGCCTGCAGGCTTGGGTTCTTTAACAAACTTAACATATCTAGATATGTCTAGAGAGGATAGAGAGGATATGTATATAGAGGATATGCCGCGGAAACAGACGAAAACAAAAAAGTCAAGAAGTCGTGGATGGGCAAATAATTTCACCATATAGTGGTTGTCTAGTTTGCCATCACTAAAATATCTTGCATTGGATGGGTTAGATCTGCAGGGCTCTGAAATAAGCCTAGGTATCGGTAGTCTCACGAAGCTTGACGATCTGGGGCTGTCCGGATGTGGTCTGCAAGGTTCAACCGTGTTTAATTCTTTGGTCAATCTTTCCTCCCTTGGTTTTCTGGGCCTAAGTCGCAGTAGAATTTCAAGGTCAATACCTAGTTGGATGGGAAATATGAGCAAATTAACTTCACTTGATCTGAGTTCCAATTATTTAAATGGTTCTATACCTCCTAGCTTGGCAGACCTTCATTTCCTCACATACCTTGACCTGAGTTACAATACTTTAAATATTTCTCTACCTCCTAGCTTAGGAGACCTTCATTTCCTCACATACCTTGACCCGAGTTACAATACTTTAGATGGTTCTATACCTCCTGGCTTAGCAGATCTTCATTTCCTCACATACCTTGACCTCTCAGATAATATATTATGCACACTCATTCTGGAAGTCTTTCCTATTTGGACCTTAGTTCCAACAAATTAGAAGGTGCAATACCACCTAGCTTGGGTTTTCATATGAATCTTTCGTACGTAGATCTTAGTTACAACGAGCTTAGCGGTCAAATCCCTCCTTCTGTTGGAAATCTCTCTGCTCTTGTCAGGTTAGAATTACAAGATAATCAGTTGAATGGAAACTTTCCCCTGTCATTTTCTCAACTGTCTTCCCTCACTTATCTTGATGTGAGCAACAATGTGTTGAATGCAAGTGTTCATCCTTCACTTAAGCTACCGTCCTCTCTTAAGATTTTGGACCTTTCAAGCAACAACATGGTTGGAACAATTTCAGAAGTTCTTTTTCAGAACACTTTCAAGTTTAAAAAAACTTGGTTTGAGTGACAGTGGATTGAGTATCAATTTTAGCTCCCCCTGGATCCCCCCTTTCCAACTTCCGGAGCTGTCTTTGAGAAGATGTAAAATTGGAGGCCCAATCTCGAGTTGGATTTCAACGCAATATGGGCTTCGAACATTGGACTTGTCAAATACCTCAATTGTGGGAAGCCTTCCTCCTTGGCTATGGGATTTTTCATCAGAGTTGAGAAGCCTAAACCTGTCATATAATCATTTGGAAGGTCCTTTCTCTCCTACCTTGGCGAGATTAAATCTTCTGGATCTCTCTAAAAATGAATTGAGTGGACATTTAGTAGCTGATATTGATGAGCATGTCTTGTATGTAGAAAGATTGTTCCTTGCAGACAACAAATTGAAAGGGAAAATCCCAGCTTCATTAGGAAATATAAGCTCTCTGTATTACCTGGATTTGTCAGGGAATTTGTTAACAGGCAGTGTCCCGGCTAGTTTGGGTGGTTTGCTAAATCTTCGGATGCTGAATTTGGAAAACAATCATTTGGATGGAGAAATTCCTGGCAACCTTGGCAGCCTATCACAGATTGTCATATTCAATATTGCAAATAATCATTTGAAGGGTAAGATCCCTAATGACCTGGGTAATATGACAAAACTTAGTTCTTTCCGCATCCAAAAGAATAACATACAAGGACATCTTCCGCTTTCTTTCACAAAATTTTCAGAGTTAGAAGTGCTTGATGTTGGAGACAACAAATTGACAGGGCACATCCCAGATTGGATTGCTAATTTATCAAGTCTGCAAGTTCTGGTGATGAGATATAACAAATTCAAGTGCGAACTTCCTCCGCAGATCGGTAAAATGCCTCTGATTCAGATTATAGACCTTTCTTCAAATCTATTGTGTGGTAAAATCCCGGAAAGCTACTTCAATTTTTCAGCCATGAACAATGTACAGAAAAAGTGCTTCCAGTTTCTAGGAGGAAACAGTTACTATAATGATGCCTTAAATGCTGTGTTACCAGAAACGCGACGGGAAGGCCGCGTTTCCGTTGTGGACGGGCGAAACGCCGTTTCCGTCGCCAACGGCCGTTTCTTCCGTTTCCTTTCCGTTTCTTCTCGTTGCTCAGAACCTTCGCTGAATAATTTTTTATAATGTTGTTTTTTTATTAGTTTCCACCCAGGGTAACACTTTCTGCAACGTGATATTATATTCTCCGCACACCGGAGATCCGTATGGACTATTGTCTTATACGGTAGGCTAGTCTACATAGAGTATATAGATCAGCCTTTTGACCAATAAACAGACAAGAATTTTGTTTTTTTTAAATGAAAGCTCAAAAGCAAACCGCGATATAATATTTAAGTTTCCAAAGTGCAATCTTCAAAGTAAGCTTTGTTTATTTTCTAACATTAAAAAATAAAAGCATGGCTTTTAAATTTTTCTTTTCCAATAAAAAATGAATTTTTATAATGTTATTTATTTATTATGGAAAGTAGTTTTTTTTTTTTTCAACACAAATTTTATTAAAAAATAAATGCATGACTTTTAAGATATTTTTTTTCCCATTTATATATATATATCCAAAATTTTGAAAAAGTATATGTATATCCGTTTCTTATACGCAACCTCTAAATATACCGTTTCTCGTCACGTTGCCGTTGCGGTTTCCGTTTCTCGTTTCTGGTAACATAGCTTAAATGTAATTATAAAGGGCCGTGAATTGCACTTTAAATACATTCTTTCTATCTTCACATGCATTAATTTGTCAAATAACAGCTTAAGGGGCCCTCTTCTGTCTGGAATTGGAAATCTTAAAGGCTTGATGTTTCTCAATCTCTCCATGAACACTCTCAGCGGGCCAATTCCAGAGACCCTGGAAAATTTAAGGCAGTTGGAATCCCTAGACCTTTCTCTGAACAATTTTTCAGGACAAATTCCACTCCATATTGGTCTTTTAGATTCTTTGGGATATTTAAATCTGTCTTACAACAATCTATCAGGAAGGATACCACTGCAAGCACCTCATATGATGACATTTGAAAATTCATCATTCCTACGAAATCCAAATTTGTGGGGATTCCCGCTTGAAAAGAAGTGTTCTCGCCCTCTTCCAAAACCCTCTCCTCCTCCCATCATGGATGTTAAGGAGGAGACAGAGGAAGCATTTCCATGGTATGAGATGAGTGTTGGATTGTCAATTGGAATGGGATTTTCTACAGTGGTGATGGTGCTTGCATTAAAAGTAAGGTGGAGGAATAAATGCTTTGAAGTGATGGACAGTGCTGTAGCATTTCTCTTTGCCAAGCTTTTCAATTGGTGAAGGTAATATTCACTGGATTTCTGTTGTGGATGGCTGATCTCCTCTGTGTCTGTAAATAATTGGAGGAAGCCTTAAACGTATTGTACAAAAGTTTTAGTTGTGTATTGTATTGCCTCGTCGTTCAATAGATTATATAGTCTTTTGTTTGTATTAATGAATTCTATAGAGACTAAAGGAAAATAACGACTCTTAACATAGGTTTATGAACTTTTTATTTTGCAAGGTTACTAATGAGTATAAGTACCTTTTTATAATCTATATTTATTTTTATTTTAATAAGCAATCTCTTTTATGAGCATGCATGTAAATATTAAAGGTTTCTCTTAATCAATTAATGGATCCATATCTAATCTATAGATAATGATTAACAAGTTATTAACCAAAATATTATCAAAAGACAAATAATAATTGACAAGTCTATCTTGTGAGACACAAAAATTTATCATTGATTATTCATTAGGATATAATATTTAGGAGATAATATTTGCTAGATATAATATTTTAAAGAAAAATAAGTATTTTGAATTTTGAATTAAGAATTTAGGTTAATTAAATAAATGTTTATAATTAATGTCAAATGAACTTAGATTAATTATTTTTAGTTGTGAGAGTGATAATTGAATATTTAATATTATTTTAGCAAAGTAAGTGTAAAGTGAAATAAAGGTATTTAACTTTAGAATTAATGTGGATGAATAAATATGGTGCAAGGCATATTTTCATGCACTCATATAGAAATTTTTTGTTGGGAATGATTAGTCCTGACACTTTCTTTATTGTAATAAAAGCTTTGGATATATAGAAATTTTTTGTTGGGAATGATTAGTCCTGACACTTTCTTTATTGTAATAAAAGCTTTGGATACATATATTTTGTAAGTCATACCTTGAATTGTTTTGAATAATCTCTTATGTATGGAGAATATTAGTTAAAGCTTGAATATAATTAGTATACCCAAAAATGTAGCACTCAATAGTCACTTCCATAATGATTTCCAGCAGAGTGGTGATGGGTTGTCTCCATGATTTCTTGTGTAAAGGCTTCGAGAGAGGATCGCTTTCTCACATGCCCAGACGGGATAATATCACACACCCAGGCCGGCCCTGTTCGGCGTTTGACTTACCTTTCAACCAGCATGTGGGCCCCTGTTCGGTGTTTGAACCAGTAGAATTTGTGCCTGTTTGGGCTTTCTACCTGCAAACTGCCGCCATTGCCATTTTTTGGCCGCCATAGCCTTGTTTTCCTCCATTTTTTTTTTGGATACCCCTGCATATAATTGCCCTTATATTTTTGGACGTGAGATTTTGCTCATTTTGCCGTAAGTTTGTTTTTCAAAACAACATACATGCTTGTTTTCTTTTTTTAATGCTAAAATAGGCATAGAATGTATTAAGAAATTACACATGCAATCTTAGGGAGCATTTGAAATTAGGGGTTAAATAAAGGTTCTTTTAAAAATTGTTAGTGTTAAATTGTATTTTTTTGTAAAAAGGTTAAGTATTAGGGTTTGATTATATTGACCTATTTAGACCTATAACACTACATGACAAAGTGTCAAAACCAGAGGTAATCAAGCAAATGGGGTTATACATTGTACTTAGTTATAAAGTGCCACAAATTTAGGGGGTGTCATTAAGTTTTAACGTACTTCTAAGTCTGGAAAATACATCTCATCTACATGGTTTTATAAGTGTGACCAATTCTAACTCCAATTACTTCTATTCATATTGTGACCTTGAAAACACCCAACGAGAAGGTCAATGAACAAAGAAGTCACGAGTTAAAACCTCATAAGTATAAGTCTAAGAGACTCTAATACTATAGAGGATTATGACACATAATTTAACTTAATGAGCTTTCAACTAAAAGAAGGTGGGATTGAAAAACAGGTGGATCAATTGATCCTTAAAACACTTTTTGAGAGCCTATGGTAAATGATCCTTAATCTTGCAATGGGTTCACACTGGTCCACATCTCAAGCGAGAGCCTATGGTAAATGAACCTGAATCTTGCATTGGATCACATCTCAAATTTGGTTAGTGTTCCTGAATCTTTATGATAATTGCTCTTATGGAGCCATTTCAGTCACAGTTCAACATCGACATCAAGGTACACAAGCAGTTTCTAAGATTCATGCATCTTTTCTCTCTTTTGGAGGGTAGTTTTTTTCCCAAAGGGTTTTCTACCTTATCTCCACTTCATGAGAGATTTGCATTGTATATGGGTACTTGATCAATCCTAGTTGTCAGGATCCATCCTTATTTGTGCCCACCTAAGCTACAACTCCAAGATATGTGTCACCACTCTTATGCCACTTGGTGGAAACCTTCTTCCACCTCTAGTTGAGTGTTGAAGTCGATTTCTGAGTCAACTGAACCTCTCTACACTATATGTACTTGTTATTGTGCATAGTTTATCTATTGCAATTCTTTATTGCTTTCACTCTGATTTGCAATCATCTCATACTTAGATGATTGTGGTTTCTTATACCAGCTCCTTTCAAGAATATTTCACTACCATGCCTTTGCCATAGTCTAGAAAAACCTCATCAAGGTTAAAATGCAAGCTTGATGAGAAAAGGGGCTATGCTATAATTGTTACAAAAAATCTAGAAAAAGTCACAAGTGTGTTGAACAAAAATTCTATCTCCTCAATGTTGAGTCTCCTCTTGATGTTGAAGAGTGGGAAGATGTTCCCAAAACCCAACCAAAAGAACTTCATGCTTTTGATTCCACTCCTATGAATGACCGTCCAAAATTTTTTATACATGCCTTGGCAAGCATCACCACTCCTCAAAGTATGAAATTCAAAGGGTATTTCAAGAAGATTCCCCTCACCATTCTCATTGACTTTTAACACACATAAAATCATTGATCCAAAGCTCACCAAACAAACTAGTTTCTTTGTGTTCCCTGCTCTAGAGTTGAAGATATGATCACCAATGAAGGAACTTTTCCTTGTAAATGGAGATGTTCAAATTGTTGTGGTGGATGATAATATTCATTTAGATATGTTTGTTTTACCCTTGGGTAGCTGTAACGTAGTTCTTAGGGCTCAATGACTGCATGCACTAGGCCCTATCTTATTAGATTTCTCTAAACATTGGATACAATTCTCTGATAATGGGTAGAAGTAAACATTGAAGTGTCTTACCCCTAGGTCTACTAGTCTTATCAACTCACATTGAATGGAGAATGTTACTCGGTCAATCTGTTAAAATAGTCTAATTTAGAAGTTTCTTCCACAACTCTGTGTACAAATACAATCCCAGTCTTTGATTGCATGGCAGCGTTAACATTTTCTTGTTACGCCGAAGAAACTTTTCACCAAAGAGTTCTTTCGGGACTTCCTTTTTTCTCATCCAAATGGAAATTAAAAAGACTAGTGTGTTAATGGGGAGCTCAAATTGTTCTATTTTTCTGGTCAAAGTCTATGTTCGTGATGGGGAGGACTATGGACTTAGAAAACCTATCTTGTTTGAAACATTTCAAGACCTATGTCATGCCCCAAGTCTCCCTACCAATTCAAGTGCTCTCAGACATTTTCTACCCAAAATACCTAACTCAAACTAATTAGTCTATTACAGAGGTGAAAGACCTACTAGTCTATTATTCTCAATACAGACACTACTTTCTTGGTGTGGAACATTCTTCTTTGTCCTCACCACTTCCAAGATTCTCAATTCCCAAGGCTTATAGCCTTCTTGAGTCCGTTATTAGCCCTCCTCTCTAGGTCTAGGGTTCTAATTGCTTGGTACTCAATTTCTCCTACTCTGTTTTCACCCCTGCCTCTTCTTAGACTACAACTTGCATACCTAGCCGGGCTATGGTAAAGCTCGCCTAGGATAAGTTCTTATTGTCTCTCATTGACAATTCAACCATTTCCACAAAAGGAAAAACAAGAATTAAGATCTCTGCTTGATGGCCCTCCATGACTGTACAGAGGAATTTTGGGGACATCAAGACAGAGACATTTTGTACAAACAGAAACAAAATAACAGAAATAAAATTAACTACTGTACTTCAGATCAAATTATGCAAGAATTCTACAGAAATACTCGAATAGATCAAACTGTCAATATTTTTATTATAAGAGTTCTCCTTTTTACATTCAATGTCTGCTCTCCAAACTTCCAACCTTCCAACCTCTAACTTCCAACGTTCCAACTTTTTCAACCAACTCACAAAGCAAAAATAGTTTTTATATTGTTCATCTTTTTCCGTTATCAGACAGTTAGGTTTGTTTTCTGTCCATTCGGTTAGGTTTTCTTTACTAACTGTTTTGTGTTCTCCCCGCGGCTAGCTTTTATTTTTGTATATTCATACAATCCTCACACACACGGTAGCATTGAACCGTCGGCAAAAGGCATTACTATCGACGGTACTTCTAAACTTCCTTCGTCGATATCCATCATCTTGTCAATGGCAACTTCGGGTTTCCTCCCTACCGCCGGTTCTCCTCACCGCCATTGTCGGTTATCACTCTGTTGAACCAAAAGTACCCGTTGAACCTCCAACATGAGCTTCAACGGTTCAACGCCAGACTTCTCCATCAGACAATGCTCTTTTGAACCATACTGAACCTGTTTACACCATTGAACCAAATGAACCCGTTGAACCTCCAGCATGAGGTTCAACGGTTCAACACTAGGCTCATACATCAGTCCCGTTTATTCATTGGTCCCGCTCCTTCTCTTAGAAAATCAAAAAGGACTTCACACCAAAAATGCAAAAATATATACATGGGTGCCAAACTCTTGGTGCTCCTACACCATACTCCCCTTGCGTGGAAAAAGTCAAGTCACCTCCAGTGACAATAAGGCAAAATCAATGCCCTGCTTCTTGAACTCTGACTCTGCAACCTAGGTAGCCTCTGCTTCAGGCAACTGTTTCCACTTGATCAGATGCTCCATGTACATGCCATGTCTGGTTTGTTTTTGTACTCGAGAATCCAGAATTCTCTCAGCCTGTGGTTTGAGTGTAGGTGGCAAAGTCACATCACTCACTGTCTGTTTAGTCTCTGAACTAGATCCGCCTGTTGTTGAATGAGGACCTTTATAGGGTACCAGGTCCTGAACATTGAACACTGGTGAAATTGCTAAGTCTGCTGGTAAATCAATTCTGTAGGCATTGTTGCCATACTTGTTCAGAATTCTACAAGGACCAATCCATCTCATCTGCAGTTTAGTTGGCATCCCTTTCTACAATCTGGCTTTGTTCAAATGAACCATGACTAAATCGCCAACTTCAAACTGGACATCCTTCCTGTGTGCATCTACCCTATCCTTGATTTTCTGGGTATTTTCCTGCATTGTCTTCTTTACTTGTTCATGTATCTCCTTCATAGATTGTGCAAAATCCTCTGCATGACCACTTCTATATTCCATGTCTCTGTAATGTCCCGTTTTCTAGCTTGGTCTTTTACAGTTGACCGTTGGCCTATTCCGGAGACCCGTAGGCTACTTGGAGGTTGAAATTGGGGTTTCATGTTTTGGTGGTTGCTTTTGTTCGTGGATCGTGGGTTGGTTGGCGGTTTCTTTCCGGGTTTGTTCTCCTTAGTCCCTTTGGTTACGGCTATTTTTAGTAAGTTCAAGATTGGCACCAGAACGGGATTTTGAGAGTGGGGTTGGATTCGTCTTGTCAAGACCTTTCCAACGAGCTATAGATCATTGATTTCCGACATCATCTTGGCCTCCATTTTAAAGTCCGTAAATTAAACATTATTATTTAATATTAATGTTGTTTTAAAAGAGGGGACTTTAAGGGTGAGGTTGAAAAAGAATTGAAGAGGATTATATTATTTTCCCTCTCATGTTTTATCCCATATGCAAGAGGATTTTAGAGACTCCCAGTTGGAAAAGTATAAAAGGAGGAAGAGTGCTCTCATTTGGGGATCCGAAATCTTAATAATGTTATGCTGCCGTAATGGTTCTGGGACTGCTTCAAGGAATGAATGCCTCCTAGCCTGGGCTCACTTCGTGCTTGAGAGATAGCACCTAGGGAGAGGTTTGCTGATAGTAGTGATTTTTGTAGTGAGGTTTGCATTGTAGCTTGAGTTCTGTTTGTAGTTCAGTTATTTGCATTTTATGTCATTTTTTGGAGTTGCTGATAACAGGGCTGAATTTGTAGTTTCATTCATAAATCTGAAAATAAAAAGGCATTCGTTCTGGGTATTTCATATTTCCCTTTGTCTATGTTGGGCGCCCCATTGTGCCAATTTGTAGAATTTATTATGAAGAATATGATTTTCTAAAAGGAAATCGCCCTTCTTGCCAGGCTGCCCCTCTTTGGAGTGCATTAGAAAGCGTGCTAAAGAAATACTTGGGTTTAAGAGTGGTCTCCAGTGTGTAGCTTGGTCGCCATTGTCATAGGAGTGCATTGCATCAGATTTGAGGTCATTTGGTTAAGAAATGAGTGAGGTGTGAGCATTTTTGTAGGGTTTTATGTTGCTGGTTTAGTTTTTCTAAAGTTGCTGATCCGTCATTTCAGTTTGCTAACTTCTATCATTTGAGTTGGGTTGGAAGTCTCTAATTATTGTAAGCTGAACAGTAGTACTGTCAGCACTTCATACTTCTTCTCATATTTGCTTTATAATACTTTGCATTTCCGTCATATGGTAGCTCCAATTCCACTTCAGGTTGGAAAGCACATTCTTGACGTCGAGTTATTTCAGCATAATAGTTGGTAGGGATCCTCTGACCACATGCTCGTCGACATCCGGCGCATTCTTGGTTAGAGTTCTTTATATCAGCATTGCATCAAGACCCTTTGACCATATGCTCGTCATCATTAGGCGCATTCTTGGTTAGAGTTATTTATATCAGCATTGCATCAAGACCCTCTGACCATATGCTCGTCATCATCAGGCGCATTCTTGGTTAGAGTTCCCTTATCAGCATTGCATAGAGATCCTCTAACCATATGATCACGCCATCCTGGTGTACATTCTTGGTTAGAGTTGAATTCCACATCGTTTGGTTTAATTGCTAACTTCAACGATTGTGTATTGCTCTGCTTGTTGTAATTGGAAAAGTGAAAAAAATTGGCTTGGTATATTTCAGTGGTATCAGAGCCACGCATCCTGCCATCATGTGAAAGCAAACCTTCTATGAGTGACAGAGAACGGAGGTACTTAGCAAGAGAATACAAGAAGGCTACCAATCAGTTTCATTGGCATCAGGCCCCAGAAGGTCAGACAGCTTCAGAAGTATTAAGAGCCAATTGTGAGTCTTCTCTTGAAGGAGAAATGGGGGATAATGAGAGGACGTCGGGAAGTAACAGAGATGATAGTGGGAAAGGAAGAGAAATATCATTAAGTCTGGCAAAGAGGTTCGAGAGGAAGATGGATACCTTAATGGATATGATATCTCTCATGATGGGGAGAATGGGTCAGAACCAACCTCCACTAAACAATTCAAGACATAGTGGAGAACACAGTGCCACCAACTAGCATAATGGACATGCTGCTCAGCCTGCTTCAAATAGCACATACATTTCTTCCAGGCCATTCAAACCCACTTTCTTGGCACCAGTAAAACCTCATCTTGATCCAGAAGAAAATGTGTCCTTTGTTGAACAGTTGAGACTCGGCCGCGCTGAGTATGATTCTCTATCTGATGAAATTAAGGCAGATATGTCTTATAATGATTTTATGGATCATAAAAGGAAGGATAGAGGACAAGGAAGACATTATGAACAAAGGAGGACAGTAGTTCATGGGGATTTGCATCAAGCTATCAACAAGGTTATGCTTCCACATTTTGATGGGAGTGACAATAGTTCAGCTAGAGCCTGGATACAGAAGTTAGACAACTATCTAGCTCTTAGACCTATGGAGGAGGAGGAGGTGATTAAGTTCGTTACGCTACACCTGGATGGGGTGGCGCACGAGTGGTGGTACCATGGTCTAGTCACCTTGGGTCATCGGTCTATCACTACCTATGATGAGTTTACCAATAAGCTCATAGAGAGATTTGAGAAAAAAGATCCAGAAGTGCATTTCAAAGAATTGGCACAACTTAAGCAATATGGTACAGTTGATGCCTACATAGCTAAGTTTCAAAGGCTTTCAGTCATGGTCACAGGAGTCACTGAGAGGCGCTTGGTGATCCTATTCAGTGAAGGATTGACGGAGCCACTCAAGGGTTGGATTAAAGCTTTTGATCCACCCTCTCTACAAGAGGCAATGAAGAAGGCAAGAAACATGGAGTGGGCTGCTCCTAAAGCAAAGTTTCAACCCAAGCCATCATTTCACAAAAGAGATAAAGGAAAAAGACCTCAGCATAAGGAGTTCAAACAACATCAACCTCATGTCACAAGGTTGGATCCTGAGACACTTAATGAACTTAGAAGAAAAGGGTTATGTTTCTGGTGTAGAGAAAAATGGTCCCAAGATCATGTTTGCCCAAAAGGAGGCAAATTTCATCAAATTGAATACTATTCAGCTGAAGAAAGTAATTCTGATTTGTCAGACCAGCAGTTTGATTCTGAAGACAGTGAAGTGGAAAAAGTCCCAAAGGAATCTGAAGATGAAAAGGGAAGTGGAGGCACTTTGGCTCAACTTTCGAGCTTTCAAAGAAATGAATCCTTCAAAGTTCGAGGGATGATTAAGGAGCAACGCATAGTTGCTTTGATTGACACTGGAGCAACGCATAACTTCATTGACGAAGTTGTGGGGGAAAAGAAAGGGCTGCAAACAGAAGAGTTTGAAGGCTTCAAGGTTATGGTTGCTGATGGTTTTCACATCACCTGCACCAAGAAGATCTCAAACATGACCATGCAAGTGGGAAACTATGAGGTCAAGGATGACTTCTATGTAGTCAAAATTGGAGATACGGATGCCGTCCTAGGCATTCAATGGCTGCGTTCACTCGGGGAGATCACTCTAAATCTGCAAACCATGGAGCTCAAGTTTCAATCCGAAGGGAAGAATGTAGTGATAAGAGGAATGTCCAATGGTGGTCCTCGGATTGTGTCATTCAAGAGGATGGCGAGGCTGATTCGTCATGATCAAGTTGAGTGGGCTGCAGAGTGTATGATTCTTCCTGCTAGTCCGGTTGAAACAAAGAGAGACTACCCTCCTGATATTCAGTCTTTACTCAAAAAGAAGAGCAAGGTGTTTGCTGATTTCCCTCCTGGACCACCTCCTGATCGAGGTTCGGAGCATGTCATAGAGCTCAAGGAAGGAGCTAAACCAGTTATTACAACTCCTTATCGGTATCCTAAGAAGCAAAAGGACGAGATTGAGAAAAACATTCAGGAACTTTTGGAGATGGGCTTCATTCGTCCAAGCAAGAGCCCCTTTGCTTCATCAGTTGTCCTGGTGAAGAAGAAGGATGGTACCATCCGCATGTGTGTGGACTATCGTGCTTTGAATCAAAGCACCATCAAAAATTGATATCCCATCCCAAGGATAGATGAGCTCATTGATGAGCTACATGGAGCCAAGTTCTTTTCAAAGATCGATTTGAGATCGGGTTATTACCAGATTCGGATGAGAGGATCCGATATTGAGAAGACAGCATTTAGATGTCACTATGGCCACTTCGAGTTTCTAGTCATGCCATTTGGATTGACTAATGCTCCTGCTACCTTCCAGTCATGTATGAACAAAATCTTTCAGAAGCAGTCAAGGAAGTTTGTATTGATATTTTTTGATGACATCCTGATCTACAACAAGACATGGGAAGAACATCTCAAGCACTTGGAGGAAGTGCTTAGTGTCCTGGAATCAGAGAGTTTGTTTGCCAAAGAATCCAAATGTGAATTTGGAATGAAGGAGTTACTTTACCTTGGCCATATAATCAGTGCTGAAGGAGTGAAGGTTGATCCTGAAAAGATCAAGGCAATTGTTGATTGGCCACCTCCTGAGAATTTGACTCATCTGAAAGGATTTTTGGGTCTTTGTGGATTTTACAGAAGATTTGTGAAGGGCTACTCTCAGAATGCTGCTCCTCTTATTGACCTCACGAAAAAGGGTGCCTTTTGTTGGTCAGAAAAGGCTCAAACTACTTTTGATAAATTTAAGGGGATCATGAGCTCTTGTCTAGTTTTAGCTATCCCAGACTTCTCCAAGCCATTCGAGCTACAGTGTGATGCATCCGGTGAAGGAGTTGGGGCTGTTTTGATGCAAGACAAACATCCCATTGTGTTTGAAAGCAGAAAATTAAGAGGTGTTGAAAGGACCTACTCCATCTACGACAAGGAGATGCTTGCCATTATGCATGCATTGGCTAAGTTCAGACAGTACTTGGTGGGGAGCAAGTTTGTGGTCAAGACTGATCACAATAGCCTCAAGCACTTCATGCATCAAAAAGATTTGAACGAGAGACAACAAAAGTGGGTGAGTAAGCTTCAAGCTTACGATTTTGACATCGAATATGTCAAAGGAAAAAATAATATTGTGGCTGATGCTCTATCTAGGAGACCTCATTTGAGCTCATTGTGTGAGCTTACAGCTGATTGGAGGGACATGTTGCTTGTTGATTATGCCAAAAATCAGTTTGCAACCAACATCATTGAGGGTACTTTTCCTGATGAAAGGTACAAAGTGGTCGAAGGGCTGATACACTACAAGGGTAGAATCTTTGTGGTGGCTGATTCTAAGCTCAAAAAGAAGATTTTGTTGACCTTTCATGACATTCCACTTACTGGTCATCAAGGGTTCTTCAAGACATATAGGCAGATCAGGGAAAGATTTTCTTGGAAAGGGCTGAAAGGGGAGGTTCAACGTTACATTTAGGAGTGTCCCACTTGTCAGATGAACAAAAATGAGCATACTTTACCAGCTAGTCTTCTGCAACCTCTTCCCATTCCCAATCAAAAATGGGAAAGCATATCAATGGACTTCATCACAGGGTTGCCCAAGGTTCAAGGTAAAGACTGTATCTATGTTGTAGTGGACAGATTAACAAAATTTGCTCACTTCTTCACCATTGCCAGCTCTTTTTCAGCAGCCCAAGTTGCAGATTTGTTTTTTCATGAGGTGTTTAGATTACATGGGTTGCCAAAAACCATTGTGAGTGATAGGGACAGCAAGTTCCTAAGCACTTTTTGGCAAGAGGTTTTCAGAATGAGTGGTACAGTGCTTACTCCAAGCACTAGTTATCACCCTCAAACCGATGGACAGACAGAGATAGTGAACAAGTGGTTGGAAGGTTACCTGAGAAACTATGTTTCGGAGCAGCAAAGAGCTTGGGTGAAGTGGCTTCACATGGGCGAGTATTGTTATAATTCTACTTTTCACATGTCAATAAGGATGTCACCTTTCATGGCTCTTTACGGTTATGAGGTTCCCAGCTTTGCTGATTTGGTGTTTGGTGATAGCAAAGCCCATCAGGCCAAAGATTTGTTGCAGCAAAGTCAAGATATCTTGAACTCATTGAAGAACAATCTTTAGATTGCACAGAATCAGCAGAAGATGTACACTGATCAGCGACGTGTTGAGCGCTCTTTTGAAGTTGGAGATATGGTTTATCTTCGACTACAACCTTATAGACAGTCCACTCTCAAGAAAAGTGGAGCTGAGAAGCTCAAACCACGTTTTTATGGGCCGTTCAAGGTCACTAGGAAGGTGGGGGCAGTAGCTTATGAGTTGGAGCTACCTTCGGATAGCAGAGTGCACAATGTATTCCACGTGTCTCACCTCAAGAAGGCACTTGGACACAATGTTGCTGCTTCATCACAGATGCCACCCTTGGATGAAGAAGGGCAGTTAGTTTTGATTCCAGAAGAGATTCTTGATTCCAGGGAGCGTTCCTTGAGGAAAAGAACTATCAGAGAGTATTTGGTGAAGTGGAAGAACTTGCCTATGGAGGATGCTACTTGGGAGAATGATGAGATTCTGCAGCATCCAGGCTTACAATTGCTTGAGGACAAGCAATCTTGGGAAGGGCGGACTGTAATGTCCCGTTTTCTAGCTTGGTCTTTTACAGTTGACCGTTGGCCTATTCCGGAGACCCGTAGGCTACTTGGAGGTTGAAATTGGGGTTTCATGTTTTGGTGGTTGCTTTTGTTCGTGGATCGTGGGTTGGTTGGCGGTTTCTTTCCGGGTTTGTTCTCCTTAGTCCCTGTTGGTTATGACTATTTTTAGTAAGTTCAAGATTGGCACCAGAACGGGATTTTGAGAGTGGGGTTGGATTCGTCTTGTCAAGACCTTTCCAACGAGCTATAGATCATTGATTTCTGACATCATCTTGGCCTCCATTTTAAAGTCCGTAAATTAAACATTATTATTTAATATTAATGTTGTTTTAAAAGAGGGGACTTTAAGGGTGAGGTTGAAAAAGAATTGAAGAGGATTATATTATTTTCCCTCTCATGTTTTATCCCATATGCAAGAGGATTTTAGAGACTCCCAGTTGGAAAAGTATAAAAGGAGGAAGAGTGCTCTCATTTGGGGATCCGAAATCTTAATAATGTTATGCTGCCGTAATGGTTCTGGGACTGCTTCGAGGAATGAATGCCTCCTAGCCTGGGCTCACTTCGTGCTTGAGAGATAGCACCTAGGGAGAGGTTTGCTGATAGTAGTGATTTTTGTAGTGAGGTTTGCATTGTAGCTTGAGTTCTGTTTGTAGTTCAGTTATTTGCATTTTATGCCATTTTTTGGAGTTACTGATAACAGGGCTGAATCTGTAGTTTCATTCATAAATCTAAAAATAAAAAGGCATTCGTTCTGGGTATTTCATATTTCCCTTTGTCTATGTTGGGCGCCCCATTGTGCCAATTTGTAGAATTTATTATGAAGAATCTGATTTTCTAAAAGGAAATCACCCTTCTTGCCAGGCTGCCCCTCTTTGGAGTGCATTAGAAAGCGTGCTAAATAAATACTTGGGTTTAAGAGTGGTCTCCAGTGTGTAGCTTGGTCGCCATTGTCATAGGAGTGCATTGCATCAGATTTGAGGTCATTTGGTTAAGAAATGAGTGAGGTGTGAGCATTTTTGTAGGGTTTTATGTTGCTGGTTTGGTTTTTCCAAAGTTGTTGATCCGTCATTTCAGTTTGCTAACTTCTATCATTTGAGTTGGGTTGGAAGTCTCTAATTATTGTAAGCTGAACAGTAGTACTGTCAGCACTTCATACTTCTTCTCATATTTGCTTTATAATACTTTGCATCTCCGTCATATGGTAGCTCCAATTCCACTTCGGGTTGGAAAGCACATTCTTGACGTCGAGTTATTTCAGCATAATAGTTGGTAGGGATCCTCTGACCACATGCTCGTCGACATCCGGTGCATTCTTGGTTAGAGTTCTTTATATCAGCATTGCATCAAGACCCTCTAACCATATGCTCGTCATCATTAGGCGCATTCTTGGTTAGAGTTCTTTATATCAGCATTGCATCAAGACCCTCTGACCATATGCTCGTCATCATCAGGCGCATTCTTGGTTAGAGTTCCCTTATCAGCATTGCATAGAGATCCTCTGACCATATGATCACGCCATCCTGGTGTACATTCTTGGTTAGAGTTGAATTCCGCATCGTTTGGTTTAATTGCTAACTTCAATGATTGTGTATTGCTCTGCTTGTTGTAATTGGAAAAGTGAAAAAAATTGGCTTGGTATATTTCAGTCTCCAAGATGTTGGAGTTCACATACACCTTGAGGGTGCATTCCATACACTATCTCAAATGGAATTTTGCCAGTAGTTCTATTCACACTGTCATTATAGGCAAATTCTGCTTGATAAATGACTTTATCCCAACTCTGTCCATATTCTTTCATCAAACACCTTAACAAGTTGCCCAGCATCCTGTTCACCACTTCTGTTTGGCCATCTGTCTATGGATGATATGCTAATCCAAAAGACAGATTTGTTCCTAGCCTCTGCCATAGAGTTTTCCAGAAATGTCCCATGAACTTAGCATCTCTATCAGACACGATGCTTGCTGGGAGTCCATGAATCCTTATGACCTCTTTGAAAAAAAAATGAGCTATATGACTGGCATCATGAGTCACCTTACAGGGAATGAAATGACTCATCTTGCTAAATCTATCAACAACTACAAAAATACTATCAAAACTAGTCTTAGTCTTTAGTAGACCAACTACAAAATCCATACTTACATAGTCCCATGGTCTGGAAGGAATGGGTAGTGGCTGATACAGTCCCACATTTGAAGAAGTTCCCTTGGCTTTCTGACAGACGATACACTGCTCTACATACTCTCTGACATCTTTGTGCATCTTCGGCCACTAGTAGAACCTCTGGACTAATTCCAATGTTTTGTTTAGACCAAAATGTCCACTCAAACTGCCATTATGCTTCTCCTATATGAGATTTTCTCTCATGGATCCTTTTGGTACACACAACTGTCCACCTTTGAATAGCAATCCCTGCTGCAAAGTGTAACTGCAAATTCACTATGAAATTGATTTTCAAAGTCTTGACAGACCATGTATGCTTCAGCAAAATCTTCATCCTCTTTGTAGAGGGCTGTGAACTCTTCCATTCCTATGCTTCTTAATTGTACCTCTTGTATTGTGAGCAACCTCCTGCTTAAAGCATCTGCTACTTTGTTGAGCCATCCCTTCTTATGCTTAATTGTGAATGTGTAAGACTGCAAGTACTCCATCCACTTGATATGTCTATGGCTCAACTTATCTTGTGAGTTTAGAAAACTCAAAGCTTGATTGTCTGTATATACAACAAATTCCTTAGGTAGGAGATAATGCCTCCATTTTCTAAGTGCCTGGACTAGAGCATACAACTCCAAGTCATATGAAGATTATCTGCTCTTTGCTTCATTTAGCCTCTCACTGAAAAAGGCTACTAGTCTATTCTCTTGGTTGAGTATTGCACCTACTGCAATATTGCTAGCATCACATTCTAAAGTGAATAACTTATCAAAACTAGGCAGCACTAACACTGGCTGTGTAGCTACTGCTTTCTTCAACAATTCAAAACTCTTATCAGCTGCTTGTGTCCATTGAAACTTTGTTTTTACCCCACCTTTGATTGTATCAAGCATGGGTGCACAAATAGCACTAAAATTCTTTATGAATTTTCTATAAAACTGAGCTAAGCCATGAAAACTTCTCACCTCAGTTGCTGCTCTGGGAGTAGGCCAATTCAATATGGCTTCTACCTTTGACTTGTCCATCTTCACTTCTCCTTTGGACAACACAAAACCACAGTATACCAATTCCTGCTTCATGAATTCACACTTCTCCAAATTTATGGTTAGTTGTTCATCATGTAACTTTTTCAAAACAATATTTACATGTTCAAGATGCTCTTCTTTAGATTGACTAAAAATTAAGATATCATCTAGATAAACAACTACAAATTTACCCATATAGTCTTTGAGGACTTCATTCATGAGTCTCATGAATGTGCTGGGAGCATTTGATAGACCAAATGGCATAACAAGCCATTCATACAATCCTTCTGTGGTCTTGAAGGTTGTTTTCCACTCATCACCTTTCTTGATTTTGATCTGGTGATAACCACTTTTCAGATCTATCTTGGTGAAGTATTTAGCCCCTCCTAAACAGTCCATAAGATCTTCAATTCTGGGAATTGGAAATCTATACCTTATGGTGATCTTATTGATAGCTCTGGAGTCTGTGCATAGTCTCCATGTTCTTCCTTTCTTTGGTGCCAACACTGTAGGCACTGCACAAGGACTTATGCTTTTCCTAATCAATCCCTGGTCAAGCAACTCTTGTACTTGTCTGGCTATCTCCTTATGTTGTTCTGGAGTCATTTTATAAGGGGCTTTGTTAGGCAGAGATGCTCCTGGAATCAGGTCTATCTGATGGCTAATAGTTCTTTGTGGAGGTAGTGTTGCTGGTGTTCCTTCACTAATTATGTCCTTATACTGTTCCAATATAGTCTGCACCTCCTTTAGGACCACTACCTTTTTGTCTTTTTGCTCCTCCTAAGGTTTCACTATGATAGCATTACCAATACCATCCTCCTTAAGAGTGTTCAAAAACTCTTTACCACTCACAATTAAGACATTAGGACTTTTAGTCTTTCCTGCTTCTTCATCTTCCAATGACTAAATTTTATAGGTGACACCATCTTTTTGAAAAGAATATGCATTCTTCTCACCATCATGTATGGCCTTTCGATCATACTGCCATGGTCTACCTAATAAGAGATGACATGCATCCATGGGTAGGATATCACAAAGTACCTTGTCTTTGTATCCACCTATACCAAACTCTACCCAAGTTTGCTCATTGACTATCACATGCTGACCTTTATTTAACCATGTGATCTATATGGATTTGAATGAGGTATTCTTTGCAAATTTAATTTTCTAACTGCTTCATCAAACACTATGTTATCAGTAGACCCTGAGTCTATGATTACCTGACATACCTTATTCATAATCTTGCATCTGATTCTAAATAAAGCTCTCCTTTGACTTGGTTCAGCTTTCACCGGTTCTTTGATCAAAGTTCTCCTTACCATAATGTTCTCTCCCACTTCCGAGGCTAGACTAACTTCAGGTGATTTGCTGCTTGAAGCATCATCTTGTACATAATGATTTCTTTTATCAACTCTTTGAGAAGAAGATGTGCCCTTATCAGGACACCTATATGCTGGATGGCCTAATTGACCACAATTGTAGCATTTCATAGTGGCAAAGTAGGATCCTCTATCTGATCCTCCTGATCTTCCTCTGCTAGATCCCCTTCCTCGGTAGTTTCCTCTACTACTAGTCTCTCCACTCTGCTCTGTGAGTTTGGATTCTCCTTGGGGCCTTTGATTAGTGTTCCTAGCACCATAATTTCCTCTTCCCCTGTTGTCTCTACCTCTTCCTCTTAATCTGCTGCTTGACTCTTGTTTCTTCTTGCCCTTCTCCTCTACCTTGAGTGCTAGTTGATAGCATTAATGCACTGTTGTAGGACTGAATAAGCTAATTTCCTCTTGAATACTCCACCTCAAACCATTGAGATATCTTGCTACTTTTACATTTTCATCTTCCATCACCTTAGACCTCAGGCATAGTTTTTGAAACTCCTTAGTGTATGCATTAACATCTAATTCTCTTTGTCTCAAATTTTGTTGTTTCTTGTACAACTGGACTTCATAATCTCCAGGCATGTAGACTTCTTTGATTTTAGCCACCATACCTTTCCAAGTAGCTATAGGTTTCTTGCCTTCTTTTTCTCTTTCCGTTTGAACAAATTTCCACCATGTCAAGGCAACTCCTCTGAGTCTTGATTTAGCCACCTTCACCTTTTGTGCTTCAGTCACTCCATCACATTCAAAGTGATTTTCTATACCTTCTATCCATTCCATAACCAAATCAGGTTCCATCTTTCCACTAAAAAGAGAAACTCCTTCCAATGTCTTACCACTCATGGCTTTTAAGGCCTTCAAGAAAGGTTCTTCTTCCATCTTAGGATCAGGTGTGGGCTCTTCATCTCCTATAGACACACCTTTTTCCTTATTCAGAATCTTTAATTTTCTGACTGACTTCTTCAGTCTTTTCCATCATTACACCCAGTTTACTTTCCATTTCTGCCAATCTTTCCTATAGGAGCCTATTCTCCTCTTCTTGTTCATCAACCTTCTTTGCCAATTTTGCATTAGTCACCATCTTCTTGGACGAACCTGTAGATTCACTCGAACTCGGTGATGACATACAACTTCTTCTATTCCAATCTAGGAATAGCCCAAATCTTTAACTTGCTTTGATACCAATTTGATGGGGAGGACTATGGACTTAGAAAACCTATCTTGTTTGAAACATTTCAAGACCTATGTCATGCCCAAAGTCTCCCTACCAATTCAAGTGCTCTTAGACATTTTCTACCCAAAATGCCTAACTCAAACTAATTAGTCTATTACAGAGGTGAAAGACCTACTAGTCTGTTATTCTCAATACAGACACTAGTTTCTTGGTGTGGAACATTCTTCTTTGTCCTCACTACTTCCAAGATTCTTAATTCCCAAGACTTATAGCCTTCTTGAGTCCGTTATTAGCCCTCCTCTCTGGGTCTAGGGTTCTAATTGCTTGGTACTCAATTTCTCCTACTCTGTTTTCACCCATGCCTCTTCTTAGACTACAACTTGCATACCTGGCCGGGCTATGGTAAATCTCGCCTAGGACAAGTTCTTATTGTCTCTCATTGACAATTCAACCATTTCCACAAAAGGAAAAACAAGAATTAAGATCTCTGCTTGATGGCCCTCCATGACTATACAGAGGAATTTCGGGGACATCAAGACAGAGACATTTTGTACAAACAGAAATAAAATTAACTACTGTACTTCATATCGAATTATGCAAGAATTCTATAGAAATACTCGAATATATCAAACTGTCAATATTTTTATTATAAGAGTTCTCCTTTTTACATTCAATGTTTGCTCTCCAAACTTCCAACCTCTAACTTCCAACATTCCAACTTTTTCAACTGACTCACAAAGCAAAAACAGTTTTTATATTGTTCGTCTTTTTCCGTTATCGGACAGTTAGGTTTGTTTTCTGTCTGTTCGATTAGGTTTTCTTTACTAACTGTTTTGTGTTCTCCCCGCGGCTGGCTTTTGTTTTTGTATATTCATACAATCCTCACGTACACGGTAGCATTGAACCGTCGGCAAAAGACATTACTATCGATGATACTTCTAAACTTCCTTCATCGATATCCATCATCTTGTTGATGGCATCTTTAGGTTTCCTCTCTACCGCCGGTTCTCCTCACTGCCACTGTTGGTTATCACTCTGTTGAACCAAAAGTACCCATTGAACCTCCAACATGAGGTTCAACGGTTCAATGCCAGACTTCTCCATCGGACAGCGCTCTTTTGAACCATACTGAACCCGTTTACACCATTGAACCAAATGAACTCGTTGAACCTCCAGCATGAGGTTCAACGGTTCAACACTAGGCTCATACATCGATCCTACTCCTTCTCTTAGAAAATCAAAAAGGACTTCACACCAAAAATGCAAAAATATATACATGGGCGCCAAACTCTTGGTGCTCCTGCACCAGTTCGGTAGTCCACACACATCACTCACTTTCCCCTCTAATTTGTTCAAAATCTAAATGAATGAATTTTTAGGCACTGTCCTTTTCATCTAGTCATTGTGATTGTTAATAAGGAATAAATATGATGGTCAACCTTGCCTATCAGCTATTTTTTTCATGATGACTAGGGGAGAGGATCTAGTAGTGGTGTACCCTAACTTCACACCTCTCAAAATCATATATGGCAATTTCAAATCACTCCAAAATTTTTACAGTAGCTTACTTGGCAACGCCCCTACTTATAACTAAGGTTTTAGGGCCACATCATCAAATATGATGCCACATTAGCATGCTTTTTGTTGAGGTGTCAAATAGTTCCCCCAAAAAAGGGTGGACCAATAGATGTGCATTAAGTCATGTTTTGTTGGTGGGTTGATGTGGCATCACATGATTGGTTGCTTTTTAAATTTAAAGAGCACATTTCATTCAATTACTAGTACTTATAATAACACTAACAACCTTAAAGTCACAACTACTAGTACTAAACTTGAAAAATATTGGGCCTTAAATGTACATATCCTGGTACTAAACTTAAAAAATATTGGGTCTTAAATGCACATATACTTTCTCAGCCATTGGAACTATCTCACCTATTGGGTCTTTTCCCCTATGCATTTGAAGTTGCTTGTCAAGCGCTAAGAAAAGCCATATATATATAACCCCTGAATGCCTTCAAAACTTTTTAGGGTCTATCTTTTAAAGTTTTGATTCAAAAATTACATATATGATCGTGTGACCATTAACTAATATAGAAAATTGTATTAGGAACCCTTTGTCCTAACTCTTTATTTATTGTAATAAAGGTGTTGGATGCATATGCTTTGTAAGTCATCACTTGAACTATTTTGAATAATTCCATATAGGTCATAGGTTATTGTTTATGCATCCTTGAATTATATTGTATTGAGTTTTGCTTTAAGAGGTTTCCCTCTCGAAGAGGCCTATGATAATTTATTAATGCAAATCTATTAATTTCTTCAAATATAATTCTTTTATTTGTTTATATGCAATCATTATTTTTGTATTTATGTAATCGGTATTATCATTTTCAAGAAGGATCATCACATTTGGTATCAGAGATCTTTCTAGGGTTGAGCTTGTTGTAGTTTCAAAAAAATCTATTATTTGTCCTCTCAGCACTTTTACAACTATCCACCGTATGCTCTCACCTCTCCCTTTTAGGGATATTGGTGACTAGAAAGTGGTTATAACAATAAAGACACTAGGTTCTTCCTCATTTATGCAATATATTTTATAGGATAAAAACCCTATACTAGGGGTTTTAAAATAAGCACAGAAGATCTGTCATTGTAGGCATAGCTAGATTCTACATATAGGTTTCCGATCAAGGAGGGAAGGGATACCTTCCAAAGCCTCACCATCTATATATGGTCTTGTGCTTCCACATACCTTCAGGTGTCTCAGAAGACCCCTTAGAATTTTCAAAATCTATCCCTAGGAAGCCATCAATCATTTGTAACTTGTGATGCACTAATAAGCAATTAGCCCTAGGAATTTATTCACACTATACTAGATCCATTAAGATCCACATATTTGTAGGATCATAGATTAGACACACCATGTAGTAACCTTCCTTCTTTCCCCTCTTGTCTGATTTCCATCCTAGCATATTTGGAAAGTAGAAGAAACAATGATCAGTGGCTATTGCTTTCACATTGAGGATAGAACCATACATGTAGAAGATCATAGCTAGTAGATAAATAGCTAGATTTTCTTTTGAGAAACACTAGACAAGTTGTTTAGAAATAATAGAGATTAGAAAAATCAAAATAGGGCATACACATTTTGTTTCGAGTACCACAAAGTAAATCAGTCTAGAGATTTGATCTAGGTGGATCTAGAATTTTTAAAAAATAAATAAAAGTGTTTCAGAAGTTAAAAAAACACTTTTTTTTTCATTTTGGACAAATTGTTCCGTTTGAATCATATTGTCACTCTGATCATTTTGAGACATATTTCTAGAAACTTTTTGTCAACACCCTTCCCACCTCATGGTTGTGTCTACCTACTCTAGTACCCATGAAATGAATAAGAAATTTGTAGAATTGGAGACTAAAGGTTTTGAATTGACACAAATGGTTCAGGAACTTAATGCCTAAAATGCAACATTGAAGAGTCACTTCCATAATAAGCAACCATCTGATGGTGTAAATCCATTTGGTTCTATGTTATGTGGATCAAAATTAGACTTCCTTAAATTTGGAAATGCTGATCCTACCAGTTGACAATATAGAGTTGAGAAGTACTTTAATCTAAATAACACTCCTCTAGCAGACAAGGTACCATTGCCTCCTTCCCTCTGTAAGAATAAGTTGTCTAATGGTATTAGTGTATCTCAAAGTTAATGATGAACCTAATTGGGAAACCTTTATCAAGCAATTGTTGGTTTTATTTGGCCCTAGTGTCTATGAGGGTTTTATTCATTCTCTTACCAAGATTTCTCAAACTCAAATAGTTTAAAAATATCAAACTAAACTTAAGTGACTAGACAGTCACACTAATGGCTTTTCTAACTCCTTTTTCACAAGCTACTTCACTAGTGGCCTTAAGGATTCATCCGATTTGATGTCAAAATGTTCAAACCAAAGGACATGATGGAAGCTTTGGGTCTACCCAAACTTGTAGAGGATAAGCTCACTAATTAATTTCGTTCTTCAATTATTGATAGAGAGAAATAGAGACATAGAGTGGATGACATAGAGAGAGGTGGAAAGAAAAATATTGGTAAGAGCAATATTTTGCATTTTACACACTATGGCATAAAAAGGCTAGTGCCACTACATCTAGGTGGGATGGCTAATGCTACTAGAGGAATCATTTCATTACCCATTTGTAATCCTTCCAGGCTACATAATTGTAGAAAAGTCTCTTAGGAGCCTCGAGACTAAAAAAGTGCCAACCTTTGACATGCTTGTTCTCTCAAATTGTGGCATCTATGAATGTTCTGTTTGAACCTATAGATGGTCATTAGGTCAATATACAAAATTCTCTCTTAATCTCTCCAAACTCTTGATAGTTTTCTTACAATGGTGATGAACATAATATTCCAAAATACAGATTTGTTTAAGGGTGCTAAGGGTGATATTTTGTATTCCACACCTTGTGGCACCAAATGGATAGTGCCAACACATCTAAATGGGATAGTTAATGCTACTATACTAGAGATATTGATTTACTACCCATGCATCCCAATCCTTCCAAGATACATTAGACCCATAAAATCTCTTAAGAGCCCTTAAACCAAAAAAGTGCCAAACTTTGACGTGATTGTTCTCTTAAATCGTGGTAGCTATGAATGTTTTGTGTACACCTACAACTAGGGACTAGGTCTAATCTACAAATTCCTCTCTTGGTTTCCCCCAAATGTTAATGATTTTCTCATATTAATGATGAATGCAATGTTACAAAATGCTTCATTTTAGTCTAAGGGTGATGAGAGAACGATTGTGCTCCATACCTCATGGCACCAAACAAATAGTGCCAACACATCTAGGTGGGCTAGTTAATGCTAATGGGGGGGTCATTTCACTTCTAATGCATCCTAATCCTTCCAACTTACATTATTCCAACAAAGTCTCTTAAGGGCCTTGAGATTGAAAAAGTGCCAAAATTTGATGTGACTATTCTCTCAAACTATGGCATCTACAAATGCTCCATACAAACCTATAGCTTGGCATCGATTCAATCTACACAATTATCTCTTAGTTTCCTCCAACTCTTAATAGTTTTCTTGTGGTGGCAACAAACACAATGTTGCAAAAAGTGTTAGTTTTGTTAAGTGTAAAGGTGCTAAGAGCAATGTTTTGTTTCTTCACTTAATTTCACCAAACAAACAATGCCAACATGTACTGATGGGATATTAAATCTAATGGAGGAATCATTTCACTACCCATACATCCATATCCTTCCAAGATACATTAATTCAATAAAATCTTTTTAAGGGCCTTGAGACCAAAAAGGTGTCAAACTTTGAGGTGACTATACTCTCAAATTGTGGCACCTATGAATGCTCCGTCTGAATCTACAATTGGATATTATTTAAATCCACAAAATTCTCTCTTGGTTTCCCCTAACTCCTAAAACATTTCTCTTAGTTGTGATGAACATAATCTTGCAAAAAGCATCAATTTATTTCACTATCAAGATGCTAAGAGTGATATTTTGCATTTCACTCATGAAACCAAACACACATTGGTGCAAAAACATTTAGGTGGGATAAATAATGCTACTAGATGTATCATTCCATTGCCCATGCATCTTGATCCTTCTATGTTACATTAGTTTGATAAAGTCTCTTAAGAGACCTAAGACCAAAAAAGTTCCAAACTTTGACATGAATGTTCTCTCAAACCATGGCACTTATGAATATTTTGTCTAAAGATAAAACTTGGTATTGGAGAAATATACAAAAGCCTATCTTGATTTCTCTAAATCTTTATAGTTTTCTTATGGTGGCAACGAACATAATGTTGAAAAGCATCAATTTACTTTAGTATAAGGGTGTTAAGAGTGATATTTTTTATTCTACAACTTGTAGCACCAAATGGATAGCACTAACATGTTTGGGTGGGATATTTAACACAATTAGAGGCATCATTTTTCTATCCATGCATCCCAATTTTTCTAGGCTACATCAATTTGACAGAGTATCTTAAAACCTCAGGACCAAAAAATTGTCAAACTTTGATGTGACTATTCTCTCATATTGTGGCACCTTCTATGCCTACAATAAAATATATCTTTGGAGAAGAGTAAAGTATGCAACTACATGCACCAAATCCATGAATTTTATATAGATAAGGTAAAGGGAAAGCCCAAAAGTCCTTATAAATTCCCCTTACCAATAGATCAGTCACTTCATGCATGAGAAATCTTGATTAGGTCAAGTAGTGACTTGGATTTGCATCAACTAACTAGTTTCTTACTTTCAAATAAATGTTTTTTGTCCCTCAAATATCTTGAAGATACATCTCCTAAATAATGTTGTGCAAAAGTCATGCAAAATTAATTCCCAGACCTAAGAACATTTACACACACAATATGGGTCCTTACAATAGTTTTTAAAGTACCATCTAAGTTCAACACATCCATCTACATATCCAAAATAAATTAGAAGCACAAGGAAGGCACAATTAATTATTGTAGCCAAAAATAGGAAGAAAAATCCTAGAGAATAGGGTATGCTTGCAGGCTATCACATGTCAATGTTGAGTTATAATAATTATAAAGTTCACCCCTTGTGGAAAATGAAATACCCACGTTGATAGAATGTGAATCTTGGTTTCAAGTGGAATATGAATTAAGTAAATTTGGGACAAATGAAACAATAGAAAAATAAGATAATACATGACAAAAGGATGTAGGCATTGAAGGATAGAAACACAATCTCAAGAAAAGAATATAAGAAAGGATTGAATACATGATTAAGGCCCTAGAAATGTTGTATTCATGAACAAAATAAAGCATATAATAAAACAATATATGCTCATGAGCATAGAGTGGGTAAATTCAATGGGGTCCATAGAATTTACTATTATTAGAGCATAGGGGACAAATTTAACAATTGAATGTGCACACGAGAATTTAAATAGGTGGTCACAACTAAGATATGAGTATAAAATTAACTTTAGGACATGGACTGAGAATCATAGTGATGATATTATTCCCTAATTATGACTATCTCATGTCGATAATAAATAAAGGGCTAACCATGTCATGTCGAACATAAGAAAAACTTGAATTTTACATTTTAAGGGTATAGCCAACATGATAGTTCCTTAAACCCCACTAGAACCTATATCTATTTATGATGAATTATGGGGAACTTCATAAGAAGCTCCATATATAATTGTGATGACTCCTCATTTAACCATTCCTCATTAGAAGTTACAAAATCTAAAACAAGGATTCCTTATCCTATTGTTTCTATAGAGATCATGGCTTCTTTAACACTTCTAATAGATATCTTTAGTGAGTTCATATATATCTATAGGATTCACCTTTAAATTAGGATACATATATACCAAATATTTCACATCTATTTATAGAATTTCATCTTTGGGATCTCACTATCAAGGACATATTGTTCTCCTTTTTTATGACAACTCTCCTGAAGCTTGACCACATTCTTTAGATGGAATAAGGATACACAGTAACCCTCTTTATCACTCTCCTTCACCTCTACATTATTCCATGATGACACATCCTACAATTGTACCAAAGTCCATCGATCAAAACTAATTATATTTCAACATAGACATGGAGAAATATGAACATTATCTATATTTATTTGTCTTTCCACCCTTAATTCCACCTTCAGAGTGGGAATTCAAGAAATCTATAGCACAAGGACCTTCCTTTATTTGAAACAAAGATAATTGTTTGATGTAAGCTGATCTACTTCAATATTGGTTATGAGACTCTTTGATTTGACATTCTTCATCTCCTGTAACATGGCAGACTTATTACTTGGGGACTCCCACTTTCTTTGGGGACATTTTTTAAACATGGTTACCTAATATGATAATATTTTTTAGAACACATTTATTTTCTTGCCTAAGTTTCACTTAAGGGGGTTGTTAGTGTAATATTTTGCTACACCATTTTTATTTTAAGTTTACTTAAGTAATAGGTTTCATTTATAGGGAGCTAATAAGGACATGTTTCATCGTTGATTAAAGGTAATCAAGTGCCACCTTTGTCTCATGTCATTCCTCAACTAATGGTGATTAGGTGCAACCTCTACCTCATTAATTTCCATGACTATCTCTACTTGTTGAGTAAGCTCATATCTTATGTGAAGTTAACTTAACCTTACTTAGGCACTTGTTGAAGACAAGAAATGATCAAAGGTAAATAACATAAAGATAAATGCAAATGACACAGTTACATTCACCTTAAATCCTTCTTTTGTTGCATATGTTGTCATTGATGTCAAAGGAGTGGTGATGAGAAATACATGATGATAAAAGACATGAACATGCTATTGGAACAATATCATTTGTACATAGTTGTACCTTATCTTCTTAAGTTCATGGACAGGTGAAAGTTGTCAAATTGATATGTTGTGAAGGATATGTTGATATGAAGGAGATGTGACTTCTTATTTCTTGGTGATAAGAGTTGTTGAAGGAAACTATTAGTGAAAAGCTCAAGTTTTTGTAAGTGCCAAAAGCATAGGAGATTGTACCGCATTCTACTGCAAATGAAGATATGGCCTTGCAGCTTGGAGGATAGATAGAGACAACTATGAGGTATGTATGATCCATGTTTCAGAGCATAAGAGTTACCACATAGTTTCCCAAAGTTAGCAGAGTGAGAATAAGTCATGTTGCTATGTAAGGTTATCAAAGATAGAACAAAAAGCCACCACATTCCACCATACTTTGATGTTTGGATTTTTTTTTCTTTTGAAAGATAAGTTTGGATGGTTAATATATATGCTCAATTCAAGTTTCAAGTGTTTTGGACCACTGTACATGTTTCTGGAAGCGATAGTGTGAAGACTATGTTGTTGTGCTTTGAAGGTTCAGTCAGATGTTTGGTTGATTGCTTACATCAGCAAGTGGAAGCATGGACCTGAAAGGGGAGCCTATGGGAAGTCTTTGTAGGTTCTATTGGAAACAAGGCAGATAACTGAGAGGGGTGGTGAATCAGTTATCTCAAAACTTTCTTACTTTTACTTCCTTTTCTTATCTTATCATTTAGTGATAGATCAAAACATGAAAGCATAAGCAACCATAAGAGCTGAAATGAAATCAACACACATAACACAAGGATTTTTACTTGGAAACCCTGTTAGGGGAGAAACCATGGGGTGATTAACCCAAGATTGTATTCTTTGTTAAAAGAATAAAGAAGTACAAAATGGCACTTGCCAGTTAAGGCTCACTGCTCGAGCACACTGCTCACAAAAGGCTCACTACCTACAAGAGACTCACTATCTACAAAAACTTACAGATGATAACAAAGTGTTTGAACTAATGAACAACATCCTCATATGCCAGAATTTAGTTCCGGTTAGGCACAATATACCGATCTAGCACATTTCATCCTTCCTCTGCTCAGTATTACTCTTCTGTCACATTTCGAGCTTGGATTACTACCTTCACACTTATCTCTACTTTTCTTCGCACTTAATCAATCATACTATCACTTCCACACACTTACAAGCTTGAATCCATCGGGTATATATATCCACATCAAGGATTTCCAAGAAATTTCTAGTCGACAACAAGAACACTTAGAATATTTGGAAGTTACTGTTATGTCGGCTGAATCCATACTTGATTGATGATGCACACCAAAAACTTAGGCATAGAAATCATTACCTGTGTCAGCCAAAATCATATAACACTTCAAGTTACTTGATCAACACCTTCTGCACATTCGAATTGAGGTCTGATACCCTATTGGCCAGTTCTTCCTCTGTCTGCACTATTTAACTGGAGTCCAATATATATTTCACATGCTTTGTCATCAGAGGCTAAATCCTTGGAATACAATAGTTCAGATACTCCTTATTACTCACCCAAATCTGCAACATGTTGGGTTTCACCATCAAAGAGTTCCAGACCCAACTGTCGGACCCTATCATATGCTCTGTTCTTGACTATCAGACCAACCTATCTTCAATCTGACTTCTGGTATGAGTAATTTATGTACTGCGGATGTGTGGGATATACTTTGTTGCCATCAATGACAACACTTATGAATCCTAGCAGTGTCTCTTGCCAACAGGTCCCATATTGTTCATTACTTGATCCGCATGATGATATTTCACCTCTGGTACCGCATTGTGTCTGGAGTTAGTGTATGAATGGCTAGGTGTTTGTATAGTCGACTTGGTGTATATGTGTGCTTGCGCCATGTGTCTAGAAGTGTGCGCCAGCATAGAAATGTGTGTAAAGGCATATTGGGCCTAGTAGATCCTTTGGTATGAACCACATGGAAAGACTTCTCTCTGCAAATGATTTGTGAGCTAACAAGTAAGGTTAGTTACACGTTTCATGATACACATTACCTCAAGGCTAACAAAGATGATGTTTAGAAGGCTTGTGGAGGATATATGAAGGTAAAAATATTGCTACATTATGTGTGTGTGTGATGACAAGTGAATAAGTTGAAGAGAGATAAGTAACTATGTAAGAAACATTGCACAACTTATAGCAGAGTTGGTATTACAGAGGTATTTGAGCTATCATAATTAGTCAAATGATCAAGAGGATATCAGAGATGATAGTGTGGAGGTATCTGAGTTAGTAGAACAAGTCAAGGATGTCAAAGTGTTAGCAGAGATATTGTTGCATAGGCAATTGTGTCATCAATCAAGAATTGTAGAGGAGAGCTTGGAGCCTCATCTTGTATGTGTTGTAGCACTTCAAGGAGCTAGTGCTTCCTTTGAGTTGGTGCTCATAAATCATTGTAATGGGGGATTAGTGTCTCCTTTCAATTGGTGCCCATAAAATTCATTGTATAATTCATTTTTATTTGTGAGGCTGGATTTGGATAGTAGATCCAAGTAGCTGGCTCACCATGGTTTTCCCAACTTGGGTTTCCATGTAAATCTAGTGTCATGTGTTCATTTGCTTTCTATGGTTTGAATGTTTACATTGGATTGATTACATCTAACGAGAAATAATTTGAATAGATACTGATTCACCCCCCTCTTAGTATATCTGTGTGTTCAATAATTGACATGAGAGCAAGGTTCATTGGTGTAGCCTAATAGATGAAGGTAGATCTTGGATAAGAACACATGGCTTAGGAAGGATCCGCTTCTAACAAAGCACTTCTATTTGATGGAAATAACTATCCCTTCTAAAGTATAAGGATGGAAGCCTATCTTACTTCTCTAGGGTATGATGTTTGGAGAGCTATGATTGATGATTACACCATCCCTACAAATCCTCTCATAGATCCAACTGAGAAGAAAGCTTGTGAGAACAATGCTAAAGCTAACAATGTTGTCTTGAGTGGTCTAACCAAGTCAGAGTTTGTCAAGGTAATGCAGTGAAAGATGGCCAAGGAAATATGGGATAAACATGAAAAATCTATATGAAGGAGATGTTAAGGTAAAGAAAGAAAAATTGTAGACCCTCAAGGGTAAGTTTGAGGAGTTGAAGATGAAAGAATAAGAGAACATAGTTGAATACCTACTTTGAATAGATGAAGTTGTGAATGGGATCAGAGCTCTTGGTGAAGAGTTAAATGATTCTATGGCTATTAAGAAAGTACTAAGATCACTCCCTCAAAGGTATGATTCAAAAGTTTCCAATATTGAAGAAACCAGAGATTTGAATAAATTCACTATGGATGAACTATTTGGTTCCCTTGCTATCTATGAGATTAGAAATGTAGGGAAAGAAACATATAAAAAGGAAGTTGTATTCAAAGAAACAAAGAAGGAAGAAGCATCTAGTGGATCTGAAGAAGAGGGAAACATTGTAAGAAAGATAAAGAAAGGCTTAGGTAAGTACAAAGGTAAGTTACCCTTCAAATGTTTTAACTGTGGTAAAATAGGTCATTATGCATCTAAATGTGCTTTTGGAGAGAATGAAAAGAGTAACAAGGTTTTTAAAAGGAAAATCTTCAAAAAGAGTCTCTTTTCCAAAGAGGACCACAACTCTTTAGAAGAAGTAGATCACTACTCATTAGATGATGAAAGGGAGGAATCCCTATTCATGACTACGAAAGTCTTTGATTATTCAAACAATACTAGTGATGAAGAAGAATGTGAAGTTGATCTTGAAGGTGAACTCATTTCTTCCCTTGAAGACTTGAAATGTGCAAGGAAAGAGAACAAAGAACAAAAAGTCCAAATTGAAGCTAAGACAAATGAATGTTTGGAACTTGAAGAGGAGACTATTTCACTCAAAAGAGAACTAGAGAAAGTATATGATTAGTTGGACAAGAGTATCAAGCTTGGAAAAAGGGCTGAAAATCTAGATGGTGTTGAAGAAGTAGATTTCATTCTAGTCATGTCTCCAAGAAGAGGATATGGAAAAGCTTTCATGCAAGGAAGACCTTCATAAATAGGTTCATTTATGCATTTTTTGTTTATTGTTTTATCTCCAATAAATATGGTCATAAGGCTACTAAGTGCAAGTCTAAGATGAACAGAAGAAATTTTATGAGTACGAATCCTCTTGCTCCCCTAGTTGATTTCAATGTGATGAGTCATACATGCAACAATTTTGGACACATAACAAGATATTGTAGAAGTGGATTAGTAAAGTTAGAAACTCAAATGTTAGACATTAATAAGCAAGACAAGGAGACCAATACATCCAAGAGATAGGAAATAAATAAAGATGTGGAAAATTCAATGATTTTTTGAACATCATTCCATGTCCAAGGGCAAACAAAGTGACAGATAGTGGATGTTCAAGCCACATGATAGGTGATAAAATCAAATTCATTAATCTTGTAAAGTGGAGTGGTGGATCATTCAAGTTTGGAGATAATACAACTGCAAAAATTTGTGCAAAGGGAAACATAAGCATTGATGGAAGATCTAGAACAAAAGATGTCCTATATGTAGGTCTTAAGCACAATCTTCTTGGTGTAAGTCAGATGTGCAGCAAATATAGAATCTTATATTTCATGAGGATGTGAAATTAGAAGAGCAAATAATGGTAAACTAGTGGCAAAATATAGTAGGATAGAGAATAACATGTACAACCTAAGTGGTGTTAATGAATTTTGGTTGTGGCACAAAAGGATAGGACACATCAATTTTGACAATCTTGTGAAAATCAGCTCCTTACAAGTAGTATGAGACATGCCAAAGATTTCCAAGCTTGCAAGTACATTTGTGTAAAGAATGTTAGATTGGGAAGAAGATAAGGACACGATTAAAAATCAAGAAGTATTCTTCTACAAAGCCATTGGAACTGATTCATGTTGATCTGTGTGGTCCTACCAAGACAAAGAGTCTCCAAGGTGAGAGGTATTTTATGTTACTCATTGATGATTACTCTAGGATGACATGGGTTACATTTTTGAAAGAAAAATCAAAAGCTTTGAGTAGGTTTAAGATTTTCAAGTCCATGGTTGAAAATGAAATAAATTCTAGAATTAAGTGCTTAAGGTCTAATAGAGGTGGTGAATTCACATCAAATGAGTTTGAAGAATATTGTGAAGAACATGGAATAAGGAGGTGCCTATCTGCTACAAGAATTCCTCAAAAAAATGGAATAGTGGAAAGGAAGAACATAACAGTTCAAGAGATGGCAAGAACAATGTTGAATGAAGCCAAGCTACCTGATGTATATTGGAAAGAAGCAACCCATACTGTTGCCTATATTCTTAATAGAGGACAGCTAAGAGTGAATAGTACTAAGACACCATATGAGCTATGGAAAGGCAGACCTGCTTCTATCAAGTATTTTAGAAATTTTTGAAGAAAATGCTATATCATAAGAGATGAAGAAAATTTGGGTAAGTCTAACTCAAGATCTAATGAAGGAATTTTTCTTGGTTACTCAACTAGAAGTAAGGTTAAGAAAAGCAATGGTTTATATATATACAATGATGCATTTCAAGTTTCTTGTCAAATGCTGAGAAAATCCATGGTTTATATATATACAACCCCTAAATGCCTTCCAAATTTTTAGGGTCTATATATAATCTTACCTTTCAATGAGATACTATCTTCTTAAAAAGTTCTAATTCAAACATTACATAAATGACCATACGAACATCAACTTTAGCGATCTAAAATCATAGATGTACAACATTGATTGCATGTTCATCAGTCAATTTTCTTCTTGAATGACCTTAAAGGGTCTTTCTTTTTTGGCCTAATCTGTTAGGAAAATTGCACCCTAAGAATTTCTAGGCATTTTCCTTTTCTTTTATTAAGGACAGCCAAGAGTAGTCTGCTTTCACGTTGAGGCGGAGGGACATTACAGTCAAACAAATGTTGTGAGAGATGATTATGACTCGCATGGATGGTTTGGGTATCCTCCTCCCTTACTTTGTTTTCTTCTTAAGCTTTCTATCTCATTGTCTCCATGGATGCTCTATCAATGAATTGAAAGCTCTTTTACATGACTCTAGTGGAAAGCTAAATTCTTGGGAGGGAGATGATTGTTGTACATGGAGAGGTGTCCATTATGATGAAGTGGAGATGGGTAGACCAATCTCAAAGTTTGATATCCATTATTATTGTTGGTACAAATTTTTATGTACCAAAGGAAGAACCAACTCCCTAAAGTTCTACAACACTTAAAAGATGAGGCACCAACCTCTGCTTTGAAACTTCTAACTAATCTAACGGTTGAATCACCTTCACAACATCATCTCTATTAACATATTGACATCCTTGACTTACTTTGATGACTTAGACATCTCCGCACTATCAACTCTGTTATGAGTTATATATCATAGCTTACAAAGTTCTTTTTCTATCTTCGGATCATTCATGTTCCATCATATCTATTTGTACCTTTGTAAAAATCTATTATCCTTCATATATATCTTCCACAAGCCTTCTAGACATCATCTGTGTCGTCCTCAAGGTAACATGTATCATGAAACATGTAATCAACCTTACTTGTCAGCTCCCAAATCATTTGTGGTAATGTAGGAGTGAAGTCCCATTATGCGGTTCACACCAAATAATCTAATGGACCCAATTTCCTTCCTCCCAAACTTTCTTGATGGAGCACACTTCCATACACATGGCACAAGCACTCAAATACATCATGTCAACTCCACAAGTACTTAGCCTTCCATACAATAGCTCCAGACCCTATGTAGTACTGGAGGAGTGAAATATCAAGCAATTCATACCATGAGCACTATGTGACCTGAAAAACCTTCTCATAAACTCCTTTTTCTGGTCCATGCTTTTTCTTGATGGCACAAGCATTCAAACATTGATATTGGTGTCCTTTACACAAGCCAATCACACAGTCTCAACTCAAAACACTGTTAAATGCATTTGCAGTGATTTAAATACCCTCTAAAACTTGAATATATCATACTTCCCTCTTTACTTTACATATTCTCTAAACTTCCAAGCTATATGTGAGGATATGGTGGAACACGGTAGCTTTCTACTTCATCTCTGATAACCTTACACTGTAACAACATTGTTTTCATTTTGTTGACTCTGTATATCTTTGCAGTAGTTCATATGCTCTGAAACATGGATCACACATACCTCATTTCTATTTCTAGCTATCCTTCAAACCATGAGGACATATATTTATCTGTGATAGAGTATAGTACAATCTCTCATTCCTTTGTAGTGCAATCTCCTATGCCTTTGACATTCTTGATAACGTGATAAAATCTAAACCAATTTCCTTCATATACCTCATGCAACTCTTTAAATCAAATGACAACATATGCCAACAAGCAACAATCATAACTTCATATCATCAATCATAACATTTAACCCTTTAACATCAATGACAACATAGGCAATGATCTCCCCCTTTGTCATTGATGGCAATACTAACCTGATATTCAAATTCTCTCCCCCTTTGACATCAAGGGAAAAGTGCCACTGATCCTCCTTTGTACCAACAAAACATACAAGCTCCCCTTGTTTGTATTAGCCTTGACATACCTTTACTATCTCTTTATCTGCCTGCTCCCCCTAAGAGGTAGCCTCTGTCAATCCAAGGATGATATACACATAGAAAAATAACTTTATCCTTCATCTTTCTTACAATATACATTAGCTATATACATACCAAACTTGGCATAGTGGCTTGTTCATACAAAAAGGCACAACTTATCGTAGTTCTAACCTCCACATACTTCTTGAGGTAACCTAAGATAGCATTTAGCTACTGTTTTGCTTCAAATTTTTGTCTTTCCTTCAATACATGTTCTATTTAATTTGCTGGTAGAATGTTCTTATATATTGTTTTCAACTAGACTAGAGTAGTGTCCCATTGCTTCTTTGTTGAAGTCAAAATCTAGATTTGGCTTTCCAGTTGTATATAAGATCCTTCTACCTCTTCTAGAGAAGATGGTACCCAAGTTTGCTAGACTATATTATTTGATTCAGTCAAAATCCTAGTCGATGAGGCTAACCTTAGGCTTACCACTTCTCGCAATTATCTGATTTGGTCTTTGATTTGTTTCATTTGGTCCTATAACTGTTGCAGTTGGGAGTGTAATTTCTCTATCTGCACCCTTATGACTCCATTATTATCCTGTACTAGATCATATGTAGTGGCCACTTGAGTAATTTGTATCTTAATTGCATCCATTTGATCCTTTAAACTTTTGGTGGTTGCAGGCCATTGTAGGCAAAATTGGTATAATACTTTTTCTTCCTCAATGCATTGCTAAATGCTCTTTATATTTTCTTGTATTTTGATATGTGCCTTGGCACATTTTCCTAATGCATCAGTCATTCTCTTGTTGTTCATATGTTTAGATATCTTTAGCTTTGCTTGTTTTTCCAAGTATGAGGAATGTTCTTTGAAAGACTCCATTAGCTACCTTATTTGTTGTGTTGGTGGCAGAGTTGAATCCATTTTTGCTTCTAGGATTTCATTTTGTATAATATTGACATCATCTATCAATAGCTCTATCCCTTCTACTTGTTTCTGTAAAATCTCCCCCTTGCAATGGAGTGAAAAATATCTCCTAATTGTAACTTGTGGAGTGCAGAAATATTAGATAGGTTGACTTGTCCATTAGAAATAGATAATTTTAGTAGCCGTGGAGTCACTAGGGGTTGAATTTGCTTTTTCTTTGTCAAAAACTCCTTAATGGAATGAATATGAGAGGTTGAGGAAGATGCTTCCTGATTTACCTGTGGACCCTCCTCTATATTTGATATGACCTGCTTTGCTTGCTAATCCTGTTGATTTGTATTGTGTGGAGAAGAATTACATTGATTAATGTTGTGTGGAGGAGATGTTTTTGGTTGTTCCATATTTTTATCTACCTCTTTTTGTTGTTCCATATTTTTATCTGCCTCTTTCACACATTTAAATATCTTCATAGTTACTTCCTCTATTTATTTTTGAATCTTTGCCTTGTCATCCTGCTCCATATTTATAAGGGTATCTACCCTCTTTTTAGTTCTTAGCTCTTGAGTTTACATCTAGGTTAGTTTATCTTTTACTTCCTTAGAAATGGTAGTACCAGCTTTATCCAAGGCCTATTGTCTCAGCTCTTCATCCATTTCCAAAGCTTTTTTTGTCCTTTGTATCAAAGCATGTGCTAGGCTATTAGGAACTTTTTCAAGTATTTCATCCAAGGATTTATTGTATTTGATCATGTACATGATCACAACATTTTCTATAGTATTCTAATCTATAGGAGATACTTCAAGATGCAATTCAGTTGTCTCTAGTAATAGTCCATGATGCACAATTCCATTGAAAATTGCCTCTAATTGTAGTGGATCTTGTGGAGGAACCTCTGGAGTTGTTTGCTTTGTTTTCTTCTTCTTATTTTGTAACTTGGAGGTTCCTTCCTCCCCTTCTTCTTCCTCTCTAATGTCTTCTCATGTTTAAATTTTCTTCCTCTTGGCTTGTTGCTTTACCCTTTGATGTTTCTTTTCTTCAGCCTTCATTTGCACGAGTATTTCTAAGGCTTTATTTCTTTCAATGGATGCTATTTGCATTGATGAAGAGGGTTGTGGTGTACTTGCTGTAGCAGAAGTGGATCTACCTAACCTTGTTGGGATTTGGGATGAAGTGGTTACTTTTGGATATGAGGAGGTAGGTTGTGGATCCCCCGTAGGAGTTTGTGATAAGGTTTTGACCTTCGAAGGTAAACCCCATTGTTCATGTAATGCTTCTCCCCTCTTTTCCAACTACTCCTCTGCATTCTTTTTACTCATTTTATCCATTATCTCTTTGTAAGTCTCAAACCTCTCTACTATAGTATCCTTAGGTTTGCTTAAGATATTTTCAACATAGGATTTTAATTCTTCTGTAGATACCTCATAAGGTAGCCTGGGTATCCAAGCCATTCTTGATTCTACTACTTCAATATAGGTATAGTCTCTATCAACCAAGAAAGTGATGTGTTCTCTATAGTGTCTTACCATATTATATGGTATCCTCTCTCTTTCTTGCATATTTGCTTGTAGGGTTTTGAAAAACCCCCAATACATAGTGCTACAATTTTTTGTGTCACCAAAGCCTCTCATGTGATTTTTGATTTGTGTAGCAACTGAAATATGTTGTTGCCAAACCTTCCCTTGAATCTATGAAGCTCATTAATGAAATAAAATACTAGGTAGATAATAAGAGTGCCATACTTGAAATTGTAATATGATTCTTTTTTCTTCTTGAAATTTTCCATTAATTTCTCTCTCATAAGTTCATAGAGGTCAAAGTCCTTTCCCTCCTTCACCATTTGGTATGCAGTATGAGTAGTGGTACTTGTCACCAATCCTTCTCTGTTTGCAAAGTATATCTTGTAGACTATGCCCATTGTGCCATACCAAACCCCTAGATCAGTTATGTCCATCACACTTAGGGTTCACTTAACAAGTTTTGCCCCAATCAACTTGGTAACCCTATCATTCTTAATGGCCTTCATCACTGGTACCGACCCTACTAAGCTTAATCTGATGACCGCCCTAATTGCATCTTTGGTAATTCTATAGGGTTTGTCAATATATATAAATTCATCATGAATTTTGCTTAGAATAATCCTTACCCATTCATGTGCATCATAGAAATTGGATAATCTTTCTAGAAATCTAGTCTTTTGGTAGCAATATTCTCATATTCTAGCTTATATCCAATGTCATCTAGTAGAGTGTCTCTCAGTTCCTTGAATTTCATGTGGTTGATTTCAGTGAGTGACAAGTGAATGTATATGCTTACATCCTCGATATAGATAACATTTGCAAGAATGCTAGAGAATGCCCTATCCTTATCAACTTCTATAGTCTTGTATGGGTATTTCCTGTACTTTGGTCTTGGCTTCTTTGATAAATCAACCAACTATGGTGTCGTCAATTTATCTCCTTTACACTTTGTAGCTAGGGTTTCACCTTTTACTCTTCTCCACTCAAATTTTCTAACCGCTCAGAATATGAATGATATTGAATTGAATGATTAGGGCTTAAATAACCTTCTTTTGCCCTAACTTTTTGCATTTATTGTACCCTTTGCTTGTTAGGTTTTTGTGGGCTTTTAGCTACTAGTGAGTTCTATAGGTTAATAGGGATATGTTTCCATCCAAAATTCCTTTGCCTTTCATGTTTCCATTCTGGAGATTTGAGTTATTGATTTAGTATTGCCCTATTATCATATCCTTCTATCAGTTTCTTATCAAATCACTTGTATGCCCTATTTTCATTTCCATTTACTTTAACATTTATAAGTGGCATCTCATTCTTTTCAGGGAGCTAGAATATTTATGCAATGGTTAGCTCCCCCTGAACCCATGCTTTTTCTTAAACTAGTATGAAATCTTGTGCATGAGGCACAAACATAGGTTCTTCCTTCTTCTCATTATCTTGCTCTTGTTTCCTTTTCCATATTTTTTTAATTTCCTTCTTCTGCTTGTTCATGGTATCCCCCATCTTCTTGTGCTTGTTAGGTGGTTTCCCAAAACCACTTTTACAAAATCTTACTTTATACCCAAAGTTATTGAACTTGTAGCATATAACATCATACTCTAGAGGCAAAAATGAGTTTTTGATCATATAACCATTTCTTCTTGTCTTATTTCTACAATAAAAAACCTTATGACCAAACCTATTACATGAATAACAATAACCATAAAAGGATTGAGAGAAATTGGTTATAGCAGATTGTCTTGTAGGAGAAGAAACCCTGAATCTCTTCTTCAAATCTCTGACCTTTGTGAAACCATCATCCATCTTTTTCTCTTTAGCTTCAATCTTCTCAGACATCTCATTGCTTGGTTCTATCTTCTTCATCATAGGCTTATTTACATGCTCATTTGTTTTTATACTCTGACATTTCTCAAACATGAGATTGACCTTATTCTTAGGTGGTCTTTGATTGTTGATCATTTCATCAAGGATGATTGTGCTTTTCTTAAATTTTAGACTCATGTCTGTCTAATCCTTGGCTTTGTCTAGTTTCTTCCTTAGAGAGACAATTTCCTATTCAAGTTTGGTGCATTCGTCTAATTTTTCATTGAGCTTAGTATTCAAATAGTCCAAAATGCTTTTACCTTCTTCAATCTGAATCTTCAAATTAATAATTGCTCCTTCTGATTCTTCAAGATTAGCCTTATATTCTTTGTTCTCCTTTCTTGCTGACCTCAAGTCATCTAGAGAAGAAATAAGTTCTCCTTCAAAATCAACTTCATATTCTTCTTCATCAATGACTTTCAAGTCTTTACCATCCTTGACAGGGCTCTTATCATTATCCAAGACTTTATTTGTCATAAGTAGGGCTTCTTCTCTTTCACTTTCAAATGAGCACCAATTGCCTTCATATGTGTTATAATGTTTTTGCTAGATATCCTTAGCAAATTTGCAGTGCATTACTTTAACAAAATAAATGTTTGTCAAACCACATACAATTACATAAACAAGGGATGATCCTTCTTGACTTTCCATGTGTTCCTATCCAAGATCTACCTCCACCTGTTAGACTGTATCAAGGAACCTTGCTCTGATATCAATTGTTGAACACACAGATATACTGAGGGGGGTGAATCAGTATATATTCAAATTCTTTCCCTTTAGATGTATTCAATCCAATGTAAACATTCAAACCACATGAATCAAAAGAAAATAGACACATAACACCAAATTTATGTGGAAACCCAATATGGGAAAAACCACGGTGAGCTAGCTGCTTGGATCTACTGTCCAAATCCAGCCTCATAAATAAAAATGAAGTATACAATGAGTTTTATGGGCATTGACCCAAAGGAGACACCAATCCCCTGATACAATGTTTTATGGGCACCAACCCAAAGAAAGCACCAACTCCTTGATATAATGTTTCATGGGCACCAACCCAAAGGAAGCACCAACTCCCTAATACAATGTTTTATGGGTACCAACCCAAAGGAAGCACCAAATCCCTAAAGTGCTACAACTCTTACAAGACAAGGCACCAACCTTTGCTCTAAAACTTCTGACCGATTTGATGGTTGAATCACCTTTGCAACATCATCTTTGTAAACACCTTGACATCCATGACTTACTTTGATGACTTAGACATCTCTACACTATATCAACTCTGTTATGAGTTATACATCATATCTTACAGAGTTACTATTCTAGATCTTCAGATCATTCACTTTCCATCATATCTATTTGTACCTTTACAACAATCTATTATCCTTCATATATATCCTCTGCAATCCTTCTAAATATCACTCGTATTGGCCTCAACCTAATGTGTATCATGAAATGTGTAACCGACCTTACTTGTCAGCTCCCAAATCATCTATGGTAACATAGGAGTGAAATCCCATTATGTGGTTCACACCAAACGATCTACTAGACCATATTTCCTTCCTCCTAAAATTTCTTGTTGGTGCACACATCCATACACATAATGCAAAGCACTCAAATACATCATGTCAGCTCCACAAGTACTTAGCCTTGCATACAATAGCTCTAGACCCTATGCGGTATCGAAGGAGTGAAACATCATCAAGCGGTTCATACCACGAACACTATGTGACCTAAAGAACCTTCTTATTGTAATGTAGAAATTTAGGATAGTGGTTTTATGGATGTTTGATGTCTATCCTCCTTTCACCATTACATTCAAGGACTTTGGGTCGAGTGGCAATGCACTATCAGACCCTTGGTCATTGCGAGATGTAGAGAAGCTTGGACTTATGTGATTTGATTTCCAATTATGTTTAATTACCCTCAATTATACCTCAAAACCCTAATTATGCAATTATGGAAGTAAATAGATAAACTATTCAAAATGCTTTTGTAGAAAGATGTAAAATGACAAATAGAAGTGCACCTATTTTCAGAGTTTAAAAGTGGAACAGTCGGGGACTAATGAGTAGATGCCCAAGTCCAAGGCCTAGGTTTTTGTTAGGATCTGGAAACAAGATCTGTAACCTATTCCTGTTGTACTAGAGATTTTTTCGTCACAGAACTTCAAGGACTAATGAGCGGGTGCCTTAGTCCAATGTGTTATTTTTGGCTCTAATCTGCAAATCTGACACTCTGTGATACCCTCCTGCAACTTCACTTTTCCTATATCTTCAACCTGTAACCTATAATCATGAAAACTTTGGGAGGGGTTTGTGGTGTTTAGAGGCTTGTCTCAGTCAAGCCCTAAAGAGACATTCAAGTCTTCCGAACACTGTTGTTAGATAGAGATTGTGTGCCCTTGGGAGGCAGAGGCAAAAACCAAATGATAAATGCTCAAAAACACAAATGATGTCACCTTGTAGTAAATATCTCATGGGAGGAAGAAGCTCTTCATGCCATGAGGAGATGATTACTCAAATCTGCAAATAAAAACACAAACAACACCAATCTGCTCTTGCTATATAATGAATGCCTTGAATCACCTTTACAACACAATAGATTTCTAGTAATCATCTAGTTTACAAATGAATGCCTAAACATGCTTATATATGCAACTACAAACATTCCTGCCAAGAATTTCATAATTCAAACTTATCATGTCGGCATAGGACCTAAATAACAGTCAAAAGCTGACATTCAAAATTTGGGACTGACCCAAAATAGGGCAAGACTAGGGCACAGGCGCCCTAGTCCTCTCCCCTATTTTGGGCAGGGTTAGGTTCAAGGGGTTCCCCTAGGTCCCATTTGTCATGAAACCCAGGGTTCATTCCATCAGGATGTCAATATATGATGCAAAATGTCCTAAATGCAGCTAGGAGACCCGGGAGCTAAACCTTATGAGGGAAAAGCCCCCAAGGGGACATTTTTCAATGTTACATTTAGCCTCCACTTTAATGTATGTGTAAACGCGAGGCCAATATATGCATTAAAGTACGGTCAATAAACACAGCAAACATGCCAAGCACAGAGAAGACATGCCAATCACAAAGAAGACAGTAACAGGCATGCAAAACACGAAGAAGACAATTAGAGTCACACAAAACATGGAGAATACAGTAAATGCATAGAAGACAATTAATGCTTGGAAGATAGAGATGATTTCTTTTCTTTTCTTTTTCTCATATATATGAAATGCAGATGCAAGTATAGGAAAGTGAACACACCTCCTATAATGTAGGAAGCACTCATCGCGCTGGTCTTTAAACTGCATATATAGGGCAACACACATGCAAGACACGCCAAACCTCCTAAAATGTAGGAAGCACTCATCGCGCTAGTCTTTAGACTGCATATGGGGCAACAAACATGCGAAACAAAGCAAGCATGCCAAACACACACACACTTTAAAGACACAGAGAAAACACAACAGACAAGCAATGGAGTGTTCCTATTTCTAGGCTCATCACCATCTCAAGCACATTATGGGCCCACACTGACGATTGGGCTTTGCCACAACAATCACCAAAGACATGCTTAAGGGTTGAGTTAGTCACAGAACCGCTCCCCACCTCCGCAGAGGACTTTTGAAAATGATAGGATGGGTACTCTCCACAAGAGATACGCCACTCCCACCTCCGTAGAGGGCTTAAGATGATTGATTGATTGAAAACAAACTTAGAGTGTAGGAGGGACTCATCGCCACCAGTCTTTAAACTGCACCTGAGGACAAGCACATTGCTAACATCTACAATAGATAACTTACCTTATATATGCCCCCACCTTAAGGTAGTTGATATCAGGTATCGATATCAAGCATGTTAAGGTAGGAAGAAAACATGTAAGGGAGCACAAAATTTTGCAAAGCCCATGCCCCCTGGAGGTGACATGTACTTTACGATCGCCAAATGTTCCCATAAACACATCCCTGCAAGAAACATGTTAGTGTCGACAAAATCATGATAAACAACAACATCAATGCATATGATTAACCACATAAAGAGCCAAGGTTATACTACGAATTTAGAGATCGAGGATAACCATGGTGCTTTATCACAAAATTCTCTGAACCGAGTACCACCAAGGTGAAATTCAAAGACAAAGAAAGTGCATAGAGCAACAATATTGTTAAGGTTTGTAAGTGAGATAAAGGTTCATCAAAATCACTATGTAAAAAGTATGAGTGCTTCTACTAGCCAAACATCAGATAAAATATTACAACCCTGTCGTCATATTAGGAACTAAGTCTAATTTTTGATTTCTCGTGAAAGGGACACTAGGTCTGCATTAGTATAAATGTTTTTCATCATCCACTCGCTAGATAGAAACACTAGAGGAAGGGAAGCAATAAATAAGAGAGGAGAAACAAGTGTCTTAGAGACAATCACGTAGGAGGGTGCCCCCAATTCACCAACCGCAACACTATGTTTGTAAGACACAACACACAACGATGAAATCAAAGAGAGTCAATATAGAAGAATGATGATACAAATAGAAGAAGGTCACAACAGAGGCAGTCTCCTGGTATCTAGATCTTACAAGAGAATCTAGGGTCATCCCAGGAGGCCTAAACAACACATAACACATCATGGGGGAAGCACATCACGAGAGAGATAAAGGGTTAGAAATACTTACCTGTAGGATCTTTGTGCTAAGTATCGTCATCAAGTAAATCATCATCATTCTCCCACTCTTGAATGGTAGAGGAAAGTGGGACATAAGGTACCATAGCCCAATTCTTGTTCTTATCTTTCGATTGTTTTGTAGACACCTAAAAATGTCTTTTACCACCAAACCAACTACCGACATCCCTAAACACATCAATTTCCCTTCTATTCAATTAATTAAATTTTTATTAAATTAATTATCCCTTCATTGTCTAATCTCCCACCATTTTATCCCCAACAATTGAATTAATTTTATTAATTCAATAGTTCAAACCTTAGCCAATTGATTTAATAATTATGCAATATTTATTCAATCAATTTTCCTCTCCTCACCAAATCTAATTAATTAGCTAAATCATGTTTAACTAATTAATTCAGCCTATTAATTGACCTATCCCTACCCTAGACAATTAAATAGCTATTATTTAATTGCCTATCCTAGTCTACCTCATCCTAGCCTTAGGGTTAATTAAATAAAACCTATGTTTAATTAATCCTAACCTCTCATTTGGGTGGTCAAACCTAGTTTAACACCCTTCCCCACATCCTCCAAATAAAAAATTAAAATATATCCACATAAGTCAATTTTTTATTTTAAATTCATCCCACATCACATTTAATTCCTCTTACACCCCCATACCTCATTTATCTCCACTTATCCCCAAATGAATTTTTAATTCATTTTACATTCCCCATATGAATCTTTATTTCAAAAATAATCTTTCACACCCATACTCATTTAATTACCCTTTTTCCCAAAATGAATACAAGATTTACTTTTATTCCTAGCCCTCCATTCCTCCAAGATCTAATCTAGGCCCTCCACATCACTTTTATCCTCCACCATTGATCTTCCAAATCAATCTCCACCCTTGGATCTAAATCCCTCCAAAATCTCTATAAATAGAACCTCTCCCAAGCCATTTGGAGAGCCAATTTTCAAGTAATGTTACCATGTCCTAATGTCCATTGAGCTAGAATTGTGAGTTGCATAATTAGGATAGCATTTCACATTTAAATCATTATCTAGGGATAATCATGTCTTAGGAGCTCTTGGGTGCAAGTTTCCTCTTCCCTTGATGAGATTGGGTTTTTATGTTTAAAGTATAACTTTGTGTATTTATGCATTTGGTTTGTGTTTTCACCTTGAATTGATTTCCTAATCTACATTGGCATGCCCGGTGAGACCCACAAGGTCCAAATCTAACCAGTTTCTGTGAGTTTTTGTGTTCTAGACGTGTTTTTGTAGGTGCAGCGCCATATACCCTGCGTAGTGGCGCTATTGACTGTTTTAGCACTATTTTGCAAAGCCTTTTCTTCTCCAAATCTCACTCACAAATCTGCCTAAATCTTTGGTTTTGCTGTGGTTTGATAGGGTCATAGGCTCTCTGTTTTGCAGGAATCTTGAACGGAAGAAGCGGAAGTTATGCCAAAATTTTCTTAAGGAAACAAACATTTGTTTTGGCATTCTTTTGTCCTCCTTTCCATTTGATAGACTAACAAGGCTAATAGTATCTCAGTTTTTTGCTGTTTGACGCTCTGTTTTGCAGGGCGGACACGTTTAAATGTGTATTGGCGCTATCAGCACCCAGATCGACGTTGTTGGTGCCTGCATGAGTATTCAGGTTTCAAGCATTTAAATATGTAGGCACCCTCCCAAAAAATTCCAAAAAATTTAATTCTTTCGGCCTCTGCAGTTGTAAAAAATGCAAAACAGAGAGTTAAAATGCATGTATCTTTGTATATACAAGGAGGTTTGTATATACAAGTGCTGATATACATTGGCAGGCTTGCAAAATTTCCATCAGCCTTTGAAAAAATGAGTTATATGCATTTTTGAATGCATATCGGGCTTAAAATATGCATATACAAAGGGGGAATCTTTCGCAGATTCTCCGGGATATTTGCTGCTTGTATATCGGCTCTGCTTGTATATCCGACTTGCATGTCTGAACATACATCGGTTACATGCATTAGAAATGTGCAATGAAAAATATGCAAAGGTGGAATATGCATTGAAGATTCCTGAAATATTCTACAGATGTACCAGGGGTTGCTTGTATATTGTGTTGTATGTTCGCACATACATGCGCAACATACAAAGGAAAATATGCATTTTTCTGGCATACAAGGGAGAATATATGTCACATATTCTGGAAGATTCCTTGTTTGTATGTGGAAGGGTTTGTATGTTCACATTTGTATATTCGGCATACAAAGGGAATGTGCAAAGCAGAATGTACATTGGCGGTAAATATACAAGTCAACATGCAAGCGCACAGATGCAAAGGCAAGCATACAAGCTAGAATTCAAAGGGTTTTTTTTCAATCCAATTCATAAGAACCTAGAATTCGCACCTTGTATGTATATTTGCTTGCATGTTTGCACATACAAGCCGATATACAAGGAAAAAATATACAATTCGGACCCGAAGGAGAAATCAAATGTAGCAGAGAAGTGTCTGAGGTCTGGCTTGTATATAAGATGAATGTATATGCCGATATACATTGGGATATGCAAGGGAGGAGGATGCAAAGCAGACCTAATGGTGATTCCAATTTGCTCCATACAGATTTGGGGTCCGCCTTTTATTTTAACTGTTGTATGTATATGCATCCTGCATATACAAAGATTTAAAAAAACAATTTGTATATGCATATGTTTATGCATATACATGGCGAAAAAGGTAAAATAAAGGCAGAAAAGTCAGCGATAAGAGTATGAAATGCTTACATGGCATGTTTTCATTGGTTGGCAACTTTTCAAGGTATTTTGGGGCCGTTGATCTCAGCGGTAGGGAGATGATCGACGGGAGGTTTTAAATTTTCATGCAGCAAAGGATTTTCTGCATTCTGTGGTTGCATCATGAGCAGGAAAATTTTACAAGTACGTAGTTAGCTGCATTTCTGGAGGCTGTGGGTAGCTGTGCATTAATGGTGAAATCACAGTAGTATGGGTCGATTGTTGATGGCCAGCTACCAGATTTAAGAAGCAAATCTCTGAGCGATGGCTTAGATCCCAAGTCCCACCTGCTTCTTCTCTCTGTTTCTCCACTGCGTTCAATATTTTGAGCACCAATCTGAAGATGCATTGTATCTGGCAAATTTTGCATTTGCCTTGTAATAATTTTGTTGGGTACACAGTCTTGGTATAAAAAGCCAAACTGTGTCACTCACTAGGTTGTTGAAGACTTGGGCATTTTTGTGTAAATAATAAAAAATAGAGCATTTTCCTAGCTGTTGTATCTCTGTGGAGTTTATGTGTTGCATCTGAGTGTACATTGCATATATTTTTAGTTTCAGTGTTGTTTCATATGAAAAATTCTTATGGCATGTGTCTAGCTGTCCCTCTCCACTTGTTGCATGTTTTCCTTCTTCTGAATCTAGTTGCTAAGGGTTTCATAGATTCTAGAATACAGATTTATGTATTGCATGCTTGATCTTTAGACTTCCATTCAAGGAGTGGATTAAACTATTTTAGGTTAAGTATGAAGAAGGTTGTATGTCAATTGGGATATCTGTAAGTAGAGACAGTTAAATACCCATTCTTGGGTGATGTTTGTAAGGCAAACATCAATCTAACCCCTTGAAACTTGAATCCAAAATGCAATCCGTTCTTGTGTATATATCTAGTTGACTCCTTGCCCTGAGATAGGCACTGATCTGCCCTTGTGAAGTAGTTATGATCCAAAACCCCCTGTCTTGCATCTAAACCATCGAACCAACCATTCTGCATTTCCAACATGTTAGTTGTAGGAGTAGGATTAGGAACCCCTGCATACTCTCATCCATAACCAGACAAATATGTCCAAGAATGTTGCTAACATTGTGATTTGTCACACAAATCTTGGTCCACACATGAGAGTATTCTACTTGCTATTGTAAAGCTAAATCTTCCTGTCATTGGGTGAGTCAAATGTTAAATCTTTAGCTATAGGTATACCCCCCTTGGTGCAGCAGAACCAGAAGTGAAGGGGAGGCAGCTCACGCAACCTCCTGTATTAGTTGGCCGAATCTGCCTGTGCATTGGAAATGGCAAACCCACTACTGATTCGGAAGTAAACACCAACAGATGGCGACTCTGCTGGGGACATAATGTCATATCCATGAAATTTTGAGTCTAAAAAGATTGAAAAATCAGACCTGGAGGTGTTTGTTGCAGCAAAATCTGAAAAGTTGGATGTGTGACTCTACTATGGGAGAACCTAGAAAGAAAAGAAATCAATTTTCAACTTCAACCTATTTGAAGCTTATTCCTCCGCCAAGGAGGTGGCGACTCTGCATATAAAGAACCTGATAGGAGGACACCAGAGGTGTTAAAGTTGCAGTTGCTGCAACATATCTAGGTATTTCCATAAATTTTTAAAAAAATAAAAGATTCCCTATTTGATGAAATAACACTAGTTAAAAGGGGAAATATTGGTGACTAGATTGCATACTTTTGTGAGGACCTAGTTTGCATTTCAAAAGGGGTATGCAATATTGTTCAAAAGACTCATTTAGAGGACTTTAGGAAATTTGAAACAACAACTTATATTTTAGAGGCCTAAAGTCAATAATTGAAAATCTGAGTTGAAAAGAGGGTTGTAGAAACACATAATGATGTATTATCAGCCCATGCACCCTTGTGAGGTGTCAAATGCAATAATGTTTAGTGATCCGTCCCAGCCATGTAATAAAAAGAGTTTTAGTATTGATAGATATAAGCCCATCAATTTCAATGGCATTTGTGGCTATCCAAATGCTTTTCCATCTAAAATCAGAAAGTATTTGCCCAAATTCAATGGTGCAAAGGATGAATCAGCTGAGAGACACTTGCAGCATTTTATAAATGTGATAGATGATTTTGAGATTGACCATGAAGATGTAGTTATGAGATTATTTGTTCAATCTCTAGGTGAAGATGCAAGGGACTGGTTCTCCTACCTTCCAGCTTACTCTGTCAGCTCTTGGCAAGAACTTAGGTCTGCATTTCTAGAACAATATGGTGAAAGAATTTCTGAATATGCAATCATTAGTGATTTTATGTATATCCATATTGAAGAAGATGAGTTGATCCCAGCCTTTAACCTTAGATTTATGAGGGCATTGAAAAGAATTCTAGAATGCATGAGACCTAATGATGCATTATGCCTAGTTGTCTACTTGGGAGCATTTGATAATAAAATGAGCTATAGATTGAGGGATAAGGAGCCCACAACATTGAATCAGGCACAACAATTTGCAAAAGACATTGAAAATAATTGGAGGTATGGGATTCAAAAAGGTTATTTCTCTAAAAAATTTTGCTGCCCTAAGGCCACCAATGTTGATGAGGGATATAGTTTGAATGTTAGAGTTGAATGTCAAAGTACTCACACCCCTACTATCCCAGTTTTTGCATCATTCCAAGTTGATGATGTTTCTGTTATAGAGGAGGATGTCCTTATTTCCCCAATGAGTGAAGTTGACAATAATGATTTCTCGAGTAATATTTGCATGCCAGTCCTAAACAAAGAGCATTCATGTTTAAATGATCCAGTTGTGCAAAGTTGTGATCATATGGATCAAGAGTCAATATCAGTTTCATTAGGAAGCATTAGAGGGCTGGAAAATGATGTAGATAGTTCAACTTTAGAGTGCATTGAAGTAGCAGAAATCTTGTATGTGGGGCAATCATGTGTTAAAGATGATAAAGATAATATCCATGATCAGTTCATGGGTCAGGTTTGTTCTTCTTATGACTATGGATTTGTTAATGATGAAAAAGAAATGGATTGTCCTGAAGAAGAAACAAAGACCTTTGCAATGAGTGTGAATCCCCTTTATGATGAGCCTGTGGATGCATTTGACATCATGAGTCATGACTTTCAGTGCTGCAGAATTAACCCTCTATTTGAAAATGATGATACTAATTTGCAAACTGTGGATAATGAATGTTCATCATCATTTGGTTTAAACATGTGCAACTAGGTGTATGTGGATCAAGATTTGTTTTCAATGTCGATAAGTGATATAAATGATATTGGGGATCTCATATATTCTGAGTGTTTTCAGCTTTTGGATTAGCTGGGTGAATGCCTGATACTGTGCAACAACCAGGTAGATGATGAGGATATACTGTTTGAGGAATATAACATACATATGCTGCCCAATCTTGAAACATATTCTACTATGTATAGTTGTATGTTTGATTGTAAGATGCAGAGTGACAGAGGCTACACTGACAGTGGCAAGCTTTCAAAAATGGTGAAGCATATAATTGATAAGATCAGCGTGTGGGCAGATTGTTTTGGCATTTTCAGTTGTGGTTGGGGTTATTCAGTGGAATCAGGCATTTGATAGAAAAAATTTGTGGTTCTTCATTTTTGGCCACCTAGGGCCACCAAAATGATGTTTGAAAATATAATTTGTCATGCAGGTTGGTGCAGTGTTCGACTCTATTGCCCAATGCATAAGGCCCAATCTGCGAAACTAGAGATTCTAAAGTTCCCGCCATGCCGACAAGAGGCATGTGTCCCCAGATAGAGCCTGTGTTGGTGACTACCTGAGTATTCATGTTTCAAGCATTTAAATATGCAGGCACCCTCCCAAAAAAGTCCAAAAATCTAACTCTTTCGGCCTCTGCAGTTGTAAAAAATGCAAAAAACAGAGTTAAAATGCATGTATCTTTGTATATAAAAGGAGGTTTGTATATACAAGTGCTGATATACATTGGTGGGCTTGCAAAATTTCCATCGGCCTTTGAAAAAATGAGTTATATGCATTTTTGAATGCATATCGGGCTTAAAAGATGCATATACAAAGGGGGAATCTTTTGCAGATTCCCAGGGATATTCGCTACTTGTATATTGGCTCTACTTGTATATCAGGCTTGCATATCTAAACATACATCGGTTACATGCATTAGAAATGTGCAATGAAAAATATGCAAAGGTAGAATATGCATTGAAGATTCCCAAAATATTCTACAGATGTATCAAGGGTTGCTTGTATATTGTGTTGTATGTTCGCACATACATGCGTGACATACAAAGGAAATTATGCATTTTTCTGGCATACAAGGGAGAATGTATGTTACATATTCCAGAAGATTCCTTGTTTGTATGTGGAAGGGTTTGTATGTTTGCATTTGTATATTCAGCATACAAAGGGAATGTACAAAGCAGAATGTACATTGGCGGCAAATATACAATTCAACATACAAGCGCACAGATGCAAAGGCAAGCATACAAGCTAGATTTCAAAGGGTTTTTTTTCAATCCAATTCATAAGAACCTGGAGTCCGCACCTTGTATGTATATTCGCTTGCATGTTTGCACATACAAGCTGATATACATGGAAAAAATATACAATTCAGACTCGAAGGAGAAATCAAATGCAGCGGAGAAGTGTCTGAGGTCCGACTTGTATATAAGATGAATGTATATGCTGATATACATTGGGCTATGCAAGGGAGGAGGATGCAAAGCGGACCCGATGGTGATTCCAATTTTCTCTATACAGATTTGGGGTCCGCCTTGTATTTTAACTGTTGTATGTATATGCATCCTGCATATACAAAGATTTAAAAAAACAATTTGTATATGCATATGTTTATGCATATACATGGCGAAAAAGGTAAAATAAAGGCAGAAAAGTCAGCGATAAGAGCATGAAATGCCTACGTGGCATGTTTTCATTAGTTGGTGACTTTACAAGGTATTTTGGGGCCATGGATCTCAGCGGTAGGGAGATGATCGACGGGAGGTTTTAAATTTTCATTCAGCGAAGCATTTTCTGCATTCTGTGGCTACATCTTAGGCAAGAAAATTTTAGAAGTACGTAGTTAGCTGCATTTCCAGAGGCCATGGGTAGCTGCGCATTAATGGGGAAATCACAGTAGTATGGGTCGATTGTTGACGACCAGCTACCAGATTTAAGAAGCAAATCTCTAAGTGGCGGCTTAGATCCCGAGTCCCACCTGCCTCTTCTCTTTGTTTCTTCGTTGCATTCAATATTTTGAGCACCAATCTGAAGATGCATTGTATCTGGCAAATTTTTGATTTGCCTTGTAATAATTTTGTTGGGTACACAGTCTTGGAATAAAAAGCCAAACTGTGTCACTCACTAGGTTGTTGAAGACTTGGGCATTTTTGTGTAAATAACAAAAAATAGAGCATTTTCCTAGCTGTTGTATCTCTGTGGAGTTTATGAGTTGCACCTGAGTGTACATTGCATATATTTTTAGTTTCAGTGTTGTTTCATATGAAAAATGCTTATGGCATGTGTCTAGCTGTCCCTCTCCACTTGTTGCATATTTTCCTTCTTCTGAATCTAGTTGCTAAGGGTTTCATAGATTCTAGAATACAGATTTATGTATTGCATGCTTGATCTTTAGACTTCCATTCAAGGAGTGGATTAAACTGTTTTAGGTTAAGTATGAAGAAGGTTGTATGTCAATTGGGATATCTATAAGTAGAGACAATTAAATACCCATTCTTGGGTGATGTTTGTAAGGCAAACATCAATCTAACCCCTTGAAACTTGAATCCAAAATGCAATCTGTTCTTGTGTATATGTCTAGTTGACTCCTTGCCCTGAGATAGGCACCGATCTGCCCTTGTGAAGTAGTTATGATCCAAAACCCCCTGTCTTGCATCCAAACCATCAAACCAACCATTTTGCATTTCCAACCTGTTAGTTGTAGGAGTAGGATTAGGAACCCCTGCATACTCTCATCCATAACTAGACAAATATGTCCAAGAATGTTGCTAACCTTGTGATTTGTCACACAAATCTTGGTCCACACATGAGAGTATTCTGCCTGCTATTGTAAAGCTAAATCTTCCTGTCATTGGGTGAGTCAAATGTTAAATCTTTAGCTATAGGTATACCCCCCTTGGTGCGGCAGAACCAGAAGTGAAGGGGAGGCAGCTCACGCAACCTCCTGTATTAGTTGGCTGAATCTACCTGTGTATTGGAACTGGCAAACCCACTGCTGATTGGGAAGTAAACACCAAAAGATGGCGACTTTGTTGGGGACATGATGTCATATCCATGAAAGTTTGAGTCTAAAAAGATTTAAAAATCAGACCTAGAGGTGTTTTTTGCAGCAAAATCTGAAAAGTTGTATGTGTGACTCTGCTATGGGAGAACCTAGAAAGAAAAGAAATTAGTTTTCAGCTTCAGCCTATTTGAAGCTTACTCCTCTACCAAGGAGGTGGCGACTCTGCATATAAAGAACCTGATAGGAGGACACCCGAGGTGTTAAATTTGTAGTTGCTGCAACATATCCAGGTATTTCCATAAATTTAAAAAAAAAAAAAAGATTCCCTATTTGGTGAAATAGCATTGGTTAAAAGGGGAAATATTGGTGACTAGATTGCATACTTTTGTGAGGACCTAGTTTGCATTTCAAAAGGAGTATGCAATATTGTTCAAAAGACTCATTTAGAGGACTTTAGGAAATTTGAAACATCAACTTATATTTTAGAGGCCTAAAATCATTAATTGAAAATCTGAGTTGAAAAGAGGGTTGCAGAAACACATAATGATGTATTATCAGCCCATGCACCCTTGTGAGGTGTCAAATGCAATAATGTATAGTGATGCATCCCAGCCATGTAATAAAAAGAGTTTCAACATTGATAGATATAAGCCCATCAATTTCAATGGCATTTGTGGCTATCCAAATGCTTTTCCATCTAAAATCAGAAAGTATTTGCCCAAATTCAATGGTGCAAAGGATGAATCAGCTGAGAGACACTTGCAACATTTTATAAATGTGATAGATGATTTTGAGATTGACCATGAAGATGTAGTTATGAGATTATTTGTTCAATCTCTAGGTGAAGATGGAAGGGACTGGTTCTCCTACCTTCTAGCTTACTCTGTCAGCGCTTGGCAAGAACTCAGGTCTGCATTTCTAGAACAATATGGTGAAAGAATTTCTGAATATGCAATCATTAGTGATTTTATGTATATCCATATTGAAGAAGATGAGTTGATCCCAGCCTTTAACCTCAGATTTATGAGGGCATTGAAAAGAATTCCAGAATGCATGAGATCTAATGATGCATTGTGCCTAGTTGTCTACTTGGGAGCATTTGATAATAAAATGAGCTATAGATTGAGGGATAAGGAGCCCACCACATTGCATCAGGCACAATAGTTTGCAAAAGACATTGAAAATAATTGGAGGTATGGGATTCAAAAAGGTTATTTCTCTAAAAAATTTTGCTGCTCTAAGGCCACCAATGTTGATGAGGGATATAGTTTGAATGTTAGAGTTGAATGTCAAAGTACTCACACCCCTGTTGTCCCAGTTTTTGCATCATTCCAAGTTGATGATGTTTCTATTATAGAGGAGGATGTCCTTATTTGCCCAGCAAGTGAAGTTGACAATAATGATTTCTCGAGTAATATTTGCATGCCAGTCCTAAACAAAGAGCATTCATGTTTAAATGATCCAGTTGTGCAAAGTTGTGATCATATGGATCAAGAGTCAATATCAGTTTCATTAGGAAGCATTAGAGGGATGGAAAATGATGTAGATAGTTCAACTTCAGAGTGCATTGAAGTAGCAGAAATCTTGTATGTGGGGCAATCATGTGTTAAAGATGATAATGATGATCAGTTCATGGGTCAGATTTGTTCTTCTTATGACTATGGATTTGTCAATGATGAAAAAGAAATGGATTGTCATGAAGAAGAAACATAGACCTTTGTAATGAGTGTGAATCCCCCTTGTGATGAGCCTGTGGATGCATTTGACATTGTGAGTCATGACTTTCAGTGGTGCAGAATTACCCTCTGTTTGAAAATGATGATACTGATTTGCAAACTGTGGATAATGAATGTTCGTCATCATTTGGTTCAGACATGTGCAACTATGTGTATGTGGATCAAGATTTGTTTTCAATGTTGATAAGTGATATAAATGATATTGGGGGTCTCATATATTCTGAGTGTTTTCAGCTTTTGGATCAGCTGGGTGAATGCCTGATAATGTGCAACAGCTAGGTAGATGATGAGGATATATTGTTTGAGGAATATAATATACATATGTTGCCCAATCCTGAAACATATTCTACTATGTATAGTTGTATGTTTGATTGTAAGATGCAGAGTGACAGAGGCTACACTGACAGTGGCAAGCTTTTAGAAATGGTGAAGTATGTAATTGATAAGATCAGCCTGTGGGCAGATTGTTTTGGTATTTTCAGTTGTGGTTGGGGTTATTCAGAGTGGAATCAGTCATTTGACAGAAAAAAATTATGGTTCTTCATCTTTGGCTGCCCAGGGCTGCCAAAATAATGTTTGAAAATATAATTTGTGATGCAAGTTGGTGCAGTGTTCAACTCTATTGCTCAATGCATAAGGCACAATTTGTGAAACCAGAGATTCTAAAGTTCTCGTCATGCCTGCAAGAGGCATGTATCCCTAGACAAAGCCTGTGTTGGTGCCTGCATGAGTATTCAGGTTTCAAGCATTTAAATATGCAGGCACCCTCCCAAAAAAGTCCAAAAAATCTAACTCTTTCGGCATCTGTAGTTGTAAAATATGCAAAAAACAGAGTTAAAATGCATGTATCTTTGTATATACAAGGAGGTTTGTATATACACGTGCTGATATACATTGGCGGGCTTGCAAAATTTCCATCGGCCTTTGAAAAAATGGGTTATATGCATTTTTGAATTCATATCAGGCTTAAAAGATGCATATACAAAGGGGGAATCTTTCGCAAATTCCTAGGGATATTCGCTGCTTGTATATCGCCTCTGCTTGTATATCAGGCTTGCATGTCTAAACATACATTGGTTACATGCATTAGAAATGTGCAATGAAAAATATGCAAAGGTGGACTATGCATTGAAGATTCCTGGAATATTCTACAGATGTATCAGGGGTTGCTTGTATATTGTGTTGTATGTTCGCACATACATGTGCGACATACAAAGGAAAATATGCATTTTTCTGGCATACAAGGGAGAATGTATGTCGCATATTCCAGAAGATTCCTTGTTTGTACGTGGAAGGGTTTGTATGTTAGCATTTGTATATTCGGCATACAAACGAAATGTGCAAAGCAGAATGTACATTGGCGGCAAATATACAAGTCAACATGCAAGCACACAGATGCAAAGGCAAGCATACAAGCTGGATTTCAAAGGGTTTTTTTTCAATCCAATTCATAAGAACCTGGAGTCCGCACCTTGCATGTATATTCGCTTGCATGTTTGCACATACAAGCCAATATACAAGGAAAAAATATACAATTTAGACCCGAAGGAGAAATCAAATGCAGCGGAGAAGTGTCTGAGGTCCGACTTGTATATAAGATGAATGTATATGCCGATATACATTGGGATATGCAAGGGAGGAGGATACAAAGCGGACCCGATGGTGATTCCAATTTTCTCTATACAGATTTGGGGTCTGCCTTGTATTTTAACTATTGTATGTATATGCATCCTGCATATACAAAGATTTAAAAAAGCAATTTGTATATGCATATGTTTATGCATATACATGGTGAAAAAGGTAAAATAAAGGCAGAAAAGTCAGCGATAAGAGCATGAAATGCCTATGTGGCATGTTTTCACTAGTTGGTGACTTTTCAAGGTATTTTGGGGCCGTGGATCTCAGCAGTAGGGAGATGATTGACGGGAGGTTTTAAATTTTCATGCAGCGAAGGATTTTCTACATTCTGTGGCCGCATCTTAGGCAGGAAAATTTTAGAAGTACGCAGTTAGCTACATTTTTGGAGGCTGTGGGTAGCTGCGCATTAATGGTGAAATCATAGTAGTATGGGTCGATTGTTGACGACCAGCTACCAGATTTAAAAAGCAAATCTCTGAGCGGCGGCTCAGATCCCAAGTCCCACCTGCTTCTTCTCTATGTTTCTCCACTGCATTCAATATTTTGAGTGCCAATCTGAAGATGCATTGTATCTGGCAAATTTTTGATTTGCCTTGTAATAATTTTGTTGGGTACACAGTCTTGGTATAAAAAGCCAAACTATGTCACTCACAAGGTTGTTGAAGGCTTGGGCATTTTTTTGTAAATAACAAAAAATAAAGCATTTTCCTGGCTATTGTATCTCTGTGGAGTTTATGAGTTGCACCTGAGTGTACATTGCATATATTTTCAGTTTCAGTGTTGTTTCATATGAAAAATGCTTATGGCATGTGTCTAGCTGTCCCTCTCCACTTGTTGCATGTTTTCCTTCTTCTGAATCTAGTTGCTAAGGGTTTCATAGATTCTAGAATACAGATTTATGTATTGCATGCTTGATCTTTAGACTTCCATTCAAGGAGTGGATTAAACTATTTGAGGTTAAGTATGAAGAAGGTTGTATGTCAACTGGGATATCTGTAAGTAGAGACAGTTAAATACCCATTCTTGGGTGATGTTTGTAAGGCAAACATCAATCTAACCCCTTGAAACTTGAATCCAAAATGCAATCTATTCTTGTGTATACGTCTAGTTGACTCCTTGCCCTGAGATAGGCACCGATCTACCCTTGTGAAGTAGTTATGATCCAAAACCCCCTGTCTTGCATCCAAACCATCAAACCAACCATTATGCATTTCCAACCTATTAGTTGTAGTAGTAGGATTAGGACCCCCTGCATACTCTCATCCATAACCAGACAAATATGTCCAACAATGTTGCTAACCTTGTGATTTGTCACACAAATCTTGGTCCACACATGAGAGTATTCTGCCTGCTATTGTAAAGCTAAATCTTCCTGTCATTGGGTGAGTCAAATGTTAAATCTTTAGCTATAGGGATACCTCCCTTGGTGCGGCAGAACTAGAAGTGAAGGGGAGGCAGCTCATGCAACCTCCTATATTAGTTGGCTGAATCTGCCTATCCATTAGAACTGGCAAACCCACTGCTGATTCGGAAGTAAACACCAACAGACACTATTTTTTGCTGTTGACCAAACCCTTCAACTACATGTGCAGTGGCGCATTGTTAGAGTCAAATTAGCGCCAGTTTGTTTTTTAGTGCCTTATATATGTCATATTAGTGCTATTCTATATTTCAGCGCTTTCTGAATAATGTATTAGTGTTATATCTTGTTATGTCGCAGTCTGTAGGATTTATTAGCGCATATTTGTGAATCAGTGCTATCTGTATTGTATATCAGCGCCATTGTTTTAGGGTGTTAGTTTTTAGGGCTATTTCTGTCAGTAGCGCTATTTTCTGTCTGCAGTGTCGCGATTAGGTCTCTGTTCTAGTGTAATTTCTGAGACTGAATTTTGGCGGTCTGTGCAAGGACTGACAATTTGTTTGTAGGTCATCAACATCATCTTGAGGACACTAACAATTTTTTTTTGCGGGTTTCTTTCATCTTTTGTTTATCAAACACTTCAATTGGAAATTTAAAACGAACCCTTGCATGCTAGATTACACAACATTTCGATTTGGTGTTATAAAAATTGATCAACAACAAACAAATCTTTGTGTGTGTGTGTGCCAAACATTTGAATTTAGTGTTCTAAAATTGACAAATGTGTGCCAACAACAACTATCAAAACATTTCAATTTTGGGCTTTAAAAAGAACCACAAACTGCATTGATCAAATCATTGGGTTAAAAAGAACAACAATCTGCATTGTTCACTCATATAATCAAGAAAACCAATCTAATTTGTGTGAAGTGTTTTCATGGTTTGTGTTTGTAGTGTGAAAGGTGTATGCTCTTCCCTCGCACCATTTGGTGACCTTGGGAATCAAAAACTTTCTACGACACTTGCACAAAACACCCCCAACATAATCCAAAGAACTAAAATGAACCATGTTTAGTGTGATGCAAGCACAAACAATACGTATGCTCTCACCTCGCATCTTTGTATGAACTTGGGGATCAAAAGTATTTTTATGGTTGTATTGCTTTTGTTAATCCTTAGAGGGCCTGCCACCCTGCTTCAAAAGGTGGGAATGACCCAAGCGGCAACAAGCTAAAGCCAAGCTCTTTCAAGCTACTATATAAAATAAGGTGTTCAGGATGAAAGTCACAAGCAACAGGTGTTGTTGTGTTATACCGACAGCTAACCTCCTCCAAAACCCTCCAAGGCTGGGAGACTCCATAACGGAGAGTAGCGCTGCCGCATGTATAACCACTGAATGAAAGCACTTACTACGAACCTTTGTTTAGAAATCCAAAAACCTTCTATTTGTTGACGCAGAAGGGAAACCTTTGAAGCGGCCCCGATTCATGCAGTTCTTAGCCAAGGTAGCAGGGATAATCCAAAGGTTTGGTGAGGGACAAGCCTTATAGGAAACCCAGATCTTGGTATGCGTGGGAAGTGTGTGCAATTTTAAGGAGGAGCCGGTGCTACCAAGATCCTGGAGCTACCCGCTTTGAATAGGCGCAACTAGGGGATTCAACAAATACTGTCATATCCTTGCCTTAGGTTGTGCAAAGTGCTTGTTTAACAAAATCACACATCTTTTCCACAAATAAAAAATTCTTGGTTATTGTGTGTGTAATGTGCTTAAATTGTCTTGAAACAACTTGCCAAGAAACATGAGAATCATTTGATCAAATCCCAATCAAAACAAATCTAAAGTTTGCCATCAAAATCTATCTTTTTTAGGACCTCGACCAACACTGCCCCATATCAGCGCCATCTCTGTCTGATTTTGGTGCCATTTCACCTATGGATTGGCACTATTTTTAGATTGACTTGCCTAAGACTAAGACCCATTCAGTTGTGATCTTCGCCATCTGCTCTGCCATAATCCATATTCACCCTCCAAAAATCTATCAGTGCCCCATCCATTTCTCATCAAAATTTTCCAAATCATACCTTCACTTTGACCTTAGAGGATTAATCACTATCATTGTTGGACCCTTTTACCAAATCCACTCAAATTCATATCCACTCATCCTCATTGATATTTGCATACCTTTTGGACCAAACAAAAATCCTTATCGCAAGAAATCATTCTAAAAATCCAAAACATATCCAAAATCTTCCAAATCAAAACCAATCAAAAACTCATCATCCCTTTGAGCCAAAGATAGATCTAGATTTCATCTTCACATCATATCTTGCTTGGAGAGTCAATAGTCTACCTTCCAAGTGAAAAAATCATCCTTCTTTGCGTAAGGTCATTAGTCTACCTCAAACAAAGAGACACATCTATTTGTGTGACACAAATCTAGATCTCACCTAATCTCATCTTGTGGACCATCAAATCCTTCATATCAAACATCAAAACTAAAACATCAAAATCTCTTCTCAAACCATCCTCAAGCAAAAATCATCCATCATCTATCCTTTGGTCCAAATTTATGCAAAACAATCACACTACCCCACCTTCTTATCACCCCTAGGCTAACATCCTTTTGAAAAACCTATCGATCTTTTCATCACACTACTTCATCTCACTACCATTTCCACCTTTGGGTCCAACAATTTAATCTAAATTCTCTAAGGTCTCCATCTCCATTTCACTCAACCTCAAAATCAAATCCATACACATGCATGCCCATAACTAGATCACAACACAAAAAGAATCAAGAAATGGTAGAATCCGGACAATATGGAAGCATAGGAATGCCTAACACCAACAACAACAACATACCTATCAACCAAACATACAACCCACCAACATTCTTCAACATCCCAACATATAATCCCAAAGAAAACCCCTTCCATTTTTTGTAACCACCACCACCACCACCCACCATGTCCCAGGATGATCAAGATATCTTGAACTTCACACAAGACACCGATAACATGGAAATGCTTGACAAAGTCCTAAGGTCAGATCCGAATAGATATCTTGACTATCTCCTCAAAATAGGTGCCCAACCACCCCATAACATGACCTCATCCCAACCATCCACCTCTAACGTCATTCCTACCACATCTTCCCAACCATCTACATCAAGCACCCAACCTATCATCTCTCAAACGTCAACACCCACCGTATCTACCACCTCTACAAGATCCACCGCCACCACATCTACGATTCCCACAAGTACCTCCAATCTTACCACATCCCAACCTATCACCACATCCACTATCACCACTAATGTAACCTCTTCCATCCCACAAATCACCGTAGGCATACAAGGGAACACCACACACGCAAGCACCTCCACAAGTGTGCCTATACCCAACCCTCAAACTATAGCCTACCTAAGACAATTATTCTCACAACCACCTTACAATACGACCAACCCATCAAACGCCAACCCATCTAATGTCAATCTGTCCAATGCATCATCGACACAACATAACCCCAACCCTCAAATACCTCCACATATTCTCCAACAACTCTACTCTCACCAACAATATCTTGCACCAATCAATCAAAACACCACCCCACAATATCAAAACATGACCTCCCAAAACCTCCAACATCAAATACCACCCAATCTTCAACACCTCATCCATCCACAAGCCTGTACACCCCAACTGCAACCAACACAGGATCTCACAATAGTTGTACATGCCTTGATCCAAAAGGTAGATGACATGCAAACTGGGGACAAGTGCAAGCACTATTCCTTTGAAGATATTTGCCCCTATCCATTTGATCACACATTGTACATGCAACCTTTCCCCAAGAGATTTGAAACACCTAAATTTGACAAATACAAGGGAAAGGGAGACCCTAGGGATCATCTTAGGGAGTTCTACATCACTTTCTTAGAAGTCTCAAATAACGATACCTATCTAATGAGACTATTTCCAAGAAGCCTTGGCGATCAAGCCGTTGAATGGTTCTCACATCTTCCCCCAGGCATTAAGACTTTCCCTGAGCTTGCGGAAAAATTTGTAAACCATTTCTCCTACAACTTCGAGCATGAAATGTCTATGACAGACCTTTGCAACACCAAACAAAAGAACCGAGAAGCCTTTGCTTCTTTCTTACAAAGGTGGAGAAGCTTAGCAAGCAAACTCCCGTGGCCAATTCCTGAAAAAAAACTCATCACCATGTTTGTGACCAACCTCAATCAGGAATTAGGATTCTATTTACAAATCCTTCGTGCATCTACCTTTGAAGTGGTCATCAACAAAGGTACTACCATTGAACGAGCCCTCATTGCCAAGGGCTCCATCAAATTGTATGACTACAAATCTAACAACAACAACAACAATAACAATAACAACAAACCCCACAACAACACTAACACACAATCAAATGACAAGCCACATTATTGGGGGAAGAACAACAACACTTTAACTGATGGCATCACGGATGTGAAAGCCGTCCAACATGTACAGAATCAAACACCTGCACATACATATGCAACCAATGTAAATAACCCAAGGGGGCAAACTAAACCATGCAAACCTCGAACACAATTTACACCCTTAGGGGAACCCATCGAGGACATCCTCGACAGATGTCTCAAGAAAGGTTTGATCACACTCCCACCTGTTAGACCCCATCAAGAGAATGAGCTCAAAGCAACATGGTACAATGAAAATGATTATCGTGAATACCACCGCATTGTGGGTCATAAAACTATAGACTACATGCAACTAAAGCATTGCATCCAAGACCTTATAGATCAAAATCAAGTCAGCCTTGATCAAACCACCCAACCATTGCCAAATGCCAATCTCGGAGCTTACAAGGATCCACTACCAAACCATAATAAAGCCTCCTCATCCAATCAAGCATACAACGTCACCCCACCTCCCGCATCCTATGACTCTATTGTAGGGCGGATAGAGCCATCATCTCACCATGTTAACACAATCACTATTCAAGCACAAGCACTTGATTGCGTTGTCGCAACCTATCGTGGCCGTGTATCCATCCGCACAACCCCTACCACTAAAAAAATGCCCGCATCCACATCAGATCCCCTCCCCCCTTGTCCAAACACACGTCCATCACCTACCAATTAGTAAAACCTCCTAGAGCATCTAGGAAAGACCCCCGTACAAATATCCATACTTGAGCTGCTCTGCACATCCCCCCTTCACAAAGACGTCCTTGACAAAGCACTCTTGGAAACAAGAGTTCTCACCAATTTGAATGTGACCCAATTCCAAGCCATGGTAGGACATATCGCCGCACCGCATCATCTCATATTTTCAAAAAAGGACCTTCCCACTTCTGAACACTTACACAATGAGGCCTTACACATTGAAGTCTGTATCCACAAACACATCATTAAAAGAGTGTTAATAGATGGTGGGTCCGGCCTAAACATATGCACTCTTAAACTATTAAAACATTTGGGATACTCAGATGTGGTTGTAGACACTAGCGAGTGCATCACAATCAAAGGGTATGATGACACTGAACGGCTCTCTGAAGGCACCATCAAGCTCCCTATTCAAGTGGGACAGAAAATACTGGAAACAAAATGTTAGGTCCTTGACCTTGACCTCCCCTACAACATTCTTCTCGGTAGACCATGGATCCATGCCATGCAAGAAGTCCCATCTACATTCCATCAATGCCTCAAGTTCCCTCACAACGGCATGGAGGTAACCATCTACACCGACCCCCGCCCCTTCCAATACTGAATTTTCTTGGAAGGCCATGACCATACCTTCTGCCCATACAACAAAGCCACTGCTAAAGTCAATCCAACAGTTTCCACCTCATATATCGACCCCGCCAATATTGCCACCACTTCATCCCAAGCACCTCCACCACCTGAGGTCAAGATCAAGCTCAATGACATGGGATGTGGAGAATATGACCTACACGGTACCTTTTGTGTGGGCACACTATCCAATCCTAAAATGTTTGGCACCCCAAAGATAGAAGCAACCAACACAATCATCATCAAGTGCAAACCATCACCCATCTTTGAATAGAAACATCTTCTCGATTACGATGTGCTCAAAGATATCTCATCTTGGCTATATAAGGATGAAGAACCCGAGCAAGAAGCCCCCACCATCCCTACAGAAATCTATAGTAAAGGGTCTGAAATTGTCAAAAGCTGGGTTATAAAGGACAAGGCGGTATCAGCCTTCATGAAAAGGGGATCGTGGAACCACTGCAAGCAACAAGAAAACCCTACACTCAAGGGTTAGGATATGGTCAATAGCAACGTATCCTCAATACCGGCAAATGTATCTTAGCCGAGGTCGCTACGGTCTCCCTGGAAGTCGACAACGTCAATAAAACGGGCCTTCAAGACTCCTTTAGTGACTTTGCCAATTTCTTTGACTCATCCATTTGCACCATCTACATAGTCACCACTCTTGCATCATCATCCAATGACTTACCACTAGTATACCCCAACCTCATAGACTAGGACCAACAGGGACCTCCAATCTTCAACATAGCACCTAACAATGAGGCCATCGCTAAAATGATGGGGGTTAGAGATCACTTCCCCCTGGGAGATCACAGAGTAGGATACATCATGGAACTTGATACATAGGCCTATTTTGGGGAAACAACCCCTACTTCCAGTCATAAAAATACAAACATCAAACAAAGATCTAATAGTGAAAACTGTTCTGCGACAGTGTTAGATCCCAAAAAAGTAATAACAAAAGACGTATCTCCTGGTGAAAACCTCAATGAGGCGCTAGGAGATGGAAGCATGGGCCTTCCCAAGATAGACAAGGTTTATCCATATAGGTCACCCATCCTAGTAGAGCCAGCCCAAGAGATGAATCTTGGGATGGAAGAAGAGCTGAAAATCACTTTTAGGGCAGAATCTCTCAGCACAGTAGAGCAAGAAAACTTCCTAGCATTCTTCAAATGCAAAAATCACAATTTTGCGTGGACATATACAGACATGTTAGGGCTTGATCCCACTTTGGTCATTCATCACCTTGCAGTACGCCCTGATGCAAAACCAGTAAAGCAGAAGATCCAAAAAATGAACCCTCAGGTGGCTCTCCAAGTCAAGGCAGAGCTAAACAAATTACTGGATGGTGGGTTCATTTGCCCAATCGATTATCTTGAATGGGTTTCCAACCTAGTACCAGTAGCCAAACCTGATGGCTGAATCTACTGCTGCACTGACTTCAGAGATCTCAACAAAGCCTGTCCAAAGGATGACTTCCCGTTGCCTAACATTGACATGATAGTGGATCTCACAGTAGGACATGAGATGTTATCCCTCGTGGATGGCTTTTCAGGATATAACCAAATTTGGATCGTAGAAGAAGACCAGCATAAGACATCCTTTATATGTCCATGGGGGACATATTGCTGGGCGGTAATGCCATTCGGTCTAAAGAATACTGGAGCCACGTATTAAAGAGCCATGACTGTCATCTTCCATGACCTTTTTCACCACATCATGGAAGACTATGTGGATGACTTATTGGGAAAATCAAAGATGAGAGAGGAACACCTGAATGTATTGGCAATGATCTTCGATCATTTGGAGCAATACAATGTCTGCCTAAATCCAAAGAAATGTGTCTTCGGGGTCACCTCTAGAAAACTTTTGGGATACATAGTCTCTAGAAGAGGAATCGAGGTAGATCCCACAAAAGTTAAAGCCATTATTGAAATGCCTCCTCCAACAACACTGAAACAGCTAAGAAGTTTGCAAGGCAAACTCCAGTCCATTTGTCAGTTCATTGCTCAACTTGCCAATAAATGCCAACCATTCCAACATCTTCTTAGAAAAAATATAGCTTTCATCTGGAACAATCATTGCCAGGCGGCCTTTGATCAGTTGAAAGAATACCTGGCTAATCCCCCTATTCTAACTCCACTAAGGCAAGGCAAACCTCTTCTATTGTACATCCCAGCAACAGAGATAGCTGTCAGAGCCTTGTTAGCACAACACGATGAGCGTGGAAAAGAAAGAGCCATCTATTACATCAGCCGCACTCTGATATCCTATGAGCTCAACTATACACCAATTGAACGAGCATGTCTAGCCCTGGTCTTCACCTCACAAAAACTAAGGCACTACATGTTCAATCATAAAACCAAGCTCATCGCCAAGATAGATCCTTCGAAATATCTGCTAAACAGAGCTGCTCTTACGGGGAGAATGGCAAAATGGGTCATGATTCTCACTAAATTTGACATTGAATACACTAAAAGAAAGGCCATCAAAGGATAGGTTATCGCTGATCAGCTAGCTGAAGCACCCATTCCTATAGAACATCTGACATGGGTAGAATTCTCTAATGAAGCTATCTTGAACATAACACTAGCAACAGAAACATGTAAAATGTACTTCGATGGATCATACACACACAGAGGCTAAGGGGCAGGCGTCCTGTTTGTTACCCCTCAAGGCGACACAATCCCTAAGTCATTCAAAATCACATTCCCATGTACCAACAATGTGGTAGAATATGAGGCCCTTATCACAGGTCTCAGAATGGCAATCAAATGGAAAATTGAGAAGCTGACAGTGTATGGAGACTCTCAACTGGTCATCCGATAGGTAAACAATGAGTACAAGACCAAGGATGATAAACTCTTGCCTTACAAAAAGATGGTCGATGATTTCAAAGACTATTTCAATGACATCCACTTTGAGCAGATTCCAAGGTTAAATAACAAAGCTGTAGACGCCATGGCTACCATCAAATCCCTGGTCGACATGAAAAAAGACAACAAGAAGTGTGAGTTCTTGATAGAAGAACTCCCAATCCCAACATATGATGTTCCTCAATCTGAGCTTGTGTGTGAAGTCATTGGTCCCCTATCCCCACGGTATCAAGAAACCTACCTATATCTCCATGACAACATCATCCCTCCCAATCTATCCACATCACAACAAAAATCTTTCATCCGCCGAGCCTCTCGCTTCATCCTTGTAGGAGACACCCTATACAAAAGGAGTCTTGAGGGCACACTTTTACGATGTTTAGACTCTAGGGAAGCTAAAGTGGCCTTGCAAGAGGTACATGTAGGTATCTATGGGGGACATTCAAGTGGACCTGCTCTTGCTAAAAAGATCCTCAGGACCGGTTACTATTGGCCAACAATGGAACGAGACTCCTACCGGTTTATCAAGAAATGCCTACCATGTCAACAGCATGGTGATCTCATCCACGCACCATAACAAGAACTACAACCAATCACGATGCTGTGGCCTTTCTCATAGTGGGGACTCGACCTCGTAGGGAAAATCCATCCACCATCATCCAATGGCCACAAATTCATAATCACTGCTACAGAATACTTCACCAAGTGGGTGGAAGCAATACCACTCACCTTCACCACTGGAACCCAAATCTCCAAGTTTATCCTCCATTACATTATTTGTCACTATGGTATGCCCCATTCCATCGTCATCGACAATGGAAAGCCATTTAAGAACCAAGAAGTTCGCACCTTGTGCAAAAAATTTGAAATCAAACACCACTTCTCCACCCCATATTACCCACAAGGAAACACTCAAGCAAAGGCTTCAAATAAAACCATCCTCCACATTCTAAAGCAGACAGTCAATGAAGCTGGCCATGACTGGTACCTCCAACTCAACCCTACCCTATGGGCCTATCGCTCAAGTATCCGCCACCCCACAGGAGCCACTCTATTTTTCCTAGTTTTTGGATCCGAAGCCATTTTACCTATCGAGGTCGAACTCCTGTCCTTAAGAGTATCCTTGCAAAACATAATCACTAATGAGGAATACCAAGTCGCAAAGTTGCATCAGCTAGAACTACTGGATGAGAAACATCTGAATGCATTGAACCACCTGCAGGCCTATCAAAATCACCTCAGGAGAAGCTATAACAAAGGAATCAAAAATCAAAAATTTGAAGTAGGTGATCTTGTCCTTATGGAAAATCAGAAGAACTTGCAAGATCGCACTAAGAAAGGTAAGTTCAAACCCAATTGGTTAGGACCGTATGTCATCACAGCTAGCTATGGATCAAGAGCATACCAGCTTGCAACACCTGAGGGGCAACCTCTAGACGAGTCGATGAACATTCTCCATCTAAAGAAATTCTACGCATAACCCATCGAGTATCCCAATCAAAAAAAAAAATCAAAAAACCAAAAAAATCAAAAAATCAAGAAAAATCTGAGTGCAATAAAAAAATTCTAATGGTGAAAATCACTTCGGTGACGCTTTGGATAAGTACCATGGTGAAAACCTGTTTCAGGCGCCATGTGTAGTGGCTGGTTCTACCATCTAATAAGTCCTCTTACCATCGCAACACTCCATATCGCATACATCCCATGGCTTGGAATTTTGAAACATCAAGTCCTATCGCCCATTCTGCACTATCTCACCCAAGCCCAATCCATGGAACGAGGATCCTTGTAAGCGTCCCTTTGTACAACTCAAAATCAAAAAATCCAAAAACATCGTAAAATAAAAAAAATCCAAAAACAATACAAAATAAAAAAATCCAAAAATAATACAAAATCATCAAAATCCAATAGTATCACCCTCACACATCGATCTCTCTCGTCCCTTAATCATCAACATCACATCAATCTTGAACCATTCCCACATCATCAAGTCATACTAGAACTACATATTCATTTCGCCTGCATCTTGAAAGTACCTTGATCCCATGGATACAGGGTATGTAGGTAGTCTGGAATACGAAGGACGTTTCCAGTACTCAGGTTCCTAAGATGCACCCATCCAACCCGTTTGGATGGTCCCCATTCACTGAGCTTGCTAGACCCATTATATGATACACACGCTAAGTATACACTTGAACCATGGTCCCTAATGCAAAAATCATCAATCAACATACCAACTATAATCCTACACTTGGCTAGACTGTTCTTTTCCCCACTTTTCAAAAATTTTCCAATCAAATCCAATTGATCTGCATCCTAGGATATATCTTTCCCACAATGGACAAGAATTTGTCATTTTATCATCAAGTATCTCGGCAAGAGCACACAAAGGTTAGTTGTATCTTTCTGTTGGTCTTTTTGATTATTGATTTTTATCTTTTTGTCTCACTCTAGGTCATCTCCAAAGCTACCTTGATCTCATTATATCATGGTAAGTGGAGGACAACACCTAGAGTAGACAAGGTCATTGTTTCTATATGCCGTGCTTGTGGGTTGGTTTCATTACTCCAAGAATACTATTCATATCTTGAAGCTTGGGTTAGTTCTAGTACGACATGCCTCATTTGCATATACAGGCATCAAATACCTTATATGCACTATGGACACTCATCGCTATGAGTCCCCTTCCTAGGGCAGGTAAGGTTATACTACCTTAGGCACACATGAAATCAACCTATTGTTTATGGGTCTAGTCCATGCAATTGTAGGATATATATCATCACCTAGGTCATTTCATACCTTTGTGAACTATATCCTACATTGCTATAGTAAACTAAGAAATGCTTTCAATTAATGTTATGCAACTACTGTTGCTAGCTCAGATCATCATCCTAATCAACTACACTATCTGGTCCTAGATTGCATAAACACCTAGATCCCCCCCCCCACACCTAACCCGACCAAATCCCCTCACTAATCCCACTCTCCCAACTTATTCACACACAACACATCCCGAACCAAATCATATCCCCCCTTCAATGACGTGGTGTCCTATCACCTATCAATTCTCTCATCTCCATCTCCCCTGCAATCTAACCACTCCCAATCCTATCCATTACCCACCCTTGACCGCTCCCCACCTAATCCCCTGACGTACAGCCCCACCACACAGGGTCCAAAAAAAAAAGAACATCATGTGTATCAAGACTTAACCATCTCACCTATCACCTAGGTTGCATCTCACCTATCACCTAGTTTTGCATATCATATCATTTTCAGGTTTATTTTTAGAATCTTTTAAGTTGCATATCATTTTTAGGTTCATTTTTAGAATCTTTTAAGTTGCATCTCATATCGTTTAGGTTCATTTTTGAATCTTTTATGTTGCATAGCATATCATTAAGGTTCATTTTAGAATCTTTTAAGTTGCATATCATATCATTTAGGAATCATTTAGTTGCACATTATACATCATTTAACATTGCAAATCATAGCATACTCATTTAAGTTTGTCATCACATAGGTGCATAATTAAAAATCATTAAACATCACATTGCATTCCATATCATCTCATAATCATTTACTTGCATAAAGCATAAATCACTTAATTACACTACACAATCACAATCATAATCATTTAACTGCATTTTACAAATCATCTAGCCGCAATTTTCCATACATAACATGTGTTTATTAAGATAAACATACATTTCCATTACATTGTGCATCCATAATAAATGTTTATTAATCTGAACATTTATTTGCATTATACATCATATAGTCCATAGATCACAAACCATACATATATCAAAATAAGAAAACCATCATTGCATCCATCATAGGTACATCCATAACATCAAAAACATAAATGCATAAACACAACACATCCGTAGCAAATAAATCCATAAAGGATACTGCATCCATCAACATAGGCATCTGTTGGCAAGAGACACTATATGGATTCATGGTTGTTGTCATTGATGGCAACAAAGGTCATCCCACATATCCGCAAGTCATGGTGTGTCTCTACCGGAAGTCAGAATGAAGATTATTGTGGTCCGGTGAACAAGAACAGAGCATATGGCAAGGTCCGACAGATTGGTCCGGATCTCTCAGAGGAAGTGTCTTGGTGCAGTGCGGATTTGGGGAAGTCAAGAGGACTACCTTGAGTGGTATATTCCAAGGATTTAGCCTCCGGTGATGAACAAGGAAAAAGATATGAATAGTTGAGTACCGGATTCCTGAGAGACAGTGAGAACAGAGGAAGAACTGACTGACAGAGTATCAAACTATTTTCTGGATGTGTTACTATTGATAGTAAAGGTTGTGAAGGCATGAATCATGTTTGGCCGACATGATTAATGATATCTACAAGTATATGCTTGATCCGCATTGCTTGGTGAGCAAGGATTCAGCCGACAGAACAAAGTTTGTAAGAAACTAGACTGTTCCGGATGCCGACTAGAAAAGTGATGAAATTACTTGTGCGGATATATATAGAGGATGGATTTAGTTGTAAAGATGTGAATGGTGTGATGGTATATGCGAATAAGTGCAGAACAGAGCAGAAGTAGTAAGAAAGATCTGGTATGTGAAAGGATAGTAGAATAAAGAACAGAGGAAAGATGAAGTGCAGCAGATCAGTGTACTGAGCCTAACCGGAACTGAACTCCAGCATATGTAGATGCTTCCAATTAGTTCAAGACTGTGATTCTTATCACTTTGTAGATAGTGTGTCTCCTTGTAGGCAGTGGGCCTCTTTGTGAGCAGTGTGCTCGGGCAGTGAGCCCTAATTGGCAAGTGCCATTTTTGTAATTCCCTATTCTTCTAACAGAGAATAATCTTTGGGTTAATCACCCCATGGTTTTCTCCCTTAACAGGGTTTCCACGTCAAAAATACTGTGTCATGTGTTTCTTATTTCATGGTAATGTTTTTGTGTTTGGTTCAATGCTGCATTAATTAATAAGAAAGTTCAAAAAGGAAAATAATTAGGATAACTGATTCACCCCCCCTCTCAGTTATCAACAATTGGTATCAGAGCAAGGTTCCTCCTAATAGAGCCTAACAGCTTGAGGAAGATCTGGGAGTTCAAATGGATGCATATGGTTTAAGGGAGCAACTCAAGACTGCCCTTGAGGATCTTGAACAGTCAAATTCTGAAGTCAATGAATTAAAGGAAAGACTCAAACAGGCTGATGAATTCATGAGAGAATTAAAGGACAAATTAAGTCTCTCTATGAAAAAGAGAAAGGAGCTGCTTCAACAATTGGCAAGACAAAGTGAAGAAAGCAATACAAATGAAGAATTGACTGAGCAAACCAAGTTATGTGAAAAGTTATCAAAAGAAGTCATTATGTTAAGACATGAAATGGAATCAGGAACTATAAAGTTTACTCAAGAGATTGAAGAAAAAAGAAAAGCTGAAGACAATCTAAGACAATCTCTTAAAGAAAAATCAGAAGAATGCCACCAGATGGACAGGATTATCAGACATCTTGAATCTGATCTTGAAGATGCCAAAGATAATGAAGAAAAACTTGAGGATCAAATTGCCTCTCTCAAAAGAGATCTTCAAACAGCAAATGAATATAAAGAAAAATTCAAGATAAGTTCTGCCCAACTTGAAGTACTTCTTGGAAGTCAAAAGAGGACAGATGACAAGTATGGTTTGGGATATGAGAAAGGAGAAAGCTCTGGATCCGGTCAAAAGAATTTTGGATCAGAAAATCCAAGGAATAGGCCTAGAAGACCTCCGGTAAGACAGCCCAATGCTCAAAGATATCCATCTTTCAATGGATACTGCCACAGCTGCAACCACTTTGGTCACAAAGCTAATCAGTGCAGAAAGAGAATGAATCAGATTAATTCATCCTTCTCCAGACAGTGCTTTAACTGCAAAAGGTATGGATACAAATCCCATGAATGCAGAAATATGCAAGTAAACAAATCATTCAAAGGTAGATGCTTTACATGCAATAGAGTAGGTCATATGGCTAATCAATGCAGATCAAGAGGTTATCAGTCAAATATGCAAAGAAATGTTATTTGCCAAATCTGTAATAGGTCCGGTCATAATGCTAAAGTCTACAGAAGCAAGAATCAGGACAAAAGAGGTCCGGTGTATAATCAGAATCAAGACAAGGGTAAACAAAAGATGAATGCGGATGAAGTTAGGAATCAGATGAGCAAGATTTGGGTGAAGAAAAGTTCAGAGAATGTAGAGGTTGGATCCGCACCAGACTCTGGTGCTGATATTTCTTCCAGAAATTAAAAAGTGAGCTCTTGCTCAGGGGGAGACTCAAAGAAAATCCTGTTCCCCCAGCCAATCAAGTGGTGCCAGATGTGGCACAAGATGCGGAGTAAAGGGTTTGAAGATACCAGTCCTGAGATGATCCAGACAAGATTTCAGAGGTCCGCATAAAGATATAAAGAAGTTGTGATCGATCAAGTAAAGACCTGTTCCGGGAGATGCTCTGGAATGACAGAGGACTACAAAAGGGTTCGGAGAGATCCGGAAGTACATTATCTTACTCTGCGGACTGGACAAAATGTTTGGGATGTTCTTGTAATGTGTCATCTCGATTTATTCATGATTGAAAGATCCGCATGATGTTCATAGATCAGGACTGATCCGGGATACTCCAAGCTATCCGGACAAGGCAAACTGGAATAATATAGGTGAAGCATTTATTGCAAACAGATATTAGGGTTTGCGGAGCAATATAAGGGATTTCTCAAAAATCATTTGCTCATTCTGCACTCAAGAAGAAGCGAAAAGTGGAGCTCTGCAACAAGATTCATCAAGCACACCAAAGATCTCCTGCCGAAGTCATTGCATAAAGAAATCAATCCAACCACTTCGTGCAAACCGAAGGCGCATAAGGTATTCTCCGTTTTCATTATCTCACTGCAAATCTTTGAAGAATGGCTACTCCGAATATAGTTAAGATCTCTGATAGACCTCACCCCACATTCAAGAAACATCCTTACAAATCATTAGAGGTAGATCCACTAGGAGCCTTCTCTAGTGTTCCTCATGGTGTATTGCATACGGAAGATATTAGGGTTTACATCCATGCGAATCTTGAAGACTTTGGAGAGTCAAAACTGATGGATATCTATCACAAACAATTGATAGATGACTCCTTTGAGATCAAACCTCAGTACAAAGCCATCCGGGACAAACACTTTGCACAGTGCATTCATTTCCCCTGTTTTGAAGAAGATGAATGGGTCCGGTATGTACTAAGTAGAGTACATGACAACTTCCTATGGTTGAACAAGCCCTTCAAGATCACCAAAGATGCAATTAGGGCTGTAACCGGTCTGCACTCATCCGGTGGATTACCTGTTCTCAAGTCTGTCAAAAATCAGACAGTTAGTGATGCAACCGGATCCAAGTTTGACAAGAGAGCTATGACAGTTGATGACATCACTGAACCGGATGTCAAATTTGCATCTATGATAATTGGTTACAAAATCTATCACTCCAGTAGGGAAAATTTAGTACCAGGAACTGCAATCTACACAGCTTATCAAATGTTAAATTGCAGACTATGACTTGTGTGAGCTTCTTGTAAACCAACTCTTTGAAAATCTGCAGAAGATTAAGAAGGACAAGAAAAACTCCTTCAAGTATGGCAATCTGATCCTTTGTCTCTTCTTTTACTACATGAATGAGCTTCCCGGATCCAGTGGATGGATATGGCAGAATGACAGACCGGTTGCCATCCAAATCAGAGACTATTTGCATGGACTTGGGGATGCTAAAGCAAGAAATACAGCTCTATGGGGATACTTCAAGAACTTCCAAAGCATGATGCATGCAAGAGAAAGAATACCCCAATCCCTTGTTGAAAAGTACAAAGACACAGTATGCTTCATGGTAGAAACAGATCAGTGTCTAATGGAGGCAGTAGAACCAAGAACTGTATGGATCATGCCCATGGGGTATGAAGTGGATGAACAAATAGTGGAGCTGCATGTTCAACACATGCTAAGTCAGCCCAAAGATCCAAAGGCAGAAAGGTTTGGAACCTTTGAGGAGCTGAGTGTAAAGATACATGTAGAACTCAGGGAACCGGAGATAAAGAGGAAGGTAAGAAAAGAAGTTGAGCATATTGCTCAAGGCCTAGGCATCTCAAAAGAGGCACTTCATGCCAGACGGGAAAAGAGAAGAAAATCTGAGGAAGAAAAGAAAGAGGCAGAAAAGAAAAGCAAGAAAAGTGCTCCGGTGGAATCCTCAACCTGGACCAGATCATCTAAAGGATCCACACCTATCATAACCAAAAGCTCAAAACCGGAAGTCCAGGGATCCGGTAAGAGATCCAAGACAAAAGCATCAAGAGCTTATCAAAGCCAAAAGGATGAAGAAGAAACTGAGTCAGATGAGGGAGTGAAAGAAATAAAGAAACAGAAAAAGAAAGAATCCGGTAAATCCTCTTCTGGCCAAGACAAGGAAGAAATGATAGAAGAACTTTCTGAAAAGCCCACCTTGTCTCTAGACAGTGTAGTCAAATCAGTCACTGTGGATGGGAACCTTCAACCGGTGGCTGAATTCTATGATGACTACAATGAGGCAGATCAAAAGATCCTGCAGGAAGCTATAATAAGGTACTTGAACATCTATAATAAAGCTTTTATTGAGATTATCTCTGAAATTCCAAAGAGTCTAGAGATGGAACTAGAAATAAGAAAAAACAATGCCATGGCAAAAGACCTTGAGATCAGGGAACAGATAGCTATTCAGCTATATCCTTCAATTGATCACAAAACAATGAACATGATATTCAAGGACTGCAAGGATGAATTCAGAAGCAAAGCAAGGATGAATCAGCTTATGCTTGGTGAAACCGACAAGGTGGCCAAAGAGACAGAAGAGATCCTCCGGAAGGCCTTCAAAAGGTTCAATCTTCCTGTTGTAGAGGACTTAGGTGCAGAAACAGCTGTGGACTTGGAATCATCTGCTCCAGAAGAAGTGGGCCTTGAACAGACTAACATCTCTCCTCCGGTTTCCCCTATAGTCTCCGGATCCCAAGAAGAAGAGAAACTACAGGAGAAAGAAGTAGCAGTCAAAGAAAAAGAGGTTGACAGCACCAAGGATGCAGAGAAAGAGAAGACCCCAACAGAGAAACATTTGTCTCCGGCAAGAGACACAGCACAAACTGTTCAAGAATTCTTGACAAAAGCCACTATAGAAATTGATGAACCGGACCTGCTAAAAGGACCATTAGATTTTGACTCTTTGTCACCAGTGCAAACAATGAAAATAGCCTCATTTGCAAATGAGAAAGTCAAAGAGAAACTACTAAAGTCTCATATGGAAGACTGTGAGTTGATAGAGGCTACCTCCGGAGTGCTTGAGAAGATTATGCCATCGGTCCAGATAGATCCGGCAGCCTCCTCTTCCGGTAATCTCAAAACCTTAGTCAGCAGTGTTAGTACACATTTTGAATCTCTAGAAAAATCAGCTGAAGAAAAGGTCCGGAAGAAATTTTTGGATAAAAGATTTTCAGAAGTATTAGGATTAATCTCTAACGATAGGAGAAATATGAGTATTGGAATAAAGAGCTTAGAAAATGCTCTTAAGGATGGCGGTGATATTTACAAATTTTGTATATCCTGGTCAAAGGCAACAGCAGAAATTGATAAGAAAATAAAAGAGGAACAGGACAAACTACAAAGTTTATCTCAAAGTTTTGATCCTCTCTCTTCCTCCATAGTAAATCAAGAATGTCAGACTATTGCAGTCTTGAGTAAAATAAAGAACCTTGAGAAGGAAAGGAAGAATATCACAAACCGGATGGGAGAACTTAGAAGGATTATAATCCCTAAGTTAGAAACTATGCATGAGGCCATCAGTGATGCTCAGACCACCGCCCAAACAAATGATCCGACAGATCTCAAGAGGGCAGAAGCTTTTGCATTTTTGTTGAGTGGTCACATTTCAATTTTGGATAGAATGAAGCAAAGTTGGGCTACAGAACTAATCCAATTGAAGACATCCTTTGCAGACATTCTTCAGTATATGTGAGTATGTAAATATGCGGCTATGTATAGAAAATTTTTGAAAATTTTGGTGTGCGGACCCTACCCTTTGCCATTGATGTCAAAGGGGGAGTGAGGAGCAGTGAAAAATGAGGAATCCAACTAAGGGGGAGTTCCGGAAATTGTATATAAAGACAGAGCATCAGCAAAGGGGGAGCATAGTGTAAACACTTAGTCATTTTTCACTAAGTGTTGCCATCAATGCCAAAGGGGGAGATTGTTGGCAAGAGACACTATATGGATTCATGGTTGTTGTCATTGATGGCAACAAAGGTCATCCCACATATCCGCAAGTCATGGTGTGTCTCTACCGGAAGTCAGAATGAAGATTGTTGTGGTCCGGTGAACAAGAACAGAGCATATGGCAAGGTCCGACAGATTGGTCCGGATCTCTCAGAGGAAGTGTCTTGGTGCAGTGCGGATTTGGGGAAGTCAATAGGACTACCTTGAGTGGTATATTCCAAGGATTTAGCCTCCGGTGATGAACAAGGAAAAAGATATGAATAGTTGAGTACCGGATTCCTGAGAGACAGTGAGAACAGAGGAAGAACTGACTGACAGAGTATCAGACTATTTTCCGGATGTGTTACTGTTGATAGTAAAGGTTGTGAAGGCATGAATCATGTTTGGCCGACATGATTAATGATATCTACAAGTATATGCTTGATCCGCATTGCTTGGTGAGCAAGGATTCAGCCGACAGAACAGAGTTTGTAAGAAACTAGACTGTTCCGGATGCCGACTAGAAAAGTGATGAAATTACTTGTGCGGATATATATAGAGGATGGATTTAGTTGTAAAGATGTGAATGGTGTGATGGTATATGCGAATAAGTGCAGAATAGAGCAGAAGTAGTAAGAAAGATCCGGTATGTGAAAGGATAGCAGAATAAAGAACAGAGGAAAGATGAAGTGCAGCAGATCAGTGTACTGAGCCTAACCGGAACTAAACTCCAGCATATGTAGATGCTTCCAATCAGTTCAAGACTATGATTCTTATCACTTTGTAGACAGTGTGTCTCCTTGTAGGCAGTGGGCCTCTTTGTGAGCAGTGTGCTCGAGCAGTGAGCCCTAATTGGCAAGTGCCATTTTTGTAATTCCCTATTCTTCTAACAGAGAATAATCTTTGGGTTAATCACCCCGTGGTTTTCTCCCTTAATAGGGTTTCCACGTCAAAAATACTGTGTCATGTGTTTCTTATTTCATGGTAATGTTTTTGTGTTTGATTCAATGCTGCATTAATTAATAAGAAAGTTCAAAAAGGAAAATAATTAGGATAACTGATTCACCCCCCCTCTCAGTTATCAACAGCATCATCATAATCATAATAGAGCATCATAAACAAACACAATAGACCATCAAAAAGCATCATATCATCATCGCAAAAAAATGTACATCGCTCATATATACACATCAAAAAAATAATGTCCTGATACAATGCCTCTAAGGGCTACAATGGTACAATGTCACATAGAGGAGCCTCTCTCTGATGGAGTTAGGGATCCTGACCCTGGTGGTGCCTGTGGTCCTGCTGGTGGATGTAGCAGTGGCTGTGGCTGTGACTGGAGTTGTACCTGTGGAACCTGTTGGGGCACATGCGAGGGAGGCGGCATCATCTGCTGCACAGACTAAACTGATCTAGATCTATGTGGTCTAGTTGCCCACAATCCACTGACCTAACTATAACTCGACGCACGCTACTCTGCAGGCACTGCTGCATGATATAGGGCCCAATAATAGTCCATCCATCCTTTGGCCTCCAACAACTATGTCTATGCCTGGGACAATTGTGTCTGCATCAATGTCAAAATAGGGGCCATACCAGCCCCTGAAGCCTGCAAGCTGCTCACTGTGGCCTCTGCCAGCTGTGCCCTAGCAAGTGCCATATCTCGCTTTCTGATCAAAACCGCTGTGTCACCCTGGGCCTCTACTTGTTGTGCTCTCACGAGTGCTGCATCCCGCTCCCCTATCAAAGTGACTATCTCACCCTGAGCCTGGGCTAGCTGTGCCTACAATACAGCCACCTGTCCATCTGACCCATCCAATAAGGCCATTGTACCCCGCAACTGAACTAACTCTACCTCCCGGCTCTGTAATGCCTCATGTAGGTTGGCCACCTATGCTCTCAAAGTCTCAATCTCCTCCTCCTCACCCCGTAGCCACTGACGAGGTGTGAGCCCTCGAATCTCAGAAGGGCCTGCATCTACCTGCTACCCTGTTGCCTGCTGCCCTGCCGCGATAGCCTGTTGCTATGCTACCTGTGGTGGGGATAGACCACCCCTGCCCACCCTCAGCTGTTCCCCATGCTATTGAGGTCCCCTCTGTCACCACCCCACCCCAATCTGCACCTGCTGTTGGGGCACCTGTCCAATTGTCACCGCTGCCAGCACATCCATTAGCTCACCAACCTCCTCCCCCTCTCCATCCCCTCCAACCTCCACAAGGTAATCAACAATGATCTCCTCCCCCTCCTCTAGGAAATCATCCCCATCAGAATCATCATCTCCCTCATCCACTGAATCATCATCATCTGACCCCGCTGCCTCCTCCGCAGGAACTGCCTCTACTGGGTCCGTAAACCGAGTCAGCCACCACATCTGCCACCATATATCATATGAAGGAGTAGTGCCTGCATCAATGACCATGCTCCCCCAATCCCACTGCACTGGCCGTAAAGCTACAAAGTCATCCAGAGCAACCTGTGGCTATATGGCTGCAGGCCAGAAGCGTGCATCATGGCAGGTCCGTGCAAAGATGGCCATCTGTTGCAGTGTATCCTGCCGCAACCTGAACTATCGCATGACTTGCGATGGTAGGTACATATCTATCGTGTGGTCTCCTCGACCCATCAGGTATCACTGCTGAAACGTAAAAGGCATGTGAATATCATTGTTAGGCCATGGTTCCACTCTGATGTAGGGTCACCAGGTCACCTAAATAACATCATCTAGTATTCGCCTCCAATACCGTACCTGTCCAGTATAGGTGTACTCGGCATCCCGATATAAAAACATAAAGGCCTCAAATGGACGGTGATAGTACCCACACATCGGCTGTGTAATTGTAATGTGCTCCCAAATCCACACATGTAACAGAGTCACCCCGGCTGACAACGCTGAATCATAAAGATAGACAACTGTATGCATCTCATGATACAGCTACCCCAACATCGCTGGCCCCCAGGCATACACGATCTCATGCCTCACCATCCCCTCGATCATCTCCCCCCAACCAACTAGAAAACCCTTGCCCCTCCTATCTGGCATCACCACACCACCAATAAAATCACACAGGAATAAGGCAAAGGGATCTGCACCCATCACCAGTGTCCCCTTGTAGTTCATCTCCCATCCATTAGTTGATAACACAATATGAGCCTCACCAAATACTCTGATTAGGGCCCTCTGTCCCCTCCTCATGTCATACCTCACCCACCGGCCGCAAATAGATAGCTTGAGGATGCGATAAACATCCTCAAGCGTGATAGTGATCTCACCAGTCGACAACAAAAAGGTACATGTCTCTAAATGGTACCGCTCCACAATCGCTATCATCAGAGCTCTATGGGCTCGTAGCACTGGCATCGACACCACTGTCAGAAGCCCCAACCTAGCTAGTCAAGTCTAAGTGGCATCATCAAACTGGTCGAACAGTGCCATCACAGATGGCACGCATCGCTCCTGGGAGTACACTATAAATGAACGTGTATCCTACATCCATAGCATTCTGGTCAGAAATCTACCTATCTTTATTCTGGTCAGAAATCTACCTATCTTTTTTCCAAATCACCCCCTTTCTTCTAATGTTGAACGCCCAAATCACTTGGCGCCAAAACATTCCATGCTTCATGCCATTTTTACAAATAGCGCTACTACTTCTTCCAAATGACGCTATTATAGATAAAAGTGCCATTGCGCAAGACACTTTGCGCTACTCCCACACATTGCACTACTGCGCAAAATACTGAATGCCATTTTACTAAATGGCATCGCCCTGTCACTTGGCGCTAGTCTAGTGAATAACGCCAATTCTACCAAAAGCGCATATACCATATATTGTGCTAATCCCCTATATAGCGCTAAAATATAATATAGCACTACTACCCACCATTGCGCTAGTTCATATCATAGCGCTACCCTAACATGCATTTGGCACTAAAATGCCAAACCCTAACTACTTTCCAACATTGTGCTATTTCAAAAAATAGCACTAAAATGCTAGACAGATGGCGACAAACTACCTCTATGCTACCCAAGCGGATAGCACCAATCCAAAGGATGGCACTAATCTACTTAACTTTTGGTGCTACGCGATCTAAACCCTATTCCCGAACCCCAAAAATGCACGTAAATCAAAAAATCACAGGGCTAAGGTTAGGCCCTACCTGGGGTCCAGCCACCGGTGCCCGACCAAATGATTGGAACCGCTTAGAAATGTGTCAAAGTCGAGAGAACTGGAGGTTGCGCTCTGCCATCTCTCCTCTGCTTCTTCTTCTCACCAAGTCAATGTGTGCAAATGTGGCACTCTTAGGGCCCACTTCTCCTAATATAGTGGGCCATGTCATCCTTCCACCCACTCTTTTTCCCCTTCAGGGTGCAGATCACAACCTTTTTCCTCCATTTTTCTACCTGTCATCCTCTTTTTCCGTCCCCTATCCAACTTTCACTCCTATTGCATCTTTTCGAGCGGTCACCCTAAAAAATTTATTTTTTCTGCCGACCTCTCGAGGGGGCATCCCTCACCCATCTTATTCCTTCTCGATAGCTGGGGCATATTTTTCTTCGACCTGACGCCATGTCAAAGAGGGGCAAATGTAGACACCTAAAAATATCTTTTACCATCAAACTGACTCCCGAGATCCCTAAACACCTCAATTTCCCTTCTATTCAATTAATTAAATTTTTATTAAATTAATTATCCCTTCATCATCTAATCTGCCACCATTTTATCCCCAACAATTGAATTAATTTTATTAATTCAATAGTTGAAACTTTAGCCAATTGATTTAATAAATATGCAATATTTATTCAATCAATTTTCCTCTCCTCACTAAATCCAATTAATTAGCTAAATCATGTTTAACTAATTAATTCAGCCTATTAATTGACCTATCCCTACCCTAGACAATTAAATAGCTATTATTTAATTACCTATCCTAGCCTACCTCATCCTAGCCTTAGGGTTAATTAAATAAAACCTATGTTTAATTAATCCTAACCTCTCATTTGGGTGGTCAAACCTAGTTTAACACCCTTCCCCACATCCTCCAAATAAAAAAATGAAATATTTCCACATAAGTCAATTTTTTTATTTTAAATACATCCCACATCACATTTAATTCCTCTTACACCCCCATACCTCATTTATCTCCACTTATCCCTGAATGAATTTTTAATTCATTTTACATTCCCCATATGAATCTTTAATTCAAAAATAATCTTTCACACCCATACTCATTTAATTACCTATTTTCCCAAAATCAATAAAAGACTTACTTTTATTCCTAGCCCTCCATTCCTCCAAGATCTAATCTAGGCACTCCACATCAGTTTTATCCTCCACCATTGATCTTCCAAATCAATCTCCACCCTTGGATCCAAACCCTACAAAATCTCTATAAATAGAACCTCTCCCAAGCCATTTGGAGAGCCAATTTTTAAGTAATGTTACCATGTCCTAATGTCCATTGAGCTAGATTTGTGAGTTGCATAATTAGGATAGCATTTCACATTTAAATCATTATCTAGGGATTATCATGTCTTAGGAGCTCTTGGGTGCAAGTTTCCTCTTCCCTTGATGAGATTGGGTTTTTATGTTTAAGGTATAACTTTGTGTATTTATGCATTTGGTTTGTGTTTTCACCTTGAATTGATTTCCTAATCTACATGTTCATTGTTAGGATCATCTTTGTTTGGTTCAATGTTTTCTTGTTGAGATGCAAGGTTGATGGCATAAGCTTGTCTTCTTCTCCTTCTTTCTCTTTCTTTTCTATTTCTCTTTCTCTTACCAGTTATCTCTTGTAAGATAGGGCTTTGTTCGTTCATAGATTTTTGCTTTTTGGAAGAGGAAGCACTAGGATCAAATCTCATTTGTCTAGGTGGAATGTTTTGTTGTTGATAATTACCTCCTGATCCTTGTAAGGATGGTGGGTCAGGATGGTGAGGGAGGAACCTCAGCATAGGGACCTTGTCCTTTCGGTCTAGGGTTCTCTTCAAATGCGGGTTGCTTGTCTTTTGTTATTTCTTGTATAGAAGGATTGGCCACTGGATGTAATAGTTTTGCTTAGTAATTTCTATAGCTCAAAAAGTTAAAGTTTGTTCACAGCTCCAGTTCCTTTTTAGATTTGTCCCAAAAGTAATCCAGTGTACAATGTTGTCTTGTAACCAAAGGTTTATACTTGTTGCAAGGTATAGTAAGCACTTGTCCATTCAAAGGAAATTTTAGACAATTGCGAATTGTTGAAGGGACAAATTTCATAGCCTTTAACCATGGATGACCAAGTTTTATGTGAAAGAGATAAAAAATAGGGACAACATCAAACCATTGTTCTACATGTTTCTCAAGTACAGTTACCAACAATGATATCTTAAACCCAAAGGATTTATAAAGGCTCCCTTGTGTGTTTTGATCATCTTATCCGAAGGGTCATAAGATCTTTGCATCAAATTATGTGCATAGAGGAACTCTTCTATGGAGACATTAGTCATGAAATTAGGGTCAATAAGGGTTCCATCTATAGGGTTTCCCATTATTTTTATAGTGATGCAAAGAGGTCCTTCAGTATCTCCAATTGTTCTATCATGAGGTGTAAACACAATTTCAGGTTCAGGGACCTTTCTCTTCATGTAAGGCCTAGGAGGGAACCTATTATTATTGTTGTGATTAGAGGCCATGTGTATATGCTCAAATCAATACAAAATCAAATTTTAACAATTTTCAAAAAGTATGCAAAAGATAAATGCAAATCTACATGCAAAAATGACCTAAAATGCTTGTTTTTTTGTACTTTTTCAATGCAAATATATGAAAGAAAAGGTGTTGTGAAGATTTTAATTAGGGGAAGAAAATAATATGTCTATTTTTAGTCTAATTAAGAAATAAAACCCTTTACAACATACTTTTGATGCAAATCTAAGATGATGACAAGTCCAAATCTAGTGAAAATGCCCTAAAATATACAATTTTTCACCATTTTTCAATCCCAAGACCTAATGAAAGAGGTGTTGTAAGGAATTTTATGAGGTGTAGCAAATAATATCAGTAATATCAGTCACCTAGAATCATAAAATCTTTTACAACACTCTTGTAGTGTGAACTAGGTCAAACCCTAGGGCAAATATAGCTAAAATTTTAATACAAGGACCCAATAAATAGGTGTTGTAAAGAATTGTAGGAGGGATAGAAGATAATAACCCTGATAATAGCCAATTAGTGCAAAAATATTCTTTACAATACGTCTATAGTGAAAATCTAGAGAGTCAATAAGGTTAAATCTAGTGAAAATCAAGGTTTTTGAAGCCCTAGGTTTGAGATTTTGATGCAAAATGCTATATGAATGTCTTGTAATCTGATTTATGATGAAAATTAAATGCACTTAGATCTAAAAATGATTTCCAAGCCCTAAGATGCAAAATGCAAGTGCAAATCTAATGAAAATGCTAGTTTTTTGTTGAAATTTTCTATGTAAAATGCAAATTTTTGAGATTTAAATGCAAATTCACACTAAAATGTAACACTACAGACAAATGCAAATTTGAATGAGTTTCTAAGATTAGTAGAAAAATTTGAAACAAAATTTTACCTACAAACCCTAGTTTTTGAAATTACTAGGTTATATGCAAAATTTACAATTTTCAACAAAACCCTAGCAATTTTATGATGAAAATGCAATGCAAGTGATTAATTTTTTATAATTTTCATCAATTTGTCTCAGATCTAATGCAAAAATCAGAAATTTGATGAAATTCAAATTAATTGATGCAAAATAGAAACCTTAGAATGCAATTTTTTTCAAAATTTTCCAATTTTTCATTTTTTTGTAATTTTTCCAATGCAATAAGATGAATGACACTATGAATGAATGAAAGCAATGCAAATTTGAAGCAAAACACTCAGCAAGGTACAAACAAGTCCAATAACATGGGTTCACCAAAATGTAATGTAGAAATTTAGGATAGTGGTTTTATGGGTGTTTGATGTCTATCCTCCTTTCACCATTACATTCAAGGACTTTGGATTGAGTGGCAATGCACTATCAGACACTTGGTCACTACAAGATGTAGGAAACCTTAGATTTATGTGATTTGATTGCCAATTATGTTCAATTATCCTCAATTATACCTCAAAACCCTAATTATGCAATTACGGAAGTAAACATATAAACTATTCAAAATGCTTCTGCAGAAAGATGTAAAATGACAAATAGAAGTGCGCTTGTTTTCAAAGTTTGAAAGTGGAATAGTTGGGGACTAATGAACAGGCACCCAAGTCTAAGGCCCAGGTTTTTTTTGGGATCTGGACACAAGATCTGCAACCTGTTCCTGCTATACTGGAGATTTTCCCATTATGAAACTTTGAGGAAGTTAATGAGCGGGCGCCCTAGTCCAGGGTGCTATTTTTGGCTCTGATCTACAAATCTGACACTCTGTGATACCCTCCCATAACTTCACTTTTCCTATATCTTCGACCTGTAAACTGCAATCATGAAAACTTTGGGAGGTGGTTGTGGTGTTTAGAGGCTTGCCTTAGTCAAGCCCCAGAGAGACATTCAAATCTTCTGAAGACCCTTATCAGATAGAGAGTGTGTGCCCTTGGGAGGTAGAGGCAAAAACACAAATGATGTCACCTTGTAGTGAAGATCTGATGGGAGGAAGAAGCTCTTCATGCCATAAGGAGATGATTGCTCAAATCTGCAAATACAAACACATAAACAACACCAATCTGCTCTTGCTACGGAATGAATGCCTTGAATCACCTTTAGAACACAATAGCTTGCTAGTAATTATCTAGTTTACAAATGAATGCCTAAACATCCTTATATATGCAACTACAAACACTCTCACCAAGAATTCCGTACTTCAAACTTACAATGTCGGCATAGGACCTAAATAATGGTCACAAGCTGACATTCAAAATTTGGGACTGACCCAAAATAGGGCAGGACTAGGGTGCGAGCGCCCAAGTCCTCCCCCCCTATTTTGGGCAGGATTAGGTTCAAGGGGTCCCCCTAGGTCCCATTTGTCATAAAACCCAGGGTTCATTTCATCGAGATGTCAAAATATGATGCAAAATGTTCTAAATGCAGCTAGGAGACCCGAGAGCTAAACCTTATGAGGGAAAAGCCCCCAACAGGAAATTTTCTGACGTTACACTTATAAACTCCTCTTTCTAGTTGTTGGTAAATAGATTTTGCACTATAACATATGGATTATTATATTGACTCTTTGCTTAGAAAACACATAGTGAAAATAGGTACTAACAGTTGGTAAAGTTTTAGTTTTTCTATCAACTTAACTCTGCGTGTAGAGGGGCAACTCCCTCATTTGATAAATTATGGATTTTTAGGATATTTGAGAAAGAAATCAAATTAAAGAAGGGTTTGGAAAATTAAGACAATGGGCTTACGAACATTGACTCAACCCACATCTATAAAGTTTAACAATCCCACCAAGACAATATAGCAACACTTCTTAAACTGTTAAAGTGAGTGAAGTATTAGAAAGAAGAAATGATTCAGGAGATATTCAACATACGTTGAAACATCACCTAGTAATCAATTCCTCCAAGACTAGTTGTTATTCCACATTGCAGATGCAAGATTATGTAAAGAAAACATCATCCATCAACATAAGAGGAATGAATAATGTTAAAAAGATATTTCAGATCACACAATCCAAAATGTCTCTTATTTCTCCACACTGAGTTGTACAACTCTATTTCTTATAACACCCTTTGAAATGTGAAAGCCAAAAAGTCCCCCCTTTTTACAAACACCAAGCCTTGTATATATAGGCTTGTCTCCCATAACCAGCTTTATAACTACCCAAAATATTTTATGGAAAAAAAAATGCACTTTAATTAATCTTTATACGGACTTTTCAAAAGTTCCCTAAATAATAAAGTGCACTTTTCAACTTAATTACAAAAGAGTGACATAAAGTCACTTTCATAGAAGGAGAACTAAAACCTATCATTTTGTAAACTTTGAAAAGTAGACCAATATGATTGATCTCTCAAGAAACCATCAGGTTTTATCCTCGCCACCTTTGGTACCATCTGAAGATGTTTTTGTTGCTACAAACTGCTGCGAAGGAAGAGGTGACTTTGTTTTGTATGCTCTGAACATCCTGATTGCTGAGGCTATAAGTTTATTTTTGGGAACAAATACTCCTGTCATACGAAGTTTCCATTCAGATTGATCTTTATGGACATCATTCAAATTATGTCGATTGATCAATACCAGAATTGACAGCAACAAAGATGAGATTCAATTTATCCATAAGTCCTTCACTGAAAACCTATTTATTGAACAACTTTGTATTAATCATGTTTTCAAAGTTTCTTTTGATAGCTTGAGCTTTCAAAACTAAAAATTTATCTTTCTCAATCACATCAAAATTGATTGCTAATAAATCAGCCTGAATCTTCATCTTCACCTGTTCACAAGATTCCAAGAGCTTTTCTTGAGCTTCCAACACTTGTCTTATATTTGACAATTTCCATTCAACCGAACAAAGCCAAGAACTAGATTGGTTTTCTTCAATGTTTGAAAAGACTTTTTCAACAAATAATATCTCATTATCAATTTTGATCATCTCACTGAGGTCTTTGGATATTCCTTGCCATATCAATTCTTCCTTTTGGATACCTCTTATTTCCTTATTAATCTCTTCCCTCTTTGTTTCTACTTCATCATATAGACTCTTTGCTTGCTCGACGAAACTAAATGCTTTTAATTTCATATGTTCAACCCATTTTTCAATCACCTTTCCATACAATTGATATTTGCTGACACTTTCAATAATTTCTTTTTCAACATTATTTTCAAGAGAGAAATTAGTGGAGGTAGAGGAAGTATCAAGAGGCAAAGAAGATGTATCTATGATGGCTTTGAGATAGGATGTCAAAACTTGCACCTGTATCTTTAGTTGATCTTTCGTGTGTCTTTCTTTCTCTGTTCTTTTTATTAACTGGGCAGCCGATACTTGAAAATTTTGCATGTCACCCTCATATGTAGATGGACCAAGATCCATCTTAGTGATGTTAAAATTACTTTCTGTAGCCTCATTCAAATTCTTTTCTGAAACAGGTTGTGCAACCTCAACATAGACATTGCCTGATGAAGAATCCACTGCCATCCTTGATGTAATCTTGATCTTTTTAGATTTGGGAGACCTTTGAAGCAAATTGGTGATTGTATCAAAATCAGGCATGATTAATTGAGCATTGTTTCTTTTTCTTGACAAACTTTGTTGCAACCAGGAAGAAGAAGGATTATGTGAGGATTCTGGAATATTTGTGGAAAGAGGTACTATGTTTGAGGGAAGAATATGCTCACTGAATATGTTCATAGGTGGCGGGAGTATAGATTGTAATGCATGAGGTGAATGAGGTGTATCATGAGAAGGAGAAACAACAAGAAGTAAAGGAGAGATATTTAAATGCTCATCATTTTGATGGATTATTTCAGGATTTGTGGACTTGTTTTCCTCAACTACTTCTTGTATGGGAGGCAACATATTATCCTTTATTTTTGTCTTTCCCCTTTTCTATTTTTCATCATTTTCACAAATGCTCTTAGGACCCTTTCTTCTTGATGGATCTTCTCTGTCATCTCCTCCTTGAGTACTCTTATGTGAACCAATGCCTAAAGATGGAGAATGAGAATGAAAGGAAGAAGAAGAAGATTTCGAATGCTTATCTTTTCTACTTGATGATAAAGCATTATTACTTGTCGGTTTAGTAGCTATTGCCTCAATAGCCTTTTTCTTTACCCAATCTTTAGTCTTTTGAATGATATGTGTAGTTCTTATACCCAAATCTTTGATCTCCTCATTAGCCCAATTGATAGGTGGTAAAGACTATGTTTCAATTTTATCAAAATACACAGGGTCAATTAACTCTGAACCATCTTCCTCAATTCCATCTCTATTGTATTCTAGTTTGAATTCCCTGATCTGTCGAATGGTCATCCTCATCCAGTCTCGTTTACGTGCCTCATAATCATTTTCACAATCTTCCCAAAAGTCTTCAAGTTCTAGAAAGTGACAATAACCTGCACCAAGTCGTAGATTGTTTCTGACATATCCTTTGCTATCAAAAGGGAATCTCATAGTATAGGCATACAAGCTGATTTTTATCAGAGATCTCTCTATGTTTTGAGCATCTGTGGAAAATTTACAGCTGTAATGACTAAGGCCAATGGGAAATGGAACTCCAAGTTTCCTCTTGTCTTTGCATTTCTTATTAAGTGAACCAATTTGCCTGCATAGTTCTATCAATACCATCTTGTCATCTACATATCTAGGTAGCTTATATGGATATCCATCAAACCCGCCAACTCATAGATAGGTAAATCTAGGATATTGGATGAAGTAGCTCCCATATATTTTGATTAGATTGGCAGCTTTTGGTGATATCCGGAGTGCAGTATTACCTTGAAGTTCTCTTACTGTTAGCATTGTAAAAGCATCATTTACCCTACGGTAGTGCTTGTAACTTTGTTGCAGTTGTAACTGAGGGTAGTAATCATAGATCTGTGTCATGTTATCATAGGTTCCTTTGGTAGCAAGACCTGGCCATGATTTCATGCATGCAATTGCATGAAATAAGTAAGAGGACATGTATAAATGTTCATTCAATTCAAAATTGGTCAACTGATAATGCAAATTTTCACTAATAATGCTACCCCAATCAATAAACTAATTTCCTGTACAAATAACATTTACAAAAAGGAACATCCACATTACAAAATTAGCTGGTTTTTCATCTCCCATCACTCTATGGAGTAGAACAATCATATTGGAAATATCCTCTATGAAGCATGATCTGTGAAGGACTTTAGACAACTGTGATTTTCCTCCTTTCAGTGTATGTAACTAGTGTTTTGCAATGGTGTTGAGACATTGATGTTTCCTTTCATTGAAATATTGATTAGCAAGCCTTTTGTCTATGTTCACAAACTGATCTCTGACAGGTAGCCTGAAAGCAATACCAATCGAAACACTGTCTAACCTGGCAATTAGTTTGTCATCAATGGTTCTGATCTCTCTAGTTTTCAGATTGTGATGCTTCATACATTCTAAACTAGGTCTGTGTATTGGACTACCATGGGGAAATTGGCTGCATGGGCTAATCCACTGTCAAACAACTTCTGAGCCATTGGTGATCCTTTTCCTTGTTCAATATTCTCCTAGAAATCTGCCAAACTGATGTGTCCTAGAGAAGTATTTGATATTTCTAGAAGTGTGGATTCAAGAACTGAGAGGAGCTCAAACCTTTGATATATGTATTTCATGATCAAATATCTATTTTCCGTATCTATTTTATTTCAAAGTTTTTTGTAGTGTTTTATGAGGTAATGTTTGATAATTTGCAATTTGTTGCAATGGATTTCAAGAGGAGATTTGAAAAACACATCATTCAAATAAGAAGGTAGTAGGTATTCATACTCGAGCATCTACATGGAGCATGAAATTCCTTTGAGGTTGTTTACGTGTCAAGTTTCTGGCTTCCACAATTGGCTTACATGCTACATTCAAAGTAATCATTACTGCATTTCAAGAAAACTATATTTGTCTGCAATGTTTGATCAAATAGTTGATAGGCCTTTTGTATGCTGTTTAGGAAACTATTACTGTCTATACTTCTGTATCTCTACATATCTTGCATTCTTTGTATTTCATGCGACGACATTTATCTGAGGCATTTTATCAAATGGTTCACATACCTTTCATATACTCCTACGTATAGTGTAACCATCTGTCCAAGCATTTTAGACTTATAATATTTTGAACAAAATTAAGCCAATTTGTTAGTTCATGTGTATTGGCTATGATTCTACATTTTCCATCTATGTCTGCTGGATCAAGTTATATTGACACTTGCACTCATAGGAGGTTCAATGAAAAGGCTGATAAGATCAACTGGAGGGCTGAGGAGATTTTTTAGAGTAAATCTACACAAGACAAATTTCTGAGCATATAATGTTCTCATATAAAGCTCTGTCGACTGAATTTTTGAGATTTATAGGCAGATAACTCCACAGAGTAGGCAAGAGAAAGCATATTTCCCCACAAAAGTAAGCTGGATTGGTGCGTAAAACTCATTAAATCTCTTTGAACTTCAAACCCAATTGATAAGTTTCTGACAGTAGGTAGAGTATGATATATAGATATCAAAACCTACCTTGTGATACTCCTGGACTTCAATGATGTGATCTTAGTGGAGAAAACTACACAGTACAATGTCATCACTGGAGAGAAGTAGAATGATGTCACCAGAACAGAACAACATCCTGTCGAATCAAATTTACCACGGATGCTTAAGCAATCTGATGTATTTGCCTTCGAATATGTAACCTCAATCAGCATTGACAAGTCGCTGGTAGATTGGAGGAGACCATATATGACCAAATCCTTCATCAGTTTTGACCACTGCCTAAATAGCTTTCGCTTCTAGTGATTATGATATCATTGCATTTGTCGTCCATGAAGAAGTAAACACGACTGCAGAATACTTGAAGAAGTTTTGGAAAGCATTTGTTCTTTATTTCTTCGACTTGTGCAGACTACATGAAAAAGGGTCTTTGAAAGAGTTTTTTGAAACACAACATTCCTCGTACTCCGATGACTATAACCTTGAAGGGTTCCAAATCTTCTCCAACAGAAACCTTTCGTTAATAAAGCATTATGCTCAAAAGTCTTCATGCTGTTTATTATGTTTTAATGTTTTACATGCAAGTCATCAACTTGTTAAAACTAATTCACATGTCTTTCAACCGTTGCGTAGTTATTTGAGGCTTTATTTCATTGGGAGAGATGGCAATGATCATAAAAATGTTCCTCAACTACCACAAATGACGTGCCACGATACCACATATTTGAAGTTTTGTTGTTTTATCATTGCTAACTACATACGGAGAATGCGCTTGTTAATGTTTCCATTTTACACCTTTTTCACCTGTCGACTACTTGAGAACTACCATTGGAGTTATGGTTTTTGACGTGGTCACCTTCTTCGGCATGTATTTCTTAAGAAATTTAACGTATGATTCATTCAAGACTTAACATGCGATGCATTCGTCAGAAACAATGGTGAATGTTTTGTTATTATTTGAATAGTCGGCACTTGGGGCACGAGTTTAGGGAAGGTGACCAACTTCTTCTTCATTCCCATGAGCTTCAATCAGAAATGTTAGGAGATGGACGTGGATAAATGTGACAAATTCTCACCCAAGTGAATAATTAACTTGAAATCTTGGATACCATTTATGGTCTTTTGATCTTTCTTGCATTTGTTTCGAAGGAGAACAACGTGCAATTTGTGATTTAAACAATAAAAATCAATATTTAACTCTCGGCTGCTGTAAGTAAAAGTGAATTTCTCCTTTTAAAATCATCTCTCCGAACTTGTAGAACTATGCCATCGGTAAAAAGCGAAAATGTTCAACTTAGCCAAACTCACAAGTCATGCGCACTTAGTTAAAGACAGAAATTGATGCAAGTTTTGCGAAGAACAAAAGCCAATGCATAATGGACTTTGCGAAAAACAAAAGTTAATGTGGGCTTAGTATAAAATGAAAATGGATGCAAAATAAAGTATTACTAAGTCGTGAATTTTTTCCTTGGCATAATATTGCTATTAAAGCTTTAATGGAGAGAAATAAGACAAGGAATGATGCTATGATAATGAATTATCAACATGATTTGACACATGAAACATGACGCTGACGAATTGCAACCAAAAAGATGACCTAGTACAGAAGATTAACTCGCCAAAGGTTTAAAAATTGGGTAGAAAGATGGGGTAAACAGTTGGCTCTACTTGGGGACAAGAACTGCAAGGACGTAGACGAACCCCAGTGTTTTTGACAAGACTAGTGATCTTATCTTAGGGCAGATAGAGTCAGACTGGAAAAGAGATGTACAACACGACAGAAATAGAAAAAAACAAGGAAACTCACTGACACAACAAAACTTTCCTATATACAAAGAGTTGGGAATAAATCCCCCTTTTACTAATTGTAAATCTTTAGGTGCTGCCCATTGTAGTGCAAGGGCAGATGAGTGCCATCAAGATACGCCAAGTAAAATGAATTATCACCACAAGCTTCTCTAATTTGGAAAGGTCCTTTCCACAGAGACTCAAACTTTCCATGCATTCCTTTAGGTTCTTTCCTCTTATCCTAGAGTAGAATGAGATCTCCTACAACAAACTGCCTTTGCTTGGTCTTCTTATCAAATAGTTTCTTGACTTTTGCTTGATGTTCTTCTATTCTATCAACTACTTGACTCATTTGTTCTTCAAGTTTTGTCAAATGCATGATTCTTTTTTCTAGAGAATCTTTAAATTCATTACCTTCAATTACTGTCTGAAGAGAAAGAGCAGTAAGTTCTAGAGGGATTGGCAAGTGAGCATCAACTCCATAAACAAGTTGGAAGGGAGATGTGTTGATGATCCTTTTATATGTGGTCCTGTCAGCCCATAATGCATCAAATAATCTCTTGTGCCAACTCTTTTGTTTTTCCTCTAGTAGCTTTCGCATGATAGAGATGGGGTTTTTGTTGGTGGACTCTGCCAATCCTTTCCCTTGCAGATAATAATCAGAAGAATGTGCAAGTAAGATATCATGCCGATAACAGAAATCAGAGATTTTATGAGAGGAGAAATTGGAAGCATTGTCCATGATAATTTTCTGAGGTACACTAAATCTCACAAGAATGTTCTCCTTTAGAAAATCACACACTACCTGGGAGGAAGTTTGATGGACTGGAATGGCTTCAACCCATTTAGTAAAATAATCTGTGGCCACCAAGATGTGTGTATGCTCGGCGCTAGATGTTGGATGAAGTGGACCAATGAAATCTAGTCCCCATTGATGAAAAGGTTCTTCAATAACAACAGGCTTTAATGGTTGCGTGGCTAGCTTGACCTTGCCTTTAAATTGCTAACACAATTCACACCTTTTCACCCATTGGTCTGCATATTTAAATAAGCCAGGCCAGTAATAATTATGTCTTATAATCTTATAGGTTGTGACACTGGAAGAGAAATGGCCACCACAAGCTTCGTTATGAAAGAATTGAAGCAATTTTTCTTGTTGTTCTTTATCCACGCATTTCAGAAAATTTCCATCGATCCCCTTCTTGTATAAACTACCTTCCCAAATAATATATTTTACAGCTTTTAACTTGATCACTCTTTTCTGCTTCGGAGTTAAGTGTGGAGGACACTCAGCATATGTCAAGAAATAGGCAATATCTGAGAACCATTCATCTGTCAATCCTACAAACAACACTTGAGGTAACTTGGCATTCTTTTCTGGACCAATTTGGTTGGCTTAATATCAATATCATATTCTTGAACTTTAGCAATCCAAGAGGCTCTTTTGTTGACACCTATTTCTTGCTGAGTAAGTATGCTCTTGATCGAAGTGTCTGATACAAAGACCTTATAATGTGAATTGAGGATATAGAATCTGAAATGTTTTATTGCCTTGACAACTGCATAAGCATGCTTCTCTACCAAAGAATAATTCAACTCATGCTTTTTCAGAGGAACACTCATAAATGCAATGGGTGCTTCTATACGATCATCATTTTGTTGAGTCAGGATAGCAGATAAAGTATGCTCCGAAGCATAACAATATACAATGAAATCTTTGGAAAAATTTGGATGAATTAAAACCGAGGCATCTGCGATCGCTGTTTTAATATCTTGAAATGCCTGTTTCCCTTTTTCAATCCACCTGAAGACTACCTTATCTCTCATCATGTCTACAATGTGGTGAGTTAATTAAGAGAAATCTGGTACGAATCTCCTTAAGAAATTGATCTGACCAAAGAAAGACCTCACCCCATGTTTGCTTGATGGTAGTGGCAATTTTTGGATAGCCTCAACACATTCAAGATCAATTGGAATCCCATCTTTAGACACAATGTGCCCTAGTAGTTTTCCTTCAGTAACCCCGAAAATGGACTTCTTGGGGTTAAGAGAGATTCCTTGCTCACGACAACGCTGTAGGACTATCTCTAGATGTTGAATATGATCTTCTCTTTTTCTTGAAAAGACAGTGAGATCATCCAAGTATACCATAATAATCTTGTTTTTCAAATCTCCAAAAGAGAGGTCCATAGCACGTTGAAAAGTTGCACCAGCATTAATCAACCCGAATGGCATTTGATTGTAAGCCAGAGTTCCCCAAGGCGTTGTAAAAGCAATTTTATGTTGATCGTCTCGGGCAACTTCTATCTGATTATACCCAGAAAACCCATCAAGTAATGACATCATTTCAGATCCAGCAACGGTTTGCAAAACATGATCCATCATGGGTAAAGGGTAGTTGTCTTTTAAAGATGCTTGATTAAGATTGCGGAAATCAACACAAATCCTTATTTCACCATTCTTCTTCCTCACAGGAACTATATTTGCTACCCAAGTTGAATGATGAATGGGATATATAATTCTGGCCTTTAACATCTTATCAATCTCTACAAAGATAGCTCCAGCGACTTTAGGATTGAATTGCCTCTTTTTTTGCCTAAAAGGAGTAGCCCTGGGTTTAAGAGTGATATAATGCTGAAATTTTCCACCCCTGAAACTCTTCAAATCATCATAACACCATGTGAACACGCCCTTGTATTTGACCAACAGGGTGATGAGCTTCTTTCTTTCTTCTGGCGAACATGCTTTACCAATGCAAATAATTTTAGGATCATCTTTAGTGCCTATGTCTACTTTATCATACTAAGAAGGATTGGTTTTTTTCTCTTGGGCCTTATTCTTCAAATAGCAATCGTGCTTATCAAATAGTTTCTCTAGAGTAATCAAACCTTTTGGGATGGTGTTCCCCTTTAATTGTAACACTTCATCTTCTATAGGAGTCTCACTTCCTTCAAATAACAGATTAACAAAAGTACCGGCCTTCTCCAAAAAGGACACAATCTATCTGTCATCATCAAAAACTTGCCAATATTTATCATTATCAGGCATGCTTGGTCGGTATACTAATTCAATCTTATATTGATCTTTGTTGAACTCTGGATGTGGAAGCAAGAGAGCCGCAGAAACTGCAAGGCAATCAGCTTTAGAATTAAGAGTTCGAGGAATAGCCTCTATAGAGAAAGCATCAAAGAATTCTATTTGATCTCATACTAAGTTTTGATATCTTCTCAACTTGGTGTTCTTTGTTTGAAACTGATTTCTTACTTGCTTGACAACCAATTATGCATCTTTGAGAACTCTCAACATTTTGATTCCTTTCTCTTCAGCAGCCTCGAGGCCTAAAATGAGCGCCTCATACTCTACCATATTATTAGTGTTGTAGAAAACCAATTTGAAAGCCACAAGAAACTTCTCCCCTGTAGGTGAAATAAGAACAATTCCAGCCCCTGAATCGGAAGAAGAACAACTGCTGTTGAATTTCATAGTCCAAAGGCCAGAAGACACATCAGGAGAGATAACTTCAGGGGTTAGCTCTTTTTCCTGCATGAGCATATATGTACTCGGTCCAGTTTCTTCATATAGTATCTCTGCTCTTGGATCATCGGACTTCAGGACTGTATACTTTGCTTTGGGCTCTGGATTTAGTCTGACCTTCTTTCCATGTATCGGGACTAAGGCATGGGACCAATCTAGTTGTATTTCTCCACCTAGGTCTTTACAAAAACTTCTGCTAAGTAGCATTCCATAGCTTGCGGGAATATCAGCAACTAAGATGGTGAGATTTAGTTTCTTTTCTAGGAAAGTGGCTAAAGCAACTTTTGCGTCTTTGAGTTGACTTACTAATGGGACTAATTTAGATTCCATTGAATAGATTTTGCCTGAGGGTTTATTTAATGACAAGCCGAGGGCATGAGCAACCTTAGCGATCATGACATTATCGGAAGCACCAGAATCTATTATGCAATTGCTAGCCAGCTATATACAAAGAAACATAAAATGGGTCAGGCTTATCCAGGAGAATAACATTTACCAATAGGGTACCATTTTGTGGAGATTCACTGAGGAGATCATCATGTGAAAGCTCTTCAGGTTGCGAGTCATTTGACTGTTGATGTACTGAAGAAGAAAAATTTGGTTTTCCTTTAACAATATGCATTAATCTCTCCAACTGATGAGGATTCGACTTTAAGTAATCAAGTTGAGAAATTTTTACCTTTGTTTTCTTGCAATGCTCTATGAAATCAAATGCATCATCAGGCGGGGGAGATGAATCACCAAGAGGGGAACCTTGTGTGCCTTTATCTTTCGTGGCAGTAAGAGGTTGATTCTCCAGAGGATGTTTTCTTGATAGAATCTTTGGGGCATTTTCTAGAATTTTGTGGGTAGATTCAACTTTGGCTTTTCCTTCATTCTTCTAATACTGATTTCTTGTGAAGATATTACAAGAATGATTATTAATGTCATGAACCTCTTCTTTTTCATTATCAGACTCATACTCAAGAAAATTGATTGTTGGTTGGCCATAGGTCTCATTTGTCTCATCTTCTTGAGAGACATATTCTTCTATCTTCTCGCTTGATAGATTCATTTGCATGAACCTTGCCATTTCAAGACAAGTGCTGCCATCATGGTCAGTAGTTAGATGAAAATCACATGTAGCTACAGTCTGTTCATGACTAGAAAAAGGATGTTCAATAGCTAGTTTTTGCACTGGAGGAGGAAGCCTAGGAGGTTTGTTCTGCTAGTATGGTACATAATTTCTCCTAAGTATATCTTAATATAGCAGAGGTGGATTATGTGGAAGCTATTTCTTGAGCAAGAGTAAATCATTGGCTAACTTTTGAATCATTAGGTCTGTAGTGGATGAATTAGAAGACTGTGCCTTCCCCTTTTGCAAGTCTTTGTTCCATTTTCCTACAGTCAACAAATCATCCTTGATCTCAATGGCCATGGTCTGTGCAGGTTGTAAATCAGCCACTCGAGCTCTTCTCAAATGGAAACTTATATCTGGAGGTTGCGCATTTAGAAAGAAACATTTTTGATTCTCCGTAGTTGGCCTTTTAGTAGTTTTGATTCTATTCACCAACTTTTTAAAACATGCCACAAACTCCCACATCAGCTCATGAATCTCTTTCTTCATTTGAGTAAGTTGTGCTAATAATGCATGCTTGTCTTTAGCACTTTTGAAACGGTCTTCAAATTTTTGGCACATAATCACCCATGAGTTTATAGTTCTGGCAGGCAAATGTTGAAACCATTCTACTGCTCCTTCAGTTAGAGATTCAACAAACAATCAGATAGAAACATCTTCATGCATAACGCTTAGGACACCACATGTGGAAAAGAAGGCATTAATATGCTCATCTGTAGAAACTTTTCCATCTCCAGTGAATTTGGGTAAAACTTTTTGGGATCCATGTGGTAAATCATGCAACTGATTACCTAAGGTGAGGGGGCCAATAGCTGCTCCCCAAGGCACAAGTTGAGCCATTTGCAGTGGTGGAATTGGTTGAATATTTATAACAATAGGAACCGCAATCCCATGCAAGGTCAATGCTTGGTAAGTGGAAGAGGAAGTAGAGGTTTTGGTAGGACTTCTTGCGAGTGAAGGAGGCCTACTAAAAGATTTAATGTTCCTTCTAGGGGGAATAAAAGATTGAGAAAAATCAAGACTTGCTAGCTTTTCAAAATCAGGATCCAGGATGCCCTTTTCACGGTCTCCTCTGGTATATCTCTTAGTGGCCAGGTTGATTTTGAGCAGGATTCACAGGGCGATATTCTTGAATAGGTAAGATAGGTGAGCCAACTTGCCTATCTCTTCTTGGGGATATTTGAAAAGGAGCATGTCTGTTAGCTATTTCCAAATCTTCTTCTGCGATGCCTTGAGCTATTAACCGAGCACGAACATGAATTTCTGTTCCTATGTCTTCTTCTTCATGAAGCACTACATCTACTTCTTGATATTGACGATTTGACCTACTATATCTCCAAGCCAATACTCGCAAATCAGTAATTATATCTTCTTGCTCAAGGTCCAACCAATTAACATTAGGTTGTAAAATAGGTCCAGCTCTACATTGCAGCACCATATTTATTGATCAAAAAGATTTTCTTTGAATAGATTAAGGCAACTTTTTCCAAACAAAAGAGGTATGTTTGAATTTGGTCCCCAGTAGAGTCGCCAAAAATCTATTGGTAAACAGATTTTGCACTATAACATATGGATTATTATATTTACTCTTTGCCTAGAAAACACAGTGAAAATAGGTAACAACAATTGGTAAAGTTGTAGTTTTTCTATCAACTTACCTCTGCGTGTAGAGGGGCAGCTCCCTCGTTTGATAAATTATGGATTTTTAGGATATTTGAGAAAGAAATCAAATTAAAGAAAGGTTTGGAAAATTAAGACAATGGGCTTACAAACATTGACTCAACCCACATGTATAAAGTTTAACAATCCCACCAAGACAATATAAGAACACTTCTTAAACTGTTAAAGTGAGTATAGTATTAGAAAGAAGAAATGATTCAGGAGATATTCAACATATGCTGAAACATTATCTAGTAATCAATTCCTCCAAGACTAGTTGTTATTCCACATTGCAGATGGAAGATTATGTAAAGAAAACATCATCCATCAAAATAAGAGGAATGAATAATGTTAAAAAGATATTTCAGATCACACAATCCAAAATGTCTCTTATTTCCCCACACTGAGTTGTACAACTCTATTTCTTATAACACCCTTTGAAATGTGAAAGCCAAAAAGTCCCCCCTTTTTACAAACACCAAGCCTTGTATATATAGGCTTGTCTCCCGTAACCAACTTTATAACTACCTCATAACTACTTCTCCTAACTACCCAAAATATTTTATGGAAAATAAAAATGCACTTTAATTAATCTTTATACGGTCTTTTCAAAAGTTCCCTAAATAATAAAGTGCACTTTTCAACTTAATTACAAAAGAGTGACATAAAGTCACTTTCATAGAAGGAGAACTAAAACCTATCATTTTGCAAACTTTGAAAAGTAGACCAATATGATTGATCTCTCAAGAAACCATTAAGTTTTATCCTCACCACCTTTGGTACCATCTAAAGATGTTTCTGCTGCTACAAACTACTGCGAAGGAAGAGATGACTTTGTTTTGTATGCTCTGAACATCCTGACTGCTGAGGCTATAAGTTTATTTTTGGGAACAAATACTCCTGTCATACGAAGTTTCCATTCATATTGATCTTTATGGACACCATTCAAATTATGTCGATAATCTGATATATGATCAATACCAGAATTGACAGCAACAAAGACGAGATTCAATTTATCCATAAGTCCTTCATTGAATACCTGTTTATTGAACAACTCTGTATTAATCATGTTTTCAAAGTTTCTTTTGATAGCTTGAGCTTTCAAAACTAAAAATTTATCTTTCTCAATCACATCAAAATTGATTGCTAATAAATCAGCCTGAATCTTCATCTTCACCTATTCACAAGTTTCCAACAGCTTTTCTTAAGCTGCCAACACTTGTCTTATATTTGACAATTTCCATTCAACCGAACAAAGCCAAGAACTAGATTGGTTTTCTTCAATGTTTGAAAAGACTTTTTCAGCAAATAATATCTCATTATCAGTTTTGATCATCTCACTGAGGTCCTTGGATATTCCCTACCATATCAATTCTTCCTTTTGGATACCTCTTATTTCTTTATCAAGCTCTTCCCTCTTTGTTTCTGCTTCATCATAGAGACTCTTTGCTTGCTCGACGAAACTGAATGCTTTTAATTTCATATGTTCAACCCGTTTTTCAGTCACATTTCCATACAACTGATATTTGCTGACACTTTCAATAATTTCTTTTTCAACATTATTTTCAAGAGAGAAATTAGTGGAGGTAGAGGAAGTATCAAGAGGCAAAGCAAATGTATCTATGATGGCTTTGAGATAGGATGTCAAAACTTGCACCTGTTTCTTTAGTTGATCTTTCGTGTGTCTTTCTTTCTCTATTCTTTTTATTAACTGGGCAGCTGATACTTGAAAATTTTGCATGTCACCCTCATATGTAGATGGACCAAGATCTATCTTAGTGATGTTAAAATCACTTTCTGTAGCCTCATTCAAATTCTTTTCTGAAACAGGTTGTGTAACCTCAACATAGACATTGCCTGATGAAGAATCCACTGCCATCCTTGATTTAATCTTGATCTTTTTAGATTTGGGTGACCTTTGTAGTAAATTGGAGACTGTATCAAAATCAGGCATGATTAATTAAACATTGTTTCTTTTTCTTGACAAACTTTGTTGCAACCAGGAAGAAGAAGGATTATGTGAGGATTCTGGAATATTTGTGGAAAGAGGTACTATGTTTGAGGGAAGAATATGCTCACTGAATATGTTCATAGGTGGCGGGAGTATAGATTGTAATGCATGAGGTGAATGAGGTGTATCATGAGAAGGAGAAACAACAAGAAGTAAAGGAGAGATATTTAAATGCTCATCATTTTGATGGATTATTTTAGGACTTATGGACTTCTTTTCCTCAACTACTTCCTGTATGGGAGCCAATGTATTATCCTTTATTTTTGTCTTTCCCCTTTTCTATTTTTCATCATTTTCACAAATGCTCTTAGGACCCTTTCTTCTTGATGGATCTTCTCCGTCATCTCCTCCTTGAGTACTCTTATGTGAACCAATGCTTAAAGATGGAGAATGAGAACGAAAGGAAGAAGAAGAAGAATTCGAATGCTTATCTTTTCTACTTGATGATAAAGTATTATTACTTGTCGATTTAATAGTTGTTGCCTTAATAGCCTTTTTCTTTACCCAATCTTTAGTCTTTTGAATGATATGTGCAGTTCTTATACCCAAATCGTTGATCTCGTCACTAGCCCAATTGATGGGTGGTAAAGATTGTGTTTCAATTTTATCAAAATACACAAGGTCAATTAACTCTGAACCATCTTCCTCAATTCCATATGTATTGCAATCTAGTTTGAATTCTCTTATCTGTCGAATGGTCATCCTCATCCAGTCTCGTTTACATACCTCATAATCATTTTCACAATCTTCCCAAAAGTCTTCAAGTTCTGGAAAGTGACAATAACCTGCACCAAGTCATAGATTGTCTCTGACATATCCTTTTCTATCAAAAGGGAATCTCATAGTATAGGCATACAAGCTGATTTTTATCAGAGATCTCTCTATGTTTTGAGCAACTGCAGAAGATTTGTAGCTGTAATGACGAAGGCCAATGGGAAATGGAACTCCAGGTTTCCTCTTGTCTTTGCATTTCTTATTAAGTGAACCAATTTGCCTGCATAGTTCTATCAATACCATCTTGTCATCTACATATCTAGGTAACTTATATGGATATCCATCAAACCCGCCAACTTACAGATAGGTAAATCTAGGATATTGGATGAAGTAGCTCCCATATATTTTGATTAGACTGGTAGCTTCTGGTGATATTCGGAGTGCAGTATTACCTTGAAGTTCTCTTATTGTCAGCATTGTAAAAGAATCATTTACCCTACGGTAGTGCTTGTAACTTTGTTCCAGTTGTAACTGAGGGTAGTAATCATAGATCTATGTCATGTTATCATAGGTTCCTTTGGTAGCAAGACCTGGCCATGATTTCATGCATGCAATTGCATAAAATAAGTAAGAGGACATGTATAAATGTTCATTCGATTCAAAATTGGTCAACTGATAATGCAAATTGTCACTAATAATGCTGCCCTAATCAATAAACTGATTTCCTGTACAAATAATATTTACAAAAAGGACATCCACATTTCAAAATTAGCTGCTTTTTCATCTCTCATAACTCTATGGAGTAGAACAATCATATTGGAAACATCCTTTATGAAGCATGATTTGTGAAGGACTTTAGGCAACTGTGATTTTCCTCCTTTCAGTGTATGTAACCAGTGTTTTGCAATGGTGTTGAAACATTGATGTTTCCTTTCATTGAAATATTGATGAGCAAGCCTTTTGTCTATGTTCACAAACTGATCTTTGACAGGTAGCCTGAAAGCAATACCAATCGAAACACTATCTAGCCTGACAATTAGTTTGTCATCAACGGTTCTGATCTCTCTGGTTTCCAGATTGTAATGCTTCATACATTCTAAAACCAGGTCTATGCATTGGACTACCACGGGAAATCTGGCTACATGGGCTAATCCACTGTCAAACAACTTCTGAGCCATCGGTGATCTTTTTCCTTGTTCCATATTCTCCCAGAAATCTACCAAACTAATGTGTCCTAGAGAAGTATCTGATATTTCTAGAAGTGTGGATTCAAGAACTGAGAGGAACTCAAACCCCTGATATTTGTATTTCATGATCAAATATCTGTTGTCTGTATCTATTTTATTTCAAAGTTTTCTGCAGTGTTTTATGAGGTTTTGTTTGATAATTTGCAATTTGTTGTAATGGATTTCAAGAGGAGATTTGAAAAACACATCATTCAAACAAGAAGGCAGTAGGTATTCATACCTGGGCATCTACATGGAGCATGAAATTCCTTTGAGGTTGTTTACGTGTCTAGTTTCTACCTTCCACAATTGGCTTACATTCTACATTCAAAGTAGTCATTACTATATTTCAAGAAAACTGTATTTGTCTGCAATGTTTGATCAAACAGTTGATAGGCCTTTTGTATGTTGTTTAGGAAACTATTAATGTCTATACTTCTGTATCTCTGCATATCCTGCATTCTTTGTATTTCATGTGACGACATTTATCTGAGGCATTTTATCAAATGGTTCACATACCTTTCATATACTCCTACGTATAGTGTAACCATCTGTCCAAGCATTTTAGACTTATAATATTTTGAACAAAATTAAGCCAATCTGTTAGTTCATGTGTATTGGCTATGATTCTACATTTTCCATCTATATCTGCCGGATCAAGTTATATTGATACTTGCACTCATAGGAGGTTCAATGTAAAGACTGATAAGATCAACTGGAGGGCTTAGGAGATTTTTCAGAGTAAATCTACACAAGAAATTTTTTTTAGCATATAATGTTCTCATATAAAGCTCTGTCGACTAAATTTTTGAGATTTATAGGCAGATAACTCCACAGAGTAGGCAAGAGAAAGCATATTTCCCCACAAAAGTAAGCTAGATTGGCAGATAAAACTCATTAGATCTCTTTGAACTTCAGACCCAATTGATAAGTTTCTGCAGTAGGTAGAGTATGATATATAGATATCAAAACCTACCTCGTGATACTCTTGGACTTCAATGATGTGATCTTAGTGGAGAAAACTACACAGTACAATGTCGTCGCTGGAGAGAAGTAGAATGATGTCACCGGAACAGAACAACATCCTGTCGAATCAAATTTACCACAGATGCTTAAGCAATCTGATGTATTTGCCTTCGAATATGTAACCTCCATCAGCATTAACCAGTCGCTGATAGATTGGAGGAGATCATATATGACCCAAATCCTTCATCAGTTTTGACCACTGCCTAAATAACTTTCACTTTTGATGATTATGATACCACTGCATTCACTGCCCATGAAGAAGTAAACACAACTCCAGAATACTCGAAGAAGTTTTGGAAAGCATTTGTTCTTTATTTCTTCGACTTGTGCAGACTACGTGAAAAAGGGTCTTTGAAAGAGTTTTTTGAAACACAGCATTCCTTGTACTCCAGTGACTGTAACCTTGAAGGGTTCCAAAATCTTCTCCAACAGAAACCTTTTATTCATAAAGCATTATGCTCAAAAGTCTTCATGTCATTTATTGTGTTTTAACGTTTTACATGCAGGTCATCAACTCATTAAAACTAATTCACATGTCTTTCAACCGTTGCGTAGTTATTTGAGGCTTTATTTCGTCAGGAGAGATGGCAATGATCGTAAAAATGTTCCTCAACTACCACAAACGACGTGCCATGATACCACATATTTGAAGTTTTGCTATTTTATCATTGCTAACTGCATATGGAGAATGCGCTTGTTAATGTTTCCATTTCACACCTTTTTCACCTATCGACTACTTGAGAACTACCATTGGAGTTATGGTTTTTGACGTGGCCACCTTCTTCGGCATGTATTTCTTAATAAATTTAACGTATGATTCATTCAAGACTTAACATGCGATGCATTCGTTGGAAACAATGGTGAATGTTTTGTTATTATATGTATAGTCGGCATTTGTGGCACGAGTTTAGGGAAGGTGACCAACTTCTTCTTCGTTCCCACGAGCTTCAATCAGAATTGTTAGGAGATGGACGTGGATAAATGTGACAAATTCTCACCCAAGTGAATAATTAACTCGAAACCTTGGATACCGTTTATGCTCTTTTGATCCTTCTTGCATTTGTTTCGAAGGAGAACAACGTGCAATTTGTGATTTAAACAATAAAAATCAATATTTAACTCCCGACTGCTACAAGTAAAAGTGAATTTCTCTGTTTAAAATCATCTCTCCAAACTTGTAGAACTATGCCATCGGTAAAAAGCAAAAATGTTCAACTTAGTCAAACTCACAAGTCACGTGCACTTAGTGAAAGATGGAAATTGACGCAAGTTTTGCAAAGAACAAAAGCCAACGCATAATGGACTTTGCGAAAAACAAAAGTTAATGCAGGCTTAGCATAAAATGAAAATGGATGCAAAATAAAGTATTACTAATCCGTGAATTTTTGCCTTGGCATAATATTGCTAATAAAGCTTTAATGGAGAGAAATAAGATAGGGAATGACACTATGATAATGAATTATCAACATGATTTGACACATGAAACATGTCACTGATGAATTGCAACCAAAAAGATGACCTAGTACAAAAGATTAACTCGACAAAGGTTTAAAAATTGGGTAGAAAGATGGGGTAAACACTAGTCCATGTTTCTACTTCTTGGCATAAGCATTCAAACATTGTTAATAGTGTCCTTTACACAAGCCATTCGCACAGTCTCAACTCAGAACATTGTTAAATGCATTTGCAGTGATTTATACCCTTTAAAACTTGAATATATCATACTTCTCTCTTCACTTTGCATATTTTCCAAATGGACAAGCTGTATGTGAGGATGTGGTGGAATGCAATAGCATTTTGTTTCATCTCTGATAAGCTTACACTCTAACATCACTTCTTTCATTCTACTGACTTTATATGTCTTTGCAGTAGTTCATATGCTTTGAAAATTGGATCACACATACCTCATAGCCATCTCTAGCTATCCTTCAAACCATGAGGTCATATCTTTATTTGCAGTAGAATGCGGTACAATCTCTTATGCCTTTGACATTCTTGATAACTTGATAACTTCTCAACCAAATTCCTTCATGCCTAATGTAACTCTTTACATCAATTGATAACATATGCAACAATGCAACAATCATAACTTCATATCATCAATCATAACATATAACCCTTTGACATCAATGACAACATAGGTAACAGTTGTTCCATGTGAGTTGCATGTACTTGCATGTCAGTTGCATGTACTTATATGGTGATGCATGTGTTTTGCATTTCACTTTAACTTAGGTTCAAAGGTTTGCATGACTCTTGCATGATATTACAAGTTGTTGCATGACTCTTGCATGATAAAAATAGGTTGTTATAGATCCATATTGGGGACACCAAGGAATGCATGTTGTTTGTATGGCATTGGTGTGAGTTAGAGTACTTTAGTTGACTAACTTTAATTGGGAGTTGCTAGGTGCTCATGAAGAGACATTCAATTCTACATTATTGTTGTCACTTAACACTTCTATTGACTAATTTTGATTGGGACTTCTTGGGCACCCATGTTGAGACTTTGAGTTCTACATTGTTATTATTAGTTACTAATCCTTGTTTTGATCACTAGTTGTTGAGTTGTCCAAGGATGAATGCGTGTGGATTTTGCAAGTGGATGTTAAACTTAGTTTGGAGAAACCAAAGTTTCTTTTTTCTCCAATCCACATCTTCTATTTATTGGGTGCTTTTTGGTGAAGAAAATATGAGAGGCTTTTATAGGTCGAAGGACTAATGAAGTGTTGCCAAAATCCAGAGAGGAATTTTGTATTGTTCAATTCCTTTCAAAGAACTAATACAATCATTAGATCTCTTTGGGTGTGGAGTTTTTTCCTGTAAAGGTTTCTCTGCTTAAATCTCGTGTCACTGTTATGCATAATTTATTCACACCTTATTGATTAAATTTACTAAATACTTATACATCTAAACCCAATAATCTTGAAAGTAATTTCTAGATTTGCAACACCACACATAATTAATTTTTAGATTTAAAAAGAATTAAAAGCAACACAGCTATAACTTTACCTTGTACACACTTGCTTTTCCCCAACAAATACATATAGGCTTGAGATGGTCATCAAGGAAATTGTTGCAAGGTGTGGCCCTTGGTCTCCTTGTTCAGTGTAGCGCTACGGTGGTTTGTAACAAGGGCTTAACCTCCTCCCATGCTTGTTAAGTCAAGTGGTTGTATCAGGCATTAATAGGTCGATCTTTTGGTGCAACGGCAGCTAAAAATTGGTATCAAAGCCGAGGTCATGGGTTCAAACCCCGTGCTTGCGCTGGGAGGGGGATTGTTGCAAGGTGTGGCCCTTGGTCTCCTTGTTCAGCGCAGTGCTGCGATGGTTTGTGACAAGGGCTTAACCGCCTCCCGTGCTTGTTAAGTCAAGTGGTTGTATCGGGCATTAATAGGTCAATCTTTTGGTGCAACGACAGCTAATAGAAATAAGGTGGCATAGTCATGATCAAGGGCCCCAATGAAGGGATGCACAACCACATAGCCAAAACAAACATAATGCATAACAAAAATAAAATGATTTCTCTATTTTATTAAACTACAATATGGTTACATATTAAAGTGTCCATCCCCTCAATTTACAATGAGCACTTTCGCCCTTAGGGTATTCACATAGATCCATGCACTTGTGGCCTTTTGACAACTTCCTCCTCCTCACTATCTTCCAATGTTCTTGTCGGGTTCTAACCTCTTCCCCAAGAGGAACTTCCTCATTCAAAAGCTCCTTGTTTAGAAGCCTATTTCTTGTCTTCCTCTTTTGGTTTAAATAGCTACTCAATATTTCAAAAATCATGCTCCCTAATCTTTTGGTATCTAAATACCCTACATTAAATCATCCAGCCATGACTTGCATTAAGTGTTCCATAACTCCACACCATTTGACATACTTGTCAACCTTACTACTATTATAATCCTCTTCTAATATCACAATCCCAAAGGTGATATAATCTCTAACAACTACTAGCTCATCTAATTGACTTGTAGCTCGAGGTTACTAACAATCCACATTTCTACCACTTTTTCCTTCCCACTATCTTCGTACACCACCATTTTGATGTTGTAGGCTCAATGGGTGCACCATCTAATAGTGGTCTTATTTGCAAGATTGTGCACTCATCTATCTACATTCTAGACTCCTTCATGTGCATGATCTTAATTATTGTGCCCCTCATGAAATCTTCACCTAATGTGTAAGACACTATACATTTGTATGCCCTCACTAGCATACCTTCTTCCTCCTACAACTTTGTGCCTACCATGTGTCCATCTCTGTGCCACATGTATTCTTAGTATTTATTATTGCATTCACACTCGTGGTAGCGTGGATATTTTGACTTATTAATTCCTCTTAAGCCTTCCAATGGTATGCACATGGTTGAGAATAATGGTTATAAAAATAATAGACCTTGGCTTATGTACTATACTTTGACTTTTATAAATAAGTATCACATTTCAAAAGGATTTTTAATATGGTTTAATGCATCATATGATATTCTAAAATATTCTTCCTTTATATTATTATTCAAACCTGACATAATGAGATGTAGCATGCAATTTAGAACTTTAGCTATAATTATTAAATATAATATTTAATCTATTTTAATATTCATATTATATTTATCTATTTATATGTATCCCACTTAATAAAATATTAATATATTTAATATTAATTCACATTTGATGTAGCTACTAAGCAAAACACATGGATGTTGAAATCAATTATGATTATGCAAATTAATTCACGACATAGAGAAAATAAAAAATGACATGGGCCATAGGGATACAAGACAATCATCATACTTAAAAACATCTCTCTCTCTCTCTAGGGTCCATCTACAATTTTACCTTTGAATGTGATAGAATCTTCTTAAAGTTTTGATTCAATAATTACATATACACCATATGACCATCAACTTTGGTAGTGATTAGTAGCGTGCCAATGAGGAATTATAGACATGTAGCATTAATTGTTTGTCACGTCAGTCAAATGTCTTATTGAAGGATCTTAATGTGGAACCCCAATTATTTCTATTTTTCCGCTCCATGTCTTTGTTGTGTCTTATCTTTTTTTAATAAATATCCTATTGAGGACCCCGTAGTGGTGCGCCCTAACTTCACCCCTCTCAAAATCATACGTGGCAATTTCGAATCACTCCAAAAAATTTACAGTAGTTTACTTGGCAACACCCCTGCTTATAACTAAGGTTTTAGGGCCACATCAGCATGCTTTTTGTTGAGGTGTCAAATAGTTCCCCGAAAAAAAGTGGACCAATAGGTGTGCATTAAGTCATGTTTTGTTGGTGGGCTGATGTGGCATCACATGATTGGTTGCTTTTTAAATCTAAAGGGTACATTTCATTCAATTATTAGTACTTACAATAACACTAACAACCTTAAAGTCACAACTACTAGTACTAAACTTCAAAAAAATATTGGGCCTTAAATACACATATACTATCTCAACCATTGGAACTATCTCACCTATTGGGTCTTATTCACACCCACACCTTTATGTTGTCCTGGCTTTTGCAATCACGGGAAGTCACAGTACTACCAAAACCAACATTTTCGTCTAATCTGTTAGGAAAATCGCAGCCAAAGAATTTCGAGGCATTTTCTCTTTCCTTAGTAGGCTACTTTCATGCTGTTGCGGAAGGACATTGCACTCGAACAAAAGCTGTGAAAGATGATCATGGCTCGCATGAACGGTTTGGGTATCCTCCTCCTTTACTCTGTTTTCTTCTTAAGCTTTCTATCTCATTGTCTCCATGGATGTCCTATCCACGAATTGAAAGCTCTTTTGAGTATAAAGGACAGTTTCAACGACTCCAACGGAGAGCTTAACTCTTGGGAGGGAGATGATTGTTGCACATGGAGAGGTGTCCATTGTGATGAAATGGAGATGGGTAGACCAGTATCCAAGTTGGATATCCATGGCTTTTACCTTGAAGGAAATATTAGTTCAAGCTTGCTTGAATTGAAACATCTCAAGCATTTGGATTTAGGGGGTAATAATTTCATCTGGGAAAGTCCGATGCCTGCAGGCTTGGGTTCTTTAACAAACTTAACATATCTTGCATTGAATGGGTTAGATCTGCAGGGCTCTGAAATGAGTTCAGGTATCTATAGTCTGTCAAAGCTTACCCATTTGGAGTTGTCCGGATGTGGTCTGCAAGATTCCACCATGCTTAGTTCTTTGGTCAATCTTTCCTCTCTTGGTTTTCTGGACCTAAGTCTCAATAGCATTTCAGGATCAATACCTAGTTCGATGGGAAAATTGAGCAAATTAACTTCACTTGATCTGAATTTCAATGCTTTAAATGGTTCTATACCTCCTAGCTTAGTAGAGCTCCATTTCCTCACATACCTTGACCTGAGTTCCAATGCTTTAAATGGTTATATACCTCCTGGCTTAGCAGATCTTCATTTCCTCACATACCTTGACCTGAGTTCCAATGCTTTAAATGGTTCTATACCTCCTAGCTTAGCAGATCTTCATTTCCTCACATACCTTGACCTGAGTTCCAATGCTTTAAATGGTTCTATACCTCCTAGCTTAGCAGATCTTCATTTCCTCACATACCTTGACCTCTCAAATAATGAATTGAGCGGTAATATACCTTCTCTGTCGCATATGCACACTCATTCTGGGAGTCTTTCCTATTTGGACCTTGGGTGCAATGTATTAGAAGGCACAATTCCACCTAGCTTGGGTTTTCATGTGAATCTTTCTTACATAGATCTTAGTTGCAACAAGCTTAGCGGTCAAATCCCCCCTTCTGTCGGAAATCTCTCTGCTCTTGCCAGCTTGGGATTACGAGATAATCAATTGAGTGGAAGCCTTCCCCTATCATTTTCTCAACTGTCTTCCCTGACTTGTCTGGATGTGAGCAACAATTTGTTGAATGCAAGTGTTCCTTCTTCACTTAAGCTACCGTCATCTCTTCAGACTTTATACCTTTCAAACAACAGCATGGTTGGAATAATTTCAGAAATTCTTTTTCAGGACACTTTCAAGTTAGAAGCACTTGATTTGGGGGACAATAGATTGAGTATCAATTTTAGCTCGACCTGGATCCCCCCATTCCAACTTCGGGAGCTAGATTTGAGAAGATGTAAAATTGGAGGCCCAATCCCGAGTTGGATTTCAACGCAATATGGGCTTCAAACGTTGGACTTGTCAGATACCGGACTTGTAGGAAGTCTTCCTCCTTGGCTATGGGGTTTTTCATCAGACTTGAAAAACCTATACCTGTCATATAATCATTTGTATGGTCCTTTCTCTCCTACCTTGGTGACTCTAAATATTCTGGATCTCTCTAAGAATGAGTTGAGTGGACATCTAGTGATAAATATTGACGAGCATGTCTTGTATGTAGAAAGTTTGTTCCTTGAGGACAACAAACTGGAAGGGCAAATCCCAGCTTCATTAGGAAATATAAGTTCTCTGAATTCACTGGATTTATCAGGGAATTTGTTAACAGGCAGTGTCCCTGCTAGTTTGGGTGGTTTGTTAAATCTTGTGGTTCTGAATTTGGGAAACAATCATTTGGATGGAGAGATTCCTGGCAACCTTGGCAGCCTATCACAGATTGTCATATTCAATATTGCAAATAATCATTTGAAGGGTAAGATCCCTAATGAGCTGGGTAATATGACACAACTTAGCTCTCTCCGCATCCAAATGAATAACATACAAGGACTTCTTCCGCTTTCTTTCACAGAACTGTCAGCGTTACAAGTGCTGGACGTGGGAGAAAACAATTTGACAGGGGACATCCCAGATTGGATTGCTAATTTATCAAGTCTGCAAGTTCTGGGGATGAGATCTAACAAATTCAAGGGCAAACTTCCTCCGCCGATCGGTAAAATGCCTCAGATTCAGATTATAGACCTTTCTTCAAATCTGTTGTGTGGTGAAATCCCGGAAAGCTATTTCAATTTTTCAGCCATGAACAATGTACAGCAGAAGGACTTCCAGATTTTAGGGGCAGACGGTTATTATAGGGGAGACAGTTACTATAAGGATGACTTATATGTAAGTATCAAGGGCAAAAAGAGGCACTTTGAATACATTCTTTCTAGCTTCACATGCATTGATTTATCACACAACAGATTGAAGGGCCATCTTCCACCTGGAATTGGAAATCTTAAAGGCTTGATGTTTCTCAATCTCTCCATGAACACTCTCAGTGGACCAATTCCAGATACCATGGGAAATTTACGGCAGTTGGAATCCCTGGACCTTTCTCTGAACAAATTTTCAGGACAAATTCCATTCCAGATTGGTTTTTTAGATTACCTGGGGTATTTGAATCTGTCTTACAACAATCTATCAGGAAGGATACCATTGGAAGGACCTCATATGGTGACATTTGAAAATTCTTCATTCTTAGGAAATCCGAATTTGTGGGGATGCCCTCTTGAAAGGAAGTGCTCTCATCCTCTTCCAAAACTCTCTCCTCCTCCCATCATGAATGTTAAGGAGACAGAGGAAGCATTTCCATGGTATGAGATGAGTGTTGGATTGTCAGTTGGAATGGGATTTTCTACTGTGGTTATGGTGCTTGCATTAAAAGTGAGGTGGAGGATTAAATGTTTTGAACTGATGGACAGTGCTGTAGCATTTCTCTTTGCGAAGCTTTTCAATTGGCGAAGGTAATATTCACTGGATTTCTGTGGTTGCTGATCTCCTCTGCGTTTGTAAATTTTTGGAGAAAGGCTTAAACATATTGTAAACAGTTACTAGTTCATGTATTGTATTGCTTTGTCGTTCAGCCCACAAACATTTAGCAGGGATAAGAGTACATAGTCTTTTCTTTTTATTAATGAAATTTATAGAGACTATAGGAAAACTAATGACTAACACAGGTAGATGAACTGTGTATTTTTAAAACTCTGTTTTTTCCTACTTCGTTGTACACTTATTTTTGATACTGTCTTGTTTTGCGCAGTTGCCTGGTCACTAAGAATTGTTTTTGCTTACATTTGTACAACCAAGTAATCTATAAATAATAAATAACAACATCGTGTTATTAACCACAATGTTCTCAAAAGAGACAAGTTTATCTTGTGAGACATTATTCTAACTATCAAAAATCTACCATAATACATCAAATACGTTAATCAAGATATAATATTGTAAAAGAAAATATATTTTTCCATTTTTTGTAATTAAATATAAATTAATTTAGATTGATTATTTTTAGTTGTGAGAGTGATGATAAAATGTTTTACATTATTTTAGGAAAGTAAATACAAAATGGAATAGAGATACTTAATTCTAGAATCAATGTGGATGAAAAAAATTAGTGCACTATATATTATGATGAGTTGATACAGAAAAATTCATACCCCCACTCTATGTGCTCCCTGGGATTCTGTGTAAGACCATGACTATTTTGTAGTTCAATTTTGTAGATCTAGGTCACTTCTATGGACATGAATCTATCTTGAGGCTCATAGATATGATTTGGTAAATCCTACACTTTTGTTCCTCAACTTACCTCGAAGTTTGATCCTTGCTAATTGTTAAGGACTAGTAGTATTTACAAATACCTAGGATCAAGTTCTCTCTGGTCAACCCCTTGGAAATGGCTAGTTTTAGGACCATGGTAAATATTGGCAAGCAACAAGCAAGCATGCAAATGTCCCGGGATGTGATTTTAATGCAAATATATTCTTTTTAGTGCTCCACTTGAAGTGTTCCTATCAAGTGCTCCTTGAACGTGAATGATTGTTTAATCAATGCTCAGATGATAAATTAATGCACATTGAAAGCCTTCAAATACCACTAAATAGCAATAAATCATGTGAAATGTGTACCAAGTTAGAATGTTGCGAGAAAGAAATGGGAGAGAATTGAAAATATATGAATTTTAAAATTTAGGGGTCAATTTTGCACAATATGGGATGGATTTCCCTACTATGAGAGTGATCCAAGACAAGGCAATACTAATTTTGATGTGGGGAATGAATGTCTAGACATTGGGGTGTAATAAATGTCAACTGTATCAAAAAATGTGTGAATAAGGACTTAAGCTAAGGCCAAATATAAATAGGGATGGGTGAAGGACAGGGAATGAATCCAACATCACATGAGATTATGCCATTCAAGTCAATATGTAATTGTATTAAAAGCCATTCTATAAAAATGGGCCTAAAACTAAATGGAAAATGGCCACATTTTGCCCCTACTTTGGGGTGCATGTGAATCCTACTATGAACATGTATCTCAAAGTAAATGAGTACTCACAAACATCCATTAACATAAATATTCAAACATGAGAAGGATACTAGGTTCATGTAAAGTAATGGACCCTACTAGATGTTTCAATGTGTTCTCCATCCTTGGCATGTGTGCTCCATCGAAACCTACAAAATAAATGAGAAAATTATAAAGGACTGTCTTATGTCTCACAATGAATTAGGCACAAAAATATAATCTTTCTCAACTAACTAGGAAATTGAAAAGTAGGAAATGGGAACAAGTAAGGTTAGGAAATTCCACCTATACTCAAAGTAATGCATGTAGCTACCATGTGGCATATCAAATACTACCATGTCATATGGTGAAACTCTATCTAGACACAACAATGAGCCTCTATATAACATTTTTCACTACCTAAAACCTCAACATAGGAATGCTATTGACAATATATGCCCCCTCCAATTGATTTCATATATCATGTACATGGAATTATAGGAGAGGGGAAAGCAATACATAAGGATAAGCATGTAAATCATGTAACTAAATGCCAAAAATACATTGTGTAACAACAAGTAAAATAGTTCAAATGATAGGCATGAAAAACATATAGGCTTGAGATGGTCATCAAGGAAATAAGGTGACACAGTCATGACCAAGGGTCACAATGAAGAGATGCCCAACCACATATCCAAAACAAACATAATGCATAAGTAAAATAAAATGATTTATCTATTTTATTGCACTAGAATATGGTTACATATTACAATGGATATCCCTTCAATTTACAATGAGCACTTTGGCTTGTAGGATATATTCACATAGATCTATGCACATGTGGCCTTTTGACAACTTTCTCCTCCTTAGTATCTTCCAATGTTATTTCTAACCTCTTCCCCAAGAGGAACTTCCCCACACAAAATCTCCCTTGTTTGGAAGTCACTTTCTTGTCTTCCTCTCTTGGTTTAAATAGCCACTCAATATTTTAAAAATCCTACTCCCTAATCTGTTGCTATCTAACTACCCTATCTTTAAATCATCCACACATGACTTGTATTAAGTGTTCCATAGCTACACACCATTTGACATAGTTTTCAAATTTACTGAAACTATAATCCTCTTCTAACATCACAATCCCAAAGGTGATCTAATCTCTGACAACTACTAGCTCATCTAGTTGACTTGTAGCTCAAGGTAACTGACAATCCACACTTTTGCCACTTTTTACTTCCCACTATATCTTTGCACACAATCACTTTGATGTTGAAGGCTCTGTGGTGTACCATCTAATAGTGGTCTCATGTGTAATATTGTGCACTCATCTATCTTCATGCTAGACTCCTTCATGTGCAATATCTTAGTCATTGTGCCTCTCATGAAATTTTCACCTAATGTGTAAGACACTATACATTTGTGTGCCCTTGCTAGCACACCTTCTTCCTCCTACAACTTTACGTCTAACACATATGTCCATCTCTATGCCATGATCTAGTATACTATTCATGTAAACACTTCCTTTCTTAGTGCCAAGCTTCTCCTACAACCCCTTTTTATTGCTAAGAATTTGAGAACCCCAAAATGACTACCCTAATTTTTGGCTCCTATAAATTTTTTAATTAACTTGGGATTCTCCTACATTAATCCCCATTTGGAAAATAATGTGAGCTCCTACTCATAATTAGGAACAAGTGGTAACACCACCCCTTAGCCCATCTAGTAAAATTATCTCAGCCTTCCCTAGGCACTTGCATTTTTAGCACACATGCTCTTATTTTCTTCCTCTTGACCTTGCCAAGTCATAGACCATCCTTCTCCACCTAAACTTGATCTTCTACTTCCCTTCTACTTATCATGTGGGCTTCAATCCACCATTTTCTATCTCTACTAGGTTGTATGCTCCACTCACACTTCATCCTTAGTGTCTCTCCATCTCCAAGCTCCACAAATTCCTCCTCTTTCTCTTCTTCTAGCACTCTTGCAATGATCTCCTTGTAGACACCTAAAATTGACCATGTCCTCATAACCCTTTGACATCCCCTAGACATTCATCTTGCAACACATTGTACCTTAATCCCTTTCCCCAAATTAATTAAATAAATTATATTTATTTAATTAATCCATTTCCTCCATCACCTAAATTAAATAAATAGATTATATTTATTTAATTTATCCATTTACCCCTATAAGCAAAAAAAATTGAATAATCTTATTTATTTAGTTAATTTATCCTCCCATTATCCCCTCTCCAATAATTAATTAAATAATCTTATTATTTAATTTAATTATTGAGAGTCATATGACTACCTTGTCCTCATCCTCATTCACTTGCCACAAGCAATAAATGAGTGTCACAAAATTCAAAATAAGTGTTCATCTCAACCATCCATTTCATACTACATCTTCTACTCTCATCTGTTCACATAGGGATATGCCCTAGAAGACTCCATCCTTACTCTAATGTTCTCTCAACCAATCCTAGCTATTGATTTAATCTCTTAATCTTACCCTGTCATCCTATCAATCAAGCATCTATAAATCAAGCCTCAACCAAGACATTATCACATAGATCCACATTCAAAGTACCATCATGCTATCAAAATCATCATAGATCTCCCATTATCATATATCCATGATCTTTATCTAATGCTATGCTGTTAGTTTGAGCAGCCAACATATTGCAATCACTATCAAATATCAAGGGTAACAAGGACTCATTTGGTGATATCGCTTCATTTCCATTTTATAGTTGCTTGCTCTTGATGTGTCTTAAGTATGGAATAGGTATTTGCATGCATTTGTTCCTTATTTTATTTCCATATTTCTACATACACATTTTGGCACACACACTAACACTCACGTCCCTGATCAAATCCCTTTTGGGAAGAAACTTCTGTTGCAAGTATGAGGTGAGCCAGTGTTGTCATTGATGTCAACATACTCATATTGCATTGACAAAAAGGATTTGATGAGCTGTGTGCTGAGGATATTGAGAAAATTAGCCTCAGTCAGGAACAGTGAAGAACAGTGATGAGAAGAAGGCAAATGTACTGTATAGGTTGAGAACCGGAGGATGCGGATTAAAGGGTTTGTAGATATAAGTCTTGAGATGCTTCAGTTAAGATTTCAGAGGTCCGCATGAAGATCTGAAGGAGTTGTGGCTGTCGGTGTAGAACCGGTTCCGGCAAGTGTTCAGAGGTGACAAAGGATCACAGAAAGGTCCGGTGAGGTCCGGAATTGTATTATCCTAATCTGTGGATTGGAAGGAGTGTTTGGGATGTCCTTGTGATGTGTCATCCTGATTTGTGTATGATTTGGAGGTCCGGAAGTACCTTTTGCATTATGACAGTGGCGACAGACTGTGTTCTTGAAGTTCCAGATGAGGAAGACAAGAGATTCCAGTAAGTAGAGGAAGTGCGGATGTATCCGGTCATTCAGGCAGGCTTGTGAAGGTTCTTGGATCATGTTGAGGTTGTGTTGTTGGTTCGCATTGATAGTAGAGCCCGGAATTGAAGTTATTCTTTCGGATGAAGTTCTTGCTCTGTTTAGCCGACCGGATGAGTTGTTCATCCTGCGAATGTTCTTGTGGTGGCCGTCCGGATGTGTTATTCATCTTGCGGATACTCTTATGATTGTTTGCCGACTTAGATGTTTGTTCCTAAGTCGATGTCTTGTATAAATAACGGTTTGTGAGTTCATTTCAAAGTGTGGATTGTGTGGATGAGTGTGGCATAGCGAAGAGAAGTGCAAAAGGCAGAGCAGAGGTTTTTGGGCTTAAATGGAACTGATCTGGACATGGTAGAGATGTCATTCTCCAGTTCAAGACTGTGATTCTTATCACTTTGTAGACAGTGTGTCTCCTTGTAGGCAGTGGGCCTCTTTGTGAGCAGTGTGCTCGGGTAGTGAGCCCTAATTGGCAAGTGCCATTCTTTTTCTTATTCTTCTAACAGAGAATAATCCTTGGGTTAATCACCCCGTGGTTTTTCCCTTAATCGGGTTTTCCACGTCAAAATCTTGGTGTTCAATGTGTTGATGTTTATCTGCTCTTGTGTTTATGTATTATGCTTCCATGGATGATTAATTGATATGCTGTTAACTAACAACCAAGAATCAAGTGTTTGAAAGAACTAGAAGTTTTATACAACTGATTCACCCCGCCCTCTCAGTTGTATGCCCTAGATCCAACAATTGGTATCAGAGCCAAGTTCCTCTGAAAGGAGCTTAACCGCTTGAGGAGATCCAGGATGTCGTCATACAAGAAGGATAGTCCGAAGTTCGATGGAACCAACTTCACTCTCTGGAAAGGTCGCATGAAATGTCACTTGGAATGTATGGGAAAAGCATACTTGGCTATGGTTTCAAAACCATATGTACCTCCACAAGGTGGTCCGACAACTCTGAATGAAATCACAGAAGCTGAAAATAATCTGCGGACCAAGGAAGCTCTTCTAAGTGCATTGAATGACTCAGATCTCTCGAATGTTATTGACCTACCAACTGCATATGAGATCCTGACTAAACTGGAACTTCTGTATGAAGGAGATGAGTTTGTCAAAAGTGCAAGGTTGCAAAGTTTGAAAGGGAAGTTTGAAAGATTGAAGATGAGAGATGATGAAAACATTACTACCTTTATGCCAAGAGTGAATGAGCTGGTATGTGGAATTAGAAATGTTGGTGGAACTCTAGATGAAAATGAGATTGTCTGCAAAATCCTAAGATCCCTTCCTGTTGCCTACAAAATTAAGGTTGCTGCCATTGATGAATTCAGAGCCCACACAACTGTCACAAGAGAACAACTGGCTGGCAAACTAGCTGCATTTGAAATGACTGAGTTTGGAGATGATCCTCCCAAGACTGAATCTGCTTTCAAAGCCAGTACCTATGTGAAAGGCAAACAGAGATTTGATCTGGGAGAAAACTCATCAAGGAAGATGTCATGGTATGATCAAGCAAGAAGAGACATGGAAGAAGAAGAAGCAGAAACAGCTCAACTTGAAGCCCTCATTGCAAAGAGACTGCCAAGAGGATCCGGTAAGTATGAAGGAAAACTACCCTTTAAGTGTTTCAACTGCAATAAGATTGGTCATTTTGCTTCAAGATGTCCGGAAAGATCTACAAGGTCTAATACTAACAGACAAAGGTTTCAAAAGAATTGCTATTATGTTCATGAAGAAGATGACAATGAAGGAGTCACAGATGATGAATCAAAACTAGGAAGCAAATCCGGAAATGAGTGGGTGTTTATTGCCATCAAGGAAGAAGATTCAATACTCTCTGAATCTGTCAATCACAAAGTTGTTGAAAAAGCTTTGGCTGCTCAAGTGGAAGAAAAGGATGATTGGGTTATTGACAGTGGATGTTCTCACCATATGACTGGTGACAAGAATAAGTTCTTAGATTTGGAAAGGTATGAAGGAGGAATGGTAAAGTTTGGTGACAATTCTGCTGGCAGAATCAGAGGTAGGGGAACTATTTCCTTTGATGGAAAGAGCAAAATAGGTAATGTACTATATGTTGAAGGATTAAAGCACAATCTTCTCAGTGTTGGTCAGTTAGTGGACAAAGGCTATGATCTCCGGTTCAAGAATGGAAAATACAGAATCTTTACAAGCTCCGGAACTGAAATTGCATCCGGTACTCAGACAAAAGGTAATATCTTTCATCTGGTTGGTTCAAATAAAAGTTGTTTGTTTGTTCAAATTGATCAGAGTTGGTTATGGCATAGAAGAATGTGTCATGTAAATTTTGATAACATCATCAAGATAAGCAATACTCAGGCTGTAAGAGATCTTCCAAAACTGATGAAACCTACAAATAGTTTGTGCAAAGAATGTCAGCTAGGTAAACAAAGCAGAGTCTCTTTCAAAAGCAAAGATCAGTCTTCTACCGGACTGTTGGAATTAGTACATACTGATCTCTGTGGTCCGACAAGAATCAAGAGTCTGCAAGGTGATAGATATTTCATGTTGTTAATTGATGATCATTCCCGGATGATGTGGGTTACCTTTCTAAAAGAAAAATCAGAAGCATTTGAGAAGTTCAAAATCATCAAAGCTATGGTAGAGAATCAAACCGGTTTGAAACTAAAGTGTCTAAGGTCTGATAGAGGTGGTGAATTTACATCTGGTGAGTTCATTGACTTTTGTGAGAAGCAAGGTATAAGGAGACAGTTGTCTGCTCCTAGGACTCCACAGCAGAATGGAGTAGTTGAGAGAAAGAACCGGACCATCCAGGAAGCTGCCAGGACAATAATGTTGGAAGCAAATGTTCCTCAAATGTTTTGGAAAGAAGCTATCAGCACTGCAGTCTACACTCTCAATCAAGTTCAAATCAGAAACAACACCGGTAAGACCCCCTATGAACTCTGGTTTGGCATCACTCCTACGGTGAAATATTTCAGAGTATTTGGTAGCAAGTGTTATATTAAAAGAGATGAAGATCTAGGAAAGTTTGATGCTAGAAGTGATGAAGGAATTTTCTTGGGTTACTCCACTCAAAGCAAAGCATACCGGTGTTACAATAAGAGATTGAGGAAGATGATAGAAAGCACCAATGTGAAAGTTGATGAAGGAATTGAGAAGCCTTCAAGATTTTATGAATTTGATGAAGATGACCAAGACAGTGTTCAAGGAACTCAATCCTCTCCGGTGAGACAGAGTCAGCCTGATCCGGTAAATCAGGAAGAAGAGATAGGTTTGAATGAGCCTGATCAAGAAGCAGCAGTGCAGGATACTCCCAAAATTCCAAGGTATGTAAGACTGAACCACTCTGAAGATCAGATCATAGGTGATAGAAGCAAAGGTGTACAAACTAGAAGGAATGTTGCTCAAAATCAGGATGAATGTTGTCTGATTTCAAAGATTGAACCTAAAACAATAAATGAAGCCTGCAATGATGAAAACTGGACCAAAGCAATGGAAGATGAATTGATGCAAATTGAGAAAAATCATACTTGGGATCTTGTTCCCAGACCTAGAGACAGGAATGTAATTGGAACCAAGTGGGTCTTCTGGAACAAACTAAATGAAGCTGGTGAAGTAATCAGAAACAAAGCTAGATTGGTCTGCAAAGGTTACTCTCAAATAGAAGGAATTGACTTTGAAGAGACTTTTGCTCCGGTGGCAAGAATTGAAGCAGTCAGATTACTTCTTGCATTTGCTGCCTTCAAAGACTTCAAGGTATATCAGATGGATGTCAAGTCTGCCTTCCTAAATGGTGATCTGGAAGAAGAAGCCTACATTGAACAACCGGATGGATTTCAATTGTCTGATAATGATGATATGGTCTGCAAGTTGAAGAAAGCTTTGTATGGATTGAAGCAAGCCCCAAGAGCATGGTATGAAAGGTTGGATAAGCATCTTGTGCAGATTAGATTCAACAAAGGTACTGCTGACAGTAACTTATATTTCAAAATTGATCATGAAAACATTTTGATTGTTGAAGTGTTTGTGGATGATATCATTTTTGGAGGAAGAGATAGTATGTGCAAAACTTTTGCAAATCAGATGAAAAGTGAGTTTGAAATGTCTATGCTTGGTGAAATGAATTTCTTCTTGGGTCTGCAAATTACTCAAACAAAAGAAGGGATCTTCATTTCTCAGACCAAATATGTGAAAGAATTGTTAAGGAAATTTGGTATGGAAGACTCAAAGCCAATGAACACTCCTATGGCAACCGGATGTAAGTTAAGCAAAGATGATGATTCTCCAAAGGCAGATCAGACAAAGTATAGATCAATGATTGGTGGATTGTTGTATCTCACTCAAACTAGACCAGATATAATGCAGGCTGTTGGTCTTGTGGCAAGATTCCAGGCTGATCCTAGAGAATCTCATGTTATGGCAATCAAAAGAATTTTTAGGTACTTGAAAGGAACAGTTGAGTATGGTCTATGGTACCCTAGAGATCCGGATTTCTCTCTTCATGCTTACATAGATGCAGATTGGGCAGGAGATGTGGATGATCGGAAGAGCACTAGTGGTGGAGCATTCTTTTTGGGAAAGAGATTGGTTTCTTGGTTAAGCAAGAAACAAGATGCAATATCTCTGTCTACAACTGAAGCAGAATACATTGCAGCAGCAGGTAGTTGCACTCAAATCTTATGGATGAAGCAGATGCTAAGAGACATTAAAGTTGAATATGAGGAGCCTATCACAATTTTCTGTGATAATTCAAGTGCAATTAATATTTCTAAGAATCTGGTATTGCATTCTAAGACTCAGCACATATCTATCAAGTTTCACTTTTTGAGAGAACAAGTAAACAAGGAAGAAGTCAGATTGGAGTATGTTCCCTCCAAGGATCAGATTGCAGATATCTTTACTAAACCTCTTCCCAAGGATTCTTTTGAATATCTCCGGGAGAAGTTAGGGGTCATGGCCCCTCCGGTGATGAACTAGGATGCACTGATGTGCATCAGTCCGGTGGATATCACAGTCATATCTTGTGATCCGGATTGATGATGGGGAGCTGCAACTAAGGGGGAGCAGCTGGTATGATTTTGACGTATGAGAATTGCAAGTATGAGCCCTTTGCCATTGATGTCAAAGGGGGAGAGAAGACATGTGAAAAATAAGTGGTTGATGATCAAAGGGGGAGCAGTAAAGGAAGAAAAGACATGTGAAAAGTTGTTGTTGATAGGGGGAGCTGTGACAGAAAAGAGAAGTTCTTGTCTTGATGGTTTTCACATCATATGTTGCCATCAATGACAAAGGGGGAGATTGTTGCAAGTATGAGGTGAGCCAGTGTTGTCATTGATGTCAACATACTCATATTGCATTGACAAAAAGGATTTGATGAGCTGTGTGCTGAGGATATTGAGAAAATTAGCCTCAGTCAGGAACAGTGAAGAACAGTGATGAGAAGAAGGCAAATGTACTATATAGGTTGAGAACCGGAGGATGCGGATTAAAGGGTTTGTAGATATAAGTCTTGAGATGCTTCAGTTAAGATTTCAGAGGTCCGCATGAAGATCTGAAGGAGTTGTGGCTGTCGGTGTAGAACCGGTTTCGGTAAGTGTTCAGAGGTGACAAAGGATCACAGAAAGGTCCGGTGAGGTTCGGAATTGTATTATCCTAATCTGCGGATTGGAAGGAGTGTTTGGGATGTCCTTGTGATGTGTCATCCTGATTTGTGTATGATTTGGAGGTCCAGAAGTACCTTTTGCATTATGACAGTGGCGACAGACTGTGTTCTTGAAGTTCTGGATGAGGAAGACAAGAGATTCCAGTAAGTAGAGGAAGTGCGGATGTATCCGGTCATTCAGGCAGGCTTGTGAAGGTTCTTGGATCATGTTGAGGTTGTGTTGTTGGTCCGCATTGATAGTAGAGCCCGGAATTGAAGTTATTCTTCCGGATGAAGTTCTTGCTCTGTTTAGCCGACCGGATGAGTTGTTCATCCTGCGAATGTTCTTGTGGTGGCCGACCGGATGTGTTATTCATCTTGCGGATACTCTTATGATTGTTTGCCGACTTAGATGTTTGTTCCTAAGTTGATGTCTTGTATAAATAACGGTTTGTGAGTTCATTTCAAAGTGTGGATTGTGTGGATGAGTGTGGCATAGCGAAGAGAAGTGCAAAAGGCAGAGCAGAGGTTTTTGGGCTTAAATGGAACTGATCCGGACATGGTAGAGATGTCATTCTCCAGTTCAAGACTGTGATTCTTATCACTTTGTAGACAGTGTGTCTCCTTGTAGGCAGTGGGCCTCTTTGTGAGCAGTGTGCTCGGGCAGTGAGCCCTAATTGGCAAGTGCCATTCTTTTTCTTATTCTTCTAACAAAGAATAATCCTTGGGTTAATCACCCCGTGGTTTTTCCCTTAACTGGGTTTTCCACATCAAAATCTTGGTGTTCAATGTGTTGATGTTTATCTGCTCTTGTGTTTATGTATTATGCTTCCATGGATGATTAATTGATATGCTGTTAACTAACAACCAAGAATCAAGTGTTTGAAAGAACTAGAAGTTTTATACAACTGATTCACCCCCCCCTCTCAGTTGTATGCCCTAGATCCAACAACTTCATCATTTTTTCTTGCAGGTTACAGTTCTGTGCCTACAACTATCAATCCATGCCTGTCTCCTAGATCCACACCTCCATTTCATGACTCTGCACCTTTGTCTGATCCTGAGGCACCCTTGTCTGATCCTGGGGTACCCTTGTCTGATCCTAGAGTGCCCTTGTCTAATGATGGGGTGCCCTTGTCTGAAATCATAATGCCCTTGTCACACAGAGGCACACCCTTGTCACAAATCGGGGTGCCTTGTTTTGTGGCTCACATTTTCTAATTATTTCTACATGATTTGATCTGTTTTCACTTCTAACCCTCAGATCTAGTCTTTTTCTAGCCTATCACTTGGTTTTGCAAGGTTTTAACATCATTTTCTTGCCAATTTTGACACTCAGTCATAGATCCTCACCTTTGTCATCTAATGGGGCACCACTGTTTGTGTTGGGTTTTTGTCAATCTTGTTTGGTTTTCTAGAAACTAGGTCCTTATAACATTTGTTTTCTATCTTTGATTTCTAGTTTCTATCTAATTTGAGTGTCTTTTTTGTAGATTTGAGTCCCTAGGCATCTATGGGCCTTTGTCTCATAGAAGCTCACCTATGTGAATTGTCAGCTTGCCTTTGTTTGGTGTCAACATGCCCTTGTCTGTAGGTATAACAGTCTCTGTTTCTCAATGCCTATTTTTGGATTTCATGCTTTTGTTCTATTTCTATGCCCTTGACTATACTTTCAAGCCTTTTTTATCATTATTTATAGCTAACTTGTGGGGTTGTGTTGGAACTAACCTAGTTGTGCATCTTGTTCACACTTGTCAAAGATCATATCTCAAACTACTAACAAGTTTGTTGTAGTTTTTCACTTATTAAGGATATATCATTTGAAACTTTGTATTTGCTTTGTTTGGTGGATTTGATTTTGACTTAGGGTGTGTACGCTCTTCCCTTGCACTTAGTGTGATTTATCAAAGAACTCAACAAGTTAATAATGCCTTAATGACCACCATAATGAAGACTAATGATCCTCAAACTTATGATGAGGATAAGGGAAAATATGAATAGGAACAAGCTATGTAAAATAAATATGACTCTTTGATAAATAATATGAGTTGGGAATTGGTGGACTTACCCAAGGGAAAGAATGTAGTAAAAAACAAGTGGGTACATATATTTAACTAAGTTCAAGTCTAATGGAAGCATTGAAAAACATAAGTCAAGATTAGTGACCAAAAGGAGGGAATTGACTACACACAAACTTTTCAGCCAACAACAAAGATCAATAATGTCAAGACTACTATAGTATTGATAGGTCATTACATGTGGTCTCTTCACCAAATGGATGTTAAGAATGCTTTTTTTGAACATTTTCATTTACCACACCATGTTAAAGGATTGATTGGAATTCAAGTTCTAGATCACCTTGTGGGTTAGTAGTGGAGGCTTAAAGAATTTGAGTAGTGCCTGTTAGGACTAAAAATCCTATTCACCATTTGTTACATTTGATTTCATAAATTAAATGAAATTCTTGTGACCAGACCCATTTTATAACCCATGATAACCTATGATCCCATGAATATGGCCTTTGACATGTAAGCATTTCCCTAATCACAGTTGAGAAAAAACTTTAAGAGCAATTGATCCTCATCAGAAAGATCTTGTGTATGTCTTTTTAATCAACAAGTCACCGTTCTTTATAGAACACTTTCTGTATAATTGGGGAGAGATGAATAATGTCACAGCGATCAAAAATCCCAAAAATAACAGGTGTGCATAATCGGGAAGACACTGCATAACATTTCACCGATAAAAAACTCATCGGCAAAAGTAATCTAGTCAAAGCAAAATTTTCAAATCACGCTGAGCTCATGCATCATGCTGATGGATACCTTTTCGGGGAGAAACATACATACTTTCACCGATTAGATAGGATAACAACTGTGTCAGAGAGACATGTATGATTGGAATGGATTTTTTAGATCTCTCCAACTATGTGGGTTACTCCAATAAGGAAGGCTAGAAAAGTTTTCGGTGAAAGTCCCACCGACGAACAAAGTGATAGAGGAAACATGTCAGGGAGACTAAATATATCAAAAAGACATTTTATTCTCTTAGCGATAATACAGGTCAGCCCAATGATAATATGAATGACTATTATTTGTCAAAAAGACACTGGACGATGCTTCAAAGGATTTCTAACAATCCAGATCATCGTGATATCAGGTAAACTTCATGATGTTCTCCCCAAAAATTTAGGAATTGAAAAGACAAAAGGAAATTGTGCAATATTAGTGAGAGTATTAATATGTCTTCCCCACTGAATCAAAGAACCAAAAGGACACTTCATATCAAAAATACATTCAGTTAGTCTTGGCGATTAGTTATGAATGTATAAACAAAGATAGCACCAAATGAAGCACACAGATTGGCCGGAGACTAGAAGAGTTCCACCGATGCAATATCATTGTATCGCTCTGACATTTCAAAATTTGAAAAAGCTGTTGCATTCATTTCCAGTAACGAGCATAAATGGCCACATGAACAAACTGTATATGAACATTTTTGATTGAAAAGGGATTGAACCAAAAGGAATTTTCAGAAGTTGCAGCAAAGAAGGGTGGGAGATTGAGAAGAGGTCAGGGAATTCAGTGTGCCCAAAATATACAAGCATACAAGATATCCCTGCAATTGATAGATTGTAATTCAATTCTGTTGTCTTTTTAAGATGGAAAGTTCTACAAAAACAAAAAATAAGAAGCTTCAGGTTGAAAGTAGTCAGTCCAAAAGTAAGAAGCAGATATGGAGAGTGAGGGACATGGCCAAAGACATAGGGAGAGAGATTGAGAGGTAGAGGAATTATAGAGATAGGGAGATAGGGAGATAGAGGTTTAGGGTTGCTTGGGTTTAGTGTTTAGGGTTTAGGGGTTTAGGGTTTCTCAAGTGTATGGTTTAGGGGTTAGGGGTTAGGGGCATTATTTAGGGTTTATGGTTTAGGGGTTAGGGGTTAGGGGTTAGGGTTTAGGGGCATTATTTAAGGTTTAGAGGTTTCTAGGGTTGTTCGGGTTTAGGGTTTAGGGGCATTATTCACAATTTATGGTTGCATGTCAAAAGAAGTCTCTATCTCTCTAAATCCCTCAACCCTAAATAATGCCCCTAATCCCTAACCCATAACCCCTAAACCCTAAACCTGAGAAACCCTAAACCTCTATCTCCAGGTATCTCTCCTTTATCTCCCTCTCTCTATCATCCCTCTACCTCTCAATCTCTCTCCCTATCTCTCTGAATATCTCCCTCTCTTTCTCTCTATTGCTATCTATCTATCTCTCTCTCTCTATCTTTCAATCTCTCTCTATCTCTCTATCTCTCCCTTTTTATCTATATCTCTCAATATCCCCCTCCCAATATCTATCTCTCTTTATATCTCCCTATCTCTCTTTCTCTCTATATATATCTACATCTCCCCCCCTCTCTCTCTCCATTTCCATGCACATACCCATTAGGTAGGCTATTTTGAATATGGTGGTCATATCCTTTAGGTCCAATCATCTCCAAACTTCACAAATAGATATAGAGCATAATTCTAAGCATCTTTCATAAAGACCACTTCTCTAAATTGGTGCAACTAATACCACTTTTCCATTGTTTTCCACATTTAATACTTATTCTTTTCTATTTTCCAAGTCCTACATGTGTCCAAGTTGTATTGTTTGTCAAGTTTTTAGTCTAATTGTTAGTCTTAGCTCTCATGGTTATTAAAATGTTAGTATAGTTAAATTTATCCTTAGGTAAAATTAATTTACACATTGTTGCACAAACAACCACAGTAAAAAATAACCTTACCTAATTAAGGTTAACCTTTAAGGTTCTTTCATTTGGTGAGCCTAATAGATCCAACTAGTTCAATCTTCTTATAATCCATGCTTATCCCTCCAAGAGAGTTCATGCCATGTTAGCTTTGCATTATGTCCTCACTTTCCTCTTGCTAGTTGTAGTACTCTTTTTTTCTAATCCTATCCCTATATCATACTATTGTTGTTGACTTTTCTTTCCATCTTCATCATCATAGTCCTAATTATCCTATTTTGAGCCTAGCATTTATCCTTAGCCATCTCTTGTACTTCTTCTATTCATGTCAATTTTAATGACCTCCCAATTTTTCATAAATTCTTCTCCACCAAACCCTAGAACCTCACCCAAATCCTTACTTTCCTAATAAAAGTCCTTCCCCAAACATCATTTGATCATGTGGCTCCTTCCATCACTAGACAGGTGTCCCTACTTTCCATTATTCATCCAATACAATCCCAATGTCATAGCTCACATTCCCACACCTACATTCATAGACTCCATTCCCCCTATCAACACCATCATTGATAATAATTATAAGGAGACTCCCTTGAATAATCATTAAACCATGGATTATCCCATATCCCCATCTTACACTTTCCTCACCTTTGAACCCTTAGAAGATGACATTTAGCTATCCCCACCATTACCAATCACACTTTCTAGCAATCCCACATAAGACACATCACCCATCACTTCACCTTCGTCATCACCATTTAAATCACCTAATTACTCCATTCAACCATACCCATACCACCCCTTTCTCACTCCACAACATGTATTAATGCATGATTAAACCTAACCCCTAACCCCTAACGCCTAACCCATAACCCCTATTTCTTAACCCCTAAACCCTAAACTTGAGAAACCCTAAACCCCTAAATCCTAAAACCCAAACCCCTAAGCCCTAAACACTAAAACCAAGCAACCCTAAACCTCTCTCCCTATCTCCCTATCTCTATCATTCCTCTACCTCTCAATCTCTCTCCCTATGTCTCTGGCCATGTCCCTCACTCTCTATATCTCCCTATTGGTCCTCTCTCTCTAAACACTAAACCCTAAACCTCTATACCTTAACCCATAAGCCATAAACTCTAAACCCTAAATAATGCCCCTAAACCATATCCTACGCATTCTAATAAGATTCAAGCAAACACTATTCCTTAGTACATCCTATTCTAATATCCTACTCATTCTAATAAGATATTCTTGCACATCTATTTCCACCTTTAATTTCAAGGCACCCCACCTTCCTTAGTATAAAGAAAAAGGAATACCCTACAACACATAAGAACATACCATTTCTATATAGATTAAACATAAATGATGATCACATTTCATGTAAACTATTTCCATGCTCACTCAAAGAACATGCACTTGAGTTTCATGTAAACTAGATTTATCTAGTTTATTTATAATTTATAATTTCTCTTGACATGTATATGTTTATTTATAATTTTAAAAAATGGTCAAATGGTAAATGGGATCCCATTTTGTTCTGTACCGACAGAGTAAGAAACAGGATCTTGTTATTTAAAATTTGAATTTTAAGCTCAGGTTTTGCTTTGTAATTCGGTTTGGGAAAAGCTTTGGAGACCCAAACCTAACCTCTGGATCTGGTTTGACCTGTAACTTGAAGGTCTTGTCAATGTCACAACAAAATAGTGACTTTGGGCATATATCTGAAGGCCTTTTTTGCAAAATTTTTTGACGAAATTAAAACCCATTATAAATGAGACTGTAGATTCCAAATATGTAATTTTTTTTACAATTGGATTATTTTTTCTATTTTTTAATTAATTTCTGATGAAATAGGTCCATAAACTTGAATTATCATGGTTTTTTAGTATTTTAATAACTTTTTATTAAAATATGTTTTTGTAAAAATATTGTACGAAAATGTACTTTAGACAATTCTTCTCAATTTCAAAAAAAAATTCAAAAAATGTTAAGTTTAGGTCATCTTATGCGTGACGTACACGATGATTTTTTAAAAGACCAAAAATTGCCAATAAAAAATTAACAAAAAAAATATTCAATAAAAAATTACAAAAACAATATGGAAAACATGCTCCAGTGAGTTACAAATATTTTCCCAAAAGGATTTAGAAAAATATGATTACTTAGGTCAAAATATGGATGACGTATACGTGCATGGTATAGTAAAAAAAAAGTGACTTTTAAATAGTGGTTTTTAGAAATGCCTAGGGTAAGTGCAAGAAGATGGGGGGCTAAAAAGGGGTCTTAAGTGGCCACTTTTTTCTGAAATCAGAAAATACTGGCCTTGGATGAGAAATTGAGCATAGTTACACTCAAAATTTGGAGATGCAACCAAAACAATGTTCGTAGTGCTTTGAGTCTACTTTCTAAACTACTATTTTTTTTTAAAATGGCATAGACTAAGGGGTTCAAAAGAGGGAGCCACATAAATTGGTGTTGTTTCTGTCAAAAAAACATAACATAGCATGTTTTGTGGCTCCCTCAAAAGGTCAACTTTTTTTTGGTATTTTAAAAATCACTTTGGTGAGAAATTACCTAATAGCATGTAGTTTATGCCTAATTTTTCTGATAATTTTTTGATGAATATTTGATTTTTTATTAATTTTCAAAGTGGACACATCCTAAAAAATAGAATTTTGGCAGTGCTACCCCTATAAATTTTGAAAACTAATTCAAAATCATTTTTTTTCTTTTTTCAATATTTGTAGAATGGAGTCTAGTTTCTAAATATGTAATTTTTTTGAAATTTGAATGAATAGTTAATTTACAATGAAAAAAAGACCAAACAATGGTTTTTGCCCAAAAAATGGACACACAAACAAAAGAAATTAAAGATGAAAGGCTTAACATTGTTAAAATATGAAAAAAATCACATCGTCAAATAGCTAAGAGAAAGCCTAACATTACCCAAGTGTTCGATTTGTTTGACCTTGAAACACGTGCAAATCTGAGGGTTAGCACGAACGAAATTATGTGAAATCTTGAAGAATATGGAAAAACACATCTATGACTGTTCAAAAGGCACTCCAAGCCTTTGGGTTGGAAATCTAAAGCAAATCCCAAGCCCAAGGCTTGGGATTCCCAAAGCAAGACATAACACAAGCACGTTATAACACGCTCGCGTTATGTTTTGCTTTGCATTTTTCATTTTCCACAAGTCTATTGTTTGTCATGTTTGACATAACGCGAGCGCGTTATAACGCGCTCGCGTTATGTTCCCCTTAAATTTTTTTCTGTTCAAGTTTATTAATCATGTATGTATGTATGTATGCATATATGTATGTATGTATGTATGCCTATATGTATGTATGTATCTATGTATGCCTATATTTATGTATGTATAGTGTCAAGGGCAGAGGAGGGTAGAGATGGGAGTGAGCCAGATAGGGGAGGAGAGGGGCGGATAAGGACTGAGTGATTAAGGTTTAAGGTTGAGGGTTAAGCATTTAGGGATAGGATTTAGAGTTTAGGGATAAGCGATTATAGTTTAGGACCTTGAGGGATTAGGGTTTAGGGTTGAGGCTTTAGGTATAGCATTTAGGGTTAAGGGTCAAGGGATTAGGTTTAAGGTAGAGTGTTGAGGGTAGAGGGATTAGGGATAGGGTTTAGGGTTGAAAGTTTAGGGTTGATGGATTAGGGTTTAAGGTATAGTTTAGTAGTTCTTGTGGATAGAGCCAGTAAACAATGGGAGATTATTTGCCTGTTTCATAACAATATACCTTCCCTAAGTGCGGGGTGGACAGCAAGAAACATAGATGTACCCCAATGTAATTCTTTTCTCATAATGATCATCCTTCTAATTTCAACTATTAATTACTCACTATGGATGTACCATACGCAAAGCTTTTCTCATAGGGTTTAAGGTATAGTGTCGAGGGTTGAGGGTTTATTGATAGTGTTTAGGGTTGAGGGTTGAGGGATTAGGTTTTAGGGTTGATGGATTAGGGTTTAAGGTATAGTGTTGAGGGTTGAGGGTTTAGGGTTGACGGACTACAGTTTAGGGTTGACGGATTAGCATTTAATGTCAAGGTTAGGGTTAGAGTGTTGAGGGTAGAGGGATTAAGTATAGGGTTTAGGGTTGAAGGTTTAAGGATTGAGGGTTGAGGCTTTAGGGATGAGGGTTTAAGGCTTAAGATATAGTGTCAAGTGTTGAGAGTGTAGGGATAGGGTTTAAGTTTTAAGGGTTAAGGGTTGAGGGATAGGGATTAGGGTTTAAGGTATAGTGTTGAGGGTTGATGGTTTAGGGATAGGGTTTAGGTTTGAGGGATTAGGGTTTAGGGTTGATGAATTAGGGTTTAATGTTGAGAGTTGAGGGTTGAGGGTTGAGGGTTGAGGTTGAGGGATAGGGTTAAGGGTCAAGGGATTAGGGTTAAATAAGAGTGTCGAGGGTAGAGGGATTAGGGATAGGGTTTAGGGTTGAAGGTTTAATGATTTAGGGTTGAGGCTTTAGGGATTAGGGTTTAAGATATAGTGTTGAGTGTCGAGCATGTAGGGATAGCTTTTAGGGTTCAAGTTTTAAGGGTTAAGGGTCAAGGGATCAGAGTGAAGGGTTGAGGGATTAGGGTTTGACGTTGAGGGTTGAGTACATTGAGGTTCAAGGGTTAAGGGTTTTAGGATAGGGTTGAGGGTCGAGGGATTAGGGTTGAGGGATAGGATTGGAGGGTTTAGGGATAAGGGATTAGGGTTTAAGGTATAGTATCGAGCCCATTGAGGGTCTAGGAATAGGGATAGCGTTTAGGGTTTAGGAATAGGGATAGCATTTAGGGTTTAGGGATGAGGGATTAGAGTTGAGGGATGACGGATTAGGGTTGAGGGTTAAGGGATTAGGGTTTAGGGATAAGGTTTAGGGTTAAGGGTTGAGGGATTAGGGTTTAAGGTATAGTGTTGAGGGTTTAGGGTTAAGGGATTAGAGTGAAGGGTTGAGGGATTAGGATTTGACATTGAGGGTTGAGGCTTTAGGGTTTAGGGTTTAGGGATAGGGTTGAGGGTTGAGGGATAAGAGTTAAGGGTTAAGGGATTAGGGTTTGATGTTGAGGGTTGAGGGTCAAGGGTTTAGGGATAGGGTTGAGGGTCAAGGGATTAGGGTTAAAGTAGAGTGTGGAGGGTATAAGGATTAGGGATACAGTTGGAGGGTTTAGGGATAAGGGATTAGGGTTTAAGGTATAGTATCAAGTTTGTTGAGGGTTTAGGAATAGGGATAGCATTTAGGGTTTAGGGATGAGGGATTAGAGTTGAGGGATTAGGATTTGACGTTAAGGGTTGAGGCTTTAGGGTTTAGGGTTTAGGGATAGGGTTGAGGGTCGAGGGATCATAGTTAAGGGTTAAGGGATTAGGGTTTGACATTGAGGGTTGAGGTTCGAGGGTCAAGGGTTTAGGGATAGGGTTGGAGGGTTTAGGGATAAGGGATTAGGGTTTAAGGTATAGTATCAAGTCTGTTAAGGGTTTAGGAATAGGGATAGCATTTAGGGTTTAGGGATGAGGGATTAGAGTTGAGGGATGACAGATTAGGGTTGAGGGATTAGGGTTTAGGGATAAGGTTTAGGGTTGAGGGTTGAGGGATTAGGGTTTAAGGTATAGTGTTGATGGTTTAGGGATAGGGTTTAGGGTTGAGGGATTAGAGTGAAGGGTAGAGGGATTAGGATTTGACGTTGAGGGTTGAGGCTTTAGGGTTTAGGGTTTAGGGATAGGGTTGAGGGATTAGGGTTAAAGTAGAGTGTGGAGGGTATAAGGATTAGGGATAGGGTTGGAGGGTTTAGGGATAAGGGATTAGGGTTTAAGGTATAGTATTGAGTCTGTTGAGGGTTTAGGAATAGGGATAGCATTTAGGGTTTAGGGATGAGGGATTAGAATTGAGGGATTAGGATTTGACGTTGAGGGTTAAGGCTTTAGGGTTTAGGGTTTAGGGATAGGGTTGAGGGTCGAGGGATCATAGTTAAGGGTTGAGGGATTAGGGTTTGACGTTGACGGTTGAGGGTTGAGGTTCAAGGGTCAAGGGTTTAGGGATAGGGTTAGAGGGTTCAGGGATAAGGGATTAGGGTTTAAGGTATAGTATCGAGTCTGTTGAGCCACATCCAAAGCATTTTTTGGATGATACTCAAACACAGTTTTATGGTAAATTTCTAGAGAAGTATCTTCAAATTAAAATTTGTCAAAGATATTTTGAAATGCTAAAACCTTTCTATGTCAAGATAAATCACACACGTACTACTTGTTGTTGTAGATTAAATATTGAATTTTCTAACCATTTTGATGCTTATAGGTCTATGTGTTTAGATATGCATACTAGCAATGTTTTGTAGGGTTGTGCCATATGTGCCCCACCAACATCTTCAAAAGACTTCATATCAAGAATTTTATGTGAAAGAGAGGAAGGTCAAATATTCTACAAGAAATTATGCTTGGATGGCACATGTCATCGTTGCGGTGGCTTGCAACATTCACCAATATGTGAACATATGGAAAGAACACATGCGGTTGGAAACGAACTAGTAGAGTTTGGCAAGTATAAAACAGTGGCATACAATACAAAAGATGGTAAAGAAGCAAAGAGGTGTGAATTGGTTATTGAAAAGATTCTAGTGTATCAGTTTATGCCTATATTTCATGACAGCATAGTGTATGAGTATGCAAGACATGCCCATAGAGCTTGATGGTTCGACTTGCAATTCAAGTTATGCAAGGACACATTTCTAGTTGGTAGCATTGTTTCATTCGTCGACTTTACAGAGAACTACAGTCTACAGCCATAGCGTGAGGTGCAATCACAATATTACAACTCCACACAGGTTTTTATATTTGTGCACATCGCATTCATTCATGCGAATGATAGTACAGAGGTGACAGAAAGATCATAAGGGAGTATAATTTCTATTTTAGTGATTATCGTACACATTTACGGAGTTCGTGCAAGGTTGCTTTCAGGTGTTCTACAATGATTTGGCTAAAAGGGGCATATCGTTCAGTCAGCATATCATATGGTCGGATAACTGTGCGTCACAATTCAAGAACTCATGGAATTTCTATTGGCTAAGTAGGAGGCATAATTTTACAGGTATTCAGTATATGAGAAACTTTGGTGAGGCTGAGCATGGAAAGGGGGAGCATGATGGTGCAGGAGCATGTATCAAAAGAGCCATAGCACGAGAAGAGTTAAAGTATAAAGACAATGCAAAGTTGACAGATGCAAAATCGATTGTCGAATGGTGTAATGCTTCCATGGGTCCAAGTAATGAAGGTAAGTCTTCAGTTCGTAGATTTTTTTGGTTGATAGATGATACTAACATTGCACCATATGTGGATTGTTGTACACTGACAGGATCAAATGAGATGCACTCTTTTAGAAGCTCAATTGTAGGTTCATGGAGTATCCATACGCGAAAGATGTCATGCTTTTGTTCTTCCTATACAATTCAAGTTTGGGATGAGTGCGAGTCAAAGGAGAGGGTTGATGAATGGCAGTTAAGTTACTTAGCCCACTTGACATGTATCAACCCCCAACGACACTGGAACTAACACAAATGGAATCATCAGTTAACTTTGACCACATATCAGATTTAGTTCAACCAGGTAATATAGGGCACGTATATGCATCTAATTTCATCTAGTTCAACCAGGTAATGTCATCTTACTTTGTAGTGTTTTTGTAATGTTGACTAATTTCATCTAATTTGCTACACATATTAATGTAGGGCACGTATATGCAGTTATTGCAGATGAAGATAATGAAGAGGGAACAGATTATTACTTATGTCATTGTGTTGAGGCTAAAAAGAAATTGGAGGCCCCTGTTACAAATGGAGAAAACATCGAATACCCTACAGGCTCAGTGGTTATTACTGGAACATGGCTTAGAAGGTACCCACATAAGAGTGTTAATGTTTGGCTGTTTCAGGACTTTGACACGCATCAGAAGATTCTTCATTACTCGAACCTTGTCGTGGCATCCAATGTTCATTTGATAAAGTATCGGGGTAGACCTTTGAACAAAATCTTGTGGAAGGTGCGTGAGTCTGACCATGAAGCAATACTTGACATAATAAAGAGTAGAGCAGACCCAGATGGTTCATTGGATTAATTTGTAAGTATTCACATTAATTTTTAAAGTCATGTTACATTGAGTTGTAAGTATGCACATTAATTTGTAAGGTTTGTCTTTTTTTAATTTCCTGCTGCATTTATACACATATACACATTTTTACATCATCATGTTATGCATTTTTGGTGTCTTGCTCTTGATGCGACCAAACTGACTATTCCAACGTGTCCGGATGGGTACATTTACACTAGGCATGGTCCTATTTTTCACCCAAACATGTCGAAACAGTTTGAGCTACATTGTATCGATGATATCCCTAAAGAGTCCAAAGTGCACAAAGGTAGCAATCTTTGACGAGATGTTACTCAAAAAATGTGTCACTTAGAAACATTCCATCTAAGGTAACATGATCATGTAGAGTGCCTCTACAATAACCTTTCTCATTTTTTTATATCTCCGAGGCATTTGCCCATGGTGAAAGGTTTTCTGCTGCCCCAAAAATCGTCAGAAGGAGGCAGTGTAAAGTTGCAAAGGGGTGTAACTTTCGTCCTACTCCTGATGTGACCAAACTGACTATTCCAATGCATCTGGGTGGGTACATTTATGCTAGGCATGGTCCTTTTTTTCACCCAAACATGTCGAAACAGTCTGAGCTACATTGTACCGGCGATATCCCTGAAGAGTCCAAAGTGCAAAAAAGCAGCAATCTTTGACGAGATGTTACTCAAAAACTGTATCACTTAGAAACATTTTGTCTAAGGCAACGTGATCATGTAGAGTGCCTCTAACTTAACCTCTCTCAGTTTTTTATATCTCTGAGGCATTTGCCCGTGGTGATAGGTTTTATGTTGCCCTAAAAATCGTCAGAAGGAGGCAGTATAAAGTTGCAAAGGGGTGTAACTTTTGTCCTGCTCCTGATGTGTCCAAACTGACTATTCCAATGTGTCTGGATGGGTACATTTACGCTAGGCATGGTCCTATTTTCACCCAAACATGTTGAAACAGTCTGAGCTATATTGTACCGACGATATCCCTGAAGAGTCCAAAGTGCAAAAAGGCAGCAATCTTTGACAAGATGTTACTCAAAAACTGTGTCACTTAGAAATATTTCATCTAAGGTAATGCGATCAGTAGAATGCCTCTACAATAACTTCTCTCAATTTTTTATATCTCTGAGACATTTGCCCGTGGTGAAAGGTTTTTTGCTGCCCCAAAAATCGTCAGAAGCAGGCAGTGTAAAGTTGCAAAGGGGTGTAATTTTTGTCCTGCTCTTGATGCGACCAAACTGACTGTTCCAACGCGTCTGGATGGGTACATTTACGCTAGGCATGGTCCTATTTTTCACCCAAACATGTCGAAACAGTTCAAGCTACATTGTACCAACGATATCCCTGAAGAGTCCAAAGTGTAAAAAGGCAGCAATCTTTGACAAGATGTTACTCAAAAACTGTGTCACTTACAAACATTCCGTCTGAGGCAACGTGATCATGTAAAGTGCCTCTACAATAACTTCTCTCAGTTTTTTATATCTCTAAGACATTTGCCCTTGGTGAAAGGTTTTTTGCTGCCCCAAAAATCGTCAGAAGGAGATAGTGTAAAGTTGCAACTTCTTCTTAGGTACAAATGTAAGGGCACACAAGGGGAAAATGGCACCTAGATGACTTACTACATTTCTATGACTTCATTCACATGTTTAAATATTTGAGAAACTCTCATTTACTAAGTGCTTGTCCTCATGTCAACGTTAAGCTTTATACCTCCTAGGCGCTCAATTAGGTGATGCCATTAGATACAACTTACCCTGTCATGTCCCTATTTTTGGCTTGATCATCAAGTGAAGAATGGATTAGCCTATTGCTCATTTTCTAGGCTAATTCAGAATGATGAGGGAATGAATTGGTTTTTGACTAACTCAATCTCAAAGTGGCGCTTAGCATAAAAGTATCATGTTAAGAAGCACATCAAACAAGGCGCTCTGGCAGGAAAAGTTTTTTGGCCTTCAAGATGAGGTTGCCTTAGTGAATTAAGTCAGGATGAAAGCCTATTCACTCTAGGCACTAATCTCAAGTTGCACAATCATGAATGGGTGCCTAGAGCAATAAGGAGCTACATCATGGTTCTAGGACCTTGAAATGGTGCCCAAGCATGTAGGAGGAATTTTCAAGGAGCCAGAATGTTTTTGAAACTCTAAGGAACTAGTCCAAAGACTCTATGGTGCCATCTTGATACCATTGTGTTAACTTTGGAACTCAAACATATTGAAACAAGGTCTAGGAAGCTAGGTGCCATCTCTTGCCAGTTTAACCTCTCAGATGCGCCAACATTGGAAAGACTCTTAATGAGCGCCTAAGTTTGAATTGATCTTGTGATTGAAAGTTTGGTGATGTATTGGTGCAAGATGATCTTCAGTTGAAGCAATCTAAGTTCCAGGAAGGGTTTAGAAGTTATCAACCTCTTCACTAAGTTAGGCGCACTTTACAAGCTTTCTTACCAAGAGTTGCACCTTATTAAGACAAGGAGCATCTTAACCTCCTTCAAGGGTCTTGGGAAATATCCTAGCCATAACTATGTCCCAAGGGAAGATCTCTCTTATAGTCATCATATATGCCTTGATGTGGGAATTTGGATTCCCTTCCCCTTTGAATTTTGGTACATCTAGGAGGGGATGTAATAATAACATATTACCAATTTTTAAGTCAAGAGGTTCTTTTAAATAGTCTAAGTAGGTTCTTGAAAAGGAATCTTCAGAAGTTGGAGTTCTTATGAACATGAGACCCATGGATGGGGCTTGTGTACTGAGTTAATTTTTCATTTACACATTTGTTTGATATCCTAGATACATTGGTTGGACAATGATGGGATGATACACTATGGGAGTCACATGATTTTGTGGCGCATAAGCTCCAATAGGTTGTTGAAGATGTGGGAAAGTGTCATTACTAGTTTTTTTGAACAAAAATTTAGATAGGGAAGATTGAGTTGCCCCCTAGTTTTTCTCAACCCTAGTGTTGAATGGCTTCATTTGAACTTTTGGTCTTTCTATAGTTTTGTCCTTTAGAGGTTGCTCAACACCTCTAGCCTTTAGTATCCTGATCCATTGGACTAGTGTGGCTAGGAGGTTGGAAAGTGTTGCAACCTCCATCCTTTAAACTTCTCCACCTTGTTATGGGTTGTTTTGAGTATTTTCACTTGCTTTCTCTTCAAGAATATTTTCTAATGATACATGATGTGTCATAGATCATTCAACTTGATAAACAACATGAAGGGATTCTCATGCCTCCTATACTTCTTGCAAGTTTCTTTATAGATAGCTCACATCATTGTCCATCTAGGTGGTCATTTCCCAAAATATTATGATAAGATAATCCTGTTAATGAACTTTGGATTGAATGAGAATCAACATGCTTTGTCTTGACTAGAATAGTTGGGATGGACAAAAATCTATTGATTCTAGGTTGGGTTGTTAAAGGTCAAGAAGTTTTGGTGTCTAATGCCCTCTAAATCTAAATATTCAAAATCATAGTGGTTTAATAAGTTACAACAAACAGTCAGGTAGACAATAGACTATAAGCAACAAGGACTACACATGAATCCAAAACAACACCAGTCAATAAGGACATCACAAGTAACTCAACATTACTTCCAGAGGCGTTCACAAAAACAAAGGGGAGAACACAACTAGAGAATGCTAGACTGTAGTAGGGATGAGTGTCTGATGTAGAGCACACAGTGGAAGCATAGAATTATCAACTTTTGAACCTTCAAACTCACTATTGGCGAGACAACATACCATCAGCGAGCTTAAAATTTCATTGGCCGATAGGCCGATGCCACCATGACTCCGTTTGATTTCACTTCTGACAAACATCCCATCATTGACTCTTATCGGTTAGACAGACCACTATCGGTGACTTTATATCCTTTCACACCAATGTCTTTGTCACTCCGATATGAGACTCTAAGTCCCTCGCCTATCGGTAGGACTTAATACCATCGACACACTCAAAAACTCTTCTACCGACACACCGATCTCACCAATGACAACCTTTGGACCACACCCGTCGGTGAGACTCCAAACATCGGTGAACTCTAATCTCGTTGGGCCGATACACCGATGGATTTCGACTGTCGGTGTGACCCCCTTCATCGGCGAAGCTCTCAATTGCTCTTCCGATGCACCGATGGGATTATCTTCCGATACACTGATGTCTTCAACTTCGAACCACACTTGTCGACAAGACAGACCACTATTGGCGAAGCCTAACCAAGGTCTACCGATATGCCGATACGACTGACTCTTGACGTCGATACAAGGTTCTTTTGAAGGTAAAGGGCACCTAGGCTTATGGGGCTCAATTTGATGTATTTATTAAAAGCTCAAGGTGAATTGATGCTTATTGAAAATGCCACTTAGTCCTTCATTTGCATTCTAGGCACCATTTCCTATTGACTTATATACTCCTCCTCATGCTAGGGTGCCATAATGAAGTGGTTTAGACAATAGGTGCACTTCACTTACTAGAGGCTTATTCTCCTTCCACCTTAGGTGCACTTTTATGGTGGAACAGGTGTCAATGGGTGCCTTGTCTTAAATGAATGCTCTGTCTAAGTTGGGTGCTATTTTGAGGCTTTATGAGTTGCAAATTGCGCCTTAACCCTTCATGCTTGTTGCTCAATGTTTGAATGTTTAAGAAAGTCTCCTTTAGGTGCTCATCTTAATGACTTTTTCTCAAGGCGCAATCATCCTAATGACTTGGATATTCATCCTAGTGTTTCAGGATATCAGGCTACCAGACTTAGTCATTTTTAGGATCTCAAACATAAAGAATAAGATGATGATTCATTTTTTTGTATTACATATAGTTGACATTGTATTCTACTCATAAAGAATATTAATATTTTTTGTTCAACATGATGATTCATTTTTTTTTTAAATACAACTTTTATCTTTTAGTTCCAAAATTAGGTTTAGGTGATACTTGAATAACAATAGCTAGCTTATTGGATCAACAAACATCCTATGTAATATAATTGGACTTTAACTATTTGAAGTAGCCATCTACAAATATCTATTCAAACATGGATTTATAATGCAAGTATGGACGCCATCAATAAAAAAAATTTGTATTAACCAAATATCCATATAGGCATACATCAATATCTGTCGATATGAGTATAACATATATACAAAATAGCCATATAGGCTTACAATAATGCCATATAAGCATACAATGTCAACTATATACAATATAAAATATATGTCCACAAATGCCATGTAGGCATACAACAAAGGAACTCAATAAAAAGGCATTCCCCTCTGGCTGGTGAAGAGAATAGATCACGAGTAGCCTTTGATCTTCTAGGGGATGGAGACGCGCATGTGGGTGGTCTACTACGAACCCAAGGGCTGCTCCTTCTATTTAGTTCTTCTTGCATCTTTAGCTGTTACAATAAAAAAGTATAGACATTAATATATAGAAATTACATGTTATAAAAAATGAAACATTTATCAAAATAATCACTTACCGCTAATATATAATCTGTCTCCTCACTTGCCTCAGTAGCAGGAATAGGCCATGGTGATGTCATGTCCTATAGAAACCATCCAGATAGAAATTAAACTTCAAATCAATAATCTTTTGATTTTTCAAAAATAGACAACTATAACAATGAATGTAAATTGAAATTTTCTAATCTGCCTCATACCCCTGTCAATGCCATGGAGCTATGAATCGCAGAGGCCACACCATGCTCCATTGCCTTATGAACATGGGGAGGTGTCTCCGTAGCCTGCATCATCTGGAAATAAAACAACATTATTCAATTACAAAAACTATAATAGTGATGCAAATCATGGCTCCTAACATACACACACGTTCATTTAAACATGGAAGTACACACAATAAAACACACAAGTCACATACAAAAATCTAGTAAGTACAATTCATTCATTAAACTATTTATTTTATTACATCCGTAAAGCTTTGAAGTCCACCACTGTTGGCAAGTGTTGCTGTGAAATCTGCAATATTAACCTATTCAACATCTAAAATCAAATATTAGAATACCATTCATATAACGATGCTATTCACATGTAATATTTATAATTGTTTACTAGTTACATACCCCGACAGTAGATGATCTAGTGTAAAATGCAGGTGGAGAACCACTTACAACTGCATCGACGCTATGACCCTGAAATTTCATTAAAATCATCAATTTAAATTAGTTAATCTTGCATTTCAAAAATGAAATTTAATAAATTAAATTCAATAAACTTGCTAATACTTACCTGAGTACTAAGGTTGAAAGTCTCACTTAGGAGGGTATCTGTCATCACCATCTTCTCAGCTGCAGATGTAGCCTGTGCACCTACATCCTGACTATCCATGGGGTCATAACCACAAGCTGACCCACAAGCCTGACAAGCATGGGGTGGGACCCTACTCCTCACACTATCTCCCAACCCACTCTATGCTGCAGGACCGGCATACTCTATGATACTCTGGGTCAAGGCACTAATGGACTGAAGTGTATCGACCTCAACACTCTCCTTCACAATGGAAGGGATATAAACATGCTCATGGACTGGTTTGCTAGTTACTCATCTCACTACTTGCTGTGGGTCAAGACGTGCCCCTAGTCTATCTTGTGCTGACCCCCCACCTCTACCCAAGAAGTCCCGCATATCAAAATAGTTTGGCACTTTATTGAGGACAAACTTGCAGTAGAGTTTCCTCAAAAAGTATTGCGGGACCTCATTATTATTGCATGGAGGATGGTCAAAAACCATCCACCACCTCTGCCCAAAATTGTCCCTTATTGATTGGTTGTTGCACCAATGGATAGGGAACCTCTTGCATGTAATGGGTGGAGGTTGATTTGTTTGTGGGTTTGTGAAAATCGAACACAAGTCTAATTTTGTGATTTGTAATTTTTGCACATCTTGGTATGACAACTTGTCTGGATAATAATCTCTAAACTCTCTTCTCTTATCCATCCAACTAGTTATTTGCTTGCTAATTGAATCTACATTTGATAACATAGATTCAAGAGATTCAGCAAGCGTGGACCTATGCAAGGTTAAAGTGGAAGGATCTTTCAACCTTGCAACTATATCTTCAATTTTTTTTTGGTTGTTTTCAATTTGCCCCATTATATTTTCTTGTGTTCTAGGGGCATGTCAAGGAATGGATGGAGGAGGTTGTTGTTCTGCAAGATTTTGTGGATTTTGAGGAGGAGGAGGAGGAGGTGCATTAACATTTCCTGACAATTAACAAAATATACATCAAAAAACAACTCAAACCTACCTATTTAGAAGCAAATTCAAACAAAAAACAAATAAAACTCACTCCTTTGGCATGCTCAACGTCGTGGCGGCATTTTGGTGACAAATTAGCAAGATTTTGGTGTTGAATTGGCTTTTCCAAAATGCAAGTGTGCTTTCTAGGGTTTGCAAGCCATGAGGATAGGAGAAAAATAGAAATGAAATAAAATGACAAGCCTTTTTTTTAATTTATAGTGGTTCATAATGTGCTTGTGTTATAACGCAAGCACGTTATGGTTTGGTAATGATGAGCCTTAGGCTCGTCATTACCAACCCATAATGCGAGCACGTTATAAAGCGCTTGCGTTATGTATTAATTTTTTTAAAAACCATTTGGCCACTTTTTGGCCCCCCATCTTTTTGCACTTACCCCCTATTGAAAATCAATTTCTATCATCTGGGTATTGAAACAAATTACATAGTTGGAAACTAGACTCCGAGTACTACATTTCATATTTAGTGACTTTTTCCAAGATTCCACCTTTAAGTGCTTCAAATTTTTAGGTCAAATATGACAAATTCTAAAAATTAGGGAAAACACTTCCACTTTTTGGCCAAAAAGTGAACTCAACTTCGTGCACACACCCTTGGGTGAAGATGTACTTGAGTCCTAGATGATTAGTTTTTAACTCAAATGGTTTACTGATTAGATAGTGCCTCCACATTTGTAGAGCATGCACTATTGTAGCCAATTCCAGATCATGAGGTGCATAATTAACCTCATATGTCTTCAACTTTCAAGACTCATAGGCTACAACTTGGCCACTTTGCATAAGTACCCCACCTCAACCATCTCCTAATGCATTCATTATAAATGAGAATCTCCCATTTGGATTAGGTATAGTGAGAATAGGAGCATTAGTGAGTTTATGTTTTAGAAATTGGAAGGCTTGTTCACATTTTTCTATCCATTCAAATTTCTTTCCATTTTTCTGAAGGGTAGTGATAGGGTTTGCTATTTTTGATCTTAGTTGGATCAACAGATATACCTTTTGCTGGGATGATGTTACCCAAGTAGTGTACTTTCTTCTTATAAAAGGAACATTTGGATAATTTGCTAAATAGACAATGTTTCCTTAAGTGCTAAAGAACTAATCTCAAATGTTGTTCATGTTCCTCCTTGTTCTTGGAGTAGATGAGAATATCATCAATAAAAACTATGACAAAGTCATCCAAGTAGTCTCTAAACACATTGTTCATTAAGTTCATAAAAGTTGCAAGTGCATTGGTAAGGCCAAAAGGAAGAACTGTAAACTCATAGTGTCCATAATGAGTCCTAAAAGAAATTTTGTGTATATCTTCCTCCTTGATCCTTAATTGATGGTATCCTAATCTTAAGTGAATTTTTGAGAACATGGTGATCCAGAGAAAAACTCAACCTGATTCAACTTGACACATTCTCAATCATTCACCTAATGAAATTGATGTAAACATGTAATTTGTTCATCCTAGACAACTAGGTCCTGAACCCTAATGGCATTCAAGTGAAGGAAACAAACATGGGGCATGATAACATTCATTTATGTACTCCTCCTACATTGAAATTGATGACTCTCAGTCATTCATGACACAAACCCTTACTGTCACAATCCCTCTCACACATCCAATGACCTATGTCACTAGGTGCATATAGCAATAAATTCAACAAGGAAAGAAATAGAATCATACCAACTATACCTTGACCTATATAGACCCCTGAAAACACCACACAATGATTCCCAAATCCAGCATCATCAAACTATGCATAGAATTTCTAAAACAATTGAGCAAACTAGGGTTTTACCCCTGTTTTAGCAGAGTTTTGAGAGAAATAGTGAATCATAACTTCTCATGACCATAAGATATCAGTCCCAAAACTTGATAATCTTGTAGAAAACATTAAAATAGACCTTTCATGAAGATTTTAGAATTTTCCAACATGCTAAACAAGAGAAATGAATTTTTTTCTGAAACTGGAAACCCTAGCCAAGGTTTGGAATGTTTTCACTAAAAATGCTATTACTTTTGTAAAACGTAATGAAATGACTCCAAACAAAAATAAAAAGTTTTGTATTTCATAGATTCATCATCCAAATGCCTACCCTTAACTGTACCAGATCATACAATCCATACAAAAGAGGGTTTTCAGGTAGAAAATAGTAAAAATATGTATATGACAGTCACTATATTATCATAACTTTCACAAAACATGATGAAAATCACTCAAACAAAAAGAATTAAGAAGATAACAACATTCTCCAACTTTCTCAATAACTTGTAGGGTCATACTATACAATACAAGGCCGTACAATCTAATCTACAGTCTGTTACACATAGAAAATGTAAAGAAAAATATGCAAAATTAAAGTATTTCCATTCCAAAACATTCTCCAACCTTCTCCAACCCTGGTGTTCATGTTTACATGACATATTTATATGATTACATCCATTTCCATTGCCCAAAACTACTTCCTAACTTCTGAAACCAAAAATGCAACTTGTTGGCAACTTTGACAACTTTTTACATCTTTTACAACTTTTGACTCAAACATCAAAAAATGACTCTAAAATGGTCCCTCATGGTCTAAAGTGACCTTATGAGATCAAAACACATCAAAATGACCTTAAAACCATACTGCAAGGTGATGCTCCTACATCATACACCCCAAGAAAAAAAAATTTGTGTTCCATCTCAAATAATGGTCAGTGTTTCTTTCACTTCTTCCAATTGTGCTGCATGCTTAGCTGTTCTCTGACCTCCTCTTGATCCTCCCCATGTTTGTGATCTGCTCCATGATTCTTGGTCTTCACTCTTTTGTTTCGTGCTTTCTTTTTGTACCTCCTTCTAAGGATCTTCTTCTCAACCGCAAGACTCCAATAGTCTATGTCACTTTCATATGCCACATTACTAATGTCCATGTCTTCATCCTCATTAGTCTCTCCATGGTATGCACCTATACAAACATTATCAGCAACATGCAATAGATAAAAACTATAAGGCCAATTTACCTATTCACTAGCTCCTAGTGCTTGTTGTTTTGGTTCTTCCTTGATCTCAACTATACCAACCTTTGTGTCAACTATTTGATCATCACCAACCTGCTGGATTCTTGGATGTTTCTCTTGCTAATGGACCTTTGCATTTGTGTCTGCTTGAGAACATTTCTCTTCCATAATTTCTACACTTTCTTGAAGACACTCTTGATCTTTCTTCATGCCCATGTCAATGAATGTCTCTTCTTCCTTTGTTTCATCTTCTCTTTTCAAAATAACCATGTTTTTCTTTCTCCTTTTGTGAAAATTAATCATCTTTATGGGCCATTTCACTTTCTTATGTATTGGCCAATGCCCAACAGATCCTTGCTATACTTCCTCAAGATACTGTTGTACAAGATTTTTAATACTTTTTTCGAACTCTGCCATTCTTCTATCAAACTCTTCATTTGATCTTATTTTATTGACTTTCATCTTCTCCTTTTGAGTTTGCTACTGTATCTTGCTATTTCTTCTCTTTTCTTGGATTCTTCTTGTGATACCTCACCTAGATTTTCTTTCCTTTTCCTCACTACCTAGTCTTTTGGCATCTTGGTTCTTCACTTAAACCTGTCAAAAACAATACACAAACTTCTAAAACTTCTCTTTCCTAGATCTTTGGGCTTCAATACCAAAAATGATGCAAAGAAAAACTCAACTTGATTCAACTTGACACATTCTCAATCATCGACCCAATAAAAATGATGTAAACATGTAATTTGTTCATCCTAGACAACTAGTTTCTGAACCCTAATGGAATTCAAGTGAAGGAGACCAATATGGGGAATGATAACATTCATTTACGTACTCCTCCTGCATTGAAATTGATGACTCTCAATCATTCATGACACAAACCCTTGCTATCACAATCTCTCTCACACATCCAATGACTTATGTCACTAGGTGCATATAGAAACACAATCAAAAGGAAAGAAATAAAATCATACCAACTGTATCTTGACCTATCCTCTGACAACACCACACAATGATTCCCAAATCCAACATCATCAAACTATGCATAGAATTGCTAAAACAATTGAGCAAACTAGGGTTTTACCCCTATTTTAGTAGAGTTTTGAGAGGAACAATCAATCATAACTTCTCATGGCAATAAGATCTTAAGCCCAAACCTTGATAATATTGTAGAAAACATTAAAATAGACCTTTCATGAAGATTTCAAAATTTTCCACTGTGCCAAACAAGAGAAATGGATTTTTTTCTCAAACTGGAAACCCTAGCCAGGGTTTGGACTATTTTCACTAAAAATGCTATAACTTTTGGAAAATGTATTGAAATGACTCCAAAAAAAAAATTCTATATTTCATAGGTTCATCATCTCGATTCCTGCCCTTGATCATACCAGGTCATACAATCTATACAAAGGAGGTTTTTCAGGTAGAAAACAGTTAAAAACTGTATATGGCAGTCACTATTTTGATCATAACTTTCACAAAACATGCTGAAAATCACTCAAACAAAAATTATTAGGAAGATAACAACATTATCCAACTTTCTCAATAACGTTTATGTTTTGACTATATAGTACAAGGCCATACAATCCAATCTACAATATGTTACACATAAAATGCAAAGGAAAACATGCAAAATTGAAGTATTTCCATTCCAAAATGTTCTCCAACCCTAGTGTTCATGTTTACATGACATATTTATATAATTACATCCATTTCCATCTCCCAAAACTAATTCCTAACTTCCCAAACCAAAAATGCAACTTTTTGGCAACTTTGACAACTTTTTACATCTTTTGCAACTTTTGACTCAAACATCAAAAAATGACCCCAAAGTGGTCCCTCATGGTCTAAAGTGACCTTATTAGATCAAAACATCAAAATGACCTTAAAACATACTTCAAGGTGATGCTCCTACATCACACGGTTGCACTTCTCATTTGATCAAAAAGCTCACTAATTCTTGGCAATGAATACCTATTCTTAATAGTCACCTTATTGATCATTCTATAGTTGATGCACATTTAGAGAGTACCATACTTCTTAAAAAAAAGTACAGGTGCTCTGCATGGTGACACACTTGGTCAAATCAAGCCCTTGTCAAGCAATTCCTATAATTGAGCCTTCATTTCATACAATTCTAAATGTCATTTTGTAAGGAGCCTTTGATTGAGGTTCAGTACTAGGTAGAAGTTCAATAGAAAAGTCAAATTCTCTTTTTGGTGGAAGACCATGTAATTCTTTAGGAAACACATCTGAGAATTCCTACAGTATTGAAAACTTGTGAAAAGAGGGTTCTTTCTCTTCTTCCAGATCTTCTATGTGAATAGCATATAAAGTGCATCCTTTTCTTTGAGGCCTTTTTACTTGCATGGCCGAGATCTATCAAAGGCTTATGCCCCTTTGGATGCCACACACCTTGGTTGGGTTCCCATAGTCATCTTTACAGGTTACAGTTTTCTTAAAATAGTTGACAACAACTTTATGCTTTGTTAACCAATTTATTCCTAGGATCAGATCATATGATCCCAAAGGAGCCACATAAAGGTTAACTTGAGTTATAAAATCTTGTAATGTTAATTCACTATAGGCTAGATATTGGTCTACCTTTCTCTCATCTCAGTTACCATACATTACTGTCTAGGAGTTGTCCATGTAACCAGCCTTCCTGGGTAATCTTTCCACTACTCTAGGATCAAGAAAACATTCTGTGGCACCAGTATTTATAAGCACACTAACTAAAAGGCCATAGATTGTACCTATCAACTCAATAGGAGTGGCTTGGAAGTTGACTTGTCTATTATGTACAGCCGCATGAATGTGGCGTTGAAGGGGTTGTTGTTGTTGATTCCCTTCTATTCTTTTAGCTACTCTTTGAGGGCATTTGTTAGCAAAATGCTCACCCCCATAGTTAAAGCACTTGCCTTTCAGTCCTTCTTTAGGTTTTTGATATTTTCCCTTATCACTATTATCATTTGCCCCTTCACTGAAAGCCCTGGGTTTGGTGTAGGGTTTGATTTGCTCACCCCCTTTTGCAAATTTATTCTTGCTTTTCTTGTCCCCAAATTGATTACCTTTTTGGTTCTTATGTTTGGAAGAGTTTGTAGGAACTTGATTTTGATAGTTCTTCCCTTTCTCTTTATTTTCCCTTATATATTCTGCAATGTTATGAAGCTACCAATTTGGGGTTTTAATCCCAAGATAAAATTTCTTACACAGAAGCATTCATCTTGTTCATAGAGGGTGACAAGGTGTCGTTGTGCCTCATCATTTAATCTATTTTCAGATGTCAAAGAACCAGGGCTATGTCCATGGCTGTCTGTAACTAGGGATTCTATAGTTACCACTTTATAGCTAATCCTAATTTCTAAAAGAATAATTAATCTATCTGCTTGTTGAATAAATGTAATGAGTACTGGAAAATAGAATAAAACAGGAAATTCACTTAAAGAAAATAAACAATAACATGCATCTATCTATTAAAATAGGAAACACCTTTATAAGAGAAAACTGAAACAATAGAACAGTGATACTAGCCCCCTGCCTGAGTGGTGAGAGTGGGCCCTTGCTCCACACCCTTGAGGCTGAGGGCTATAGCAGGAAATCAGCACAAAAGATGATTAAAACTAAATTCAGTCCAATTCATTCATTTCTTCATTCATGAAAATATGGCTAACACAGAACTGAGATCTCTGAGAATCAGAATAATTTTATCATCATTGTTCTTCTACTATTTTTGAGAGTATATATAAAAATGAGTGATGATATATCACTGAACTTATTTGCCAGTCTTTTTATGAGATGATACCATCTCTTTATTGTACTTAACTGTCTAACTTATGAAAAATCACCATGCGAGAAAGGTAGACTTGAGTGGAACAGAAGTCCACTCAGAAGTCTAAGTTTAAGTCTTAGTACACTTGGGCATTAAGACCCTGAAAATAAGGATATTGGATTAGTTCAATTTGTAACTCATGCAAAATCTTTGAAAAGATAAAACTTCAGCAATTTAACTAATAGTTGACCCTTCACCACTCAGGTGATGATTTGAGTGAAGTGAGGGGTATTAAGATCGCTACTGAAAGTGTTTGGTCGGCAGCCCTGCTTGGAAACATGCCCTGCTTTGAGGAGGCACCAGAGATAGTTGTTCCTGTCTGCATCTCCGGAGATACTCCAGACTCTCACAGAGCTCCAGAGAGGCATTCCCCAAATCTTCAAAACTCCAGGTGTCATGGTTCTTTGGTATTGTCTCCGGAGATCATTGAAGATGATCTCTGGAGATGCACAAAATCGCTATTCTTGGCATCTACACCTGTGGATTCAAAAAGAGAGAAAAGTTCTGCATTTTTCCATCAATCCCATGCACATTAGTCACTTAATCAGAAATTCTAATCTTAAGTAATCTATCTTAATTAATCACAAAATAGAACAATCTTGCTAACTTATTTGGGTGCAGACACAAGGAAGATGAACTGAGAGAGAGGAAAAAGAGAGGCAAAAAGATGTATTTCATGAGTGCAATTTGGCACTCATCAGAGGGGTACATATTTGAGAAGTTGTACAAACTTCTCCCAATATTGTGTTACCAAAAGTTCCCCTTGTCTTAGGCTTTGGAACTCATTCATTTTTGTATCAAAGTAATGTTGTGGAAGCCATTGCTTCTGGAATAGGGATAAAAAGATATCCCATGTAAGTTTTTTTAGATCATGAAAGTTGTTTTTCTATTTTTGCATTATCCCACCAGGTGGTTGCTTCCCCTTTTAACTGAAAACATGCCCAAACTACCTTGGTTTCTTCAAAGAGGTTACATAGTTCAAAATATCTTTCCATTTCCACTATCTAGGCTCCAGCACCATCCCCTACATCTTTGCCATCAAACTTGGGGGTGAGATTTTCTTTAAATCTTTGGCCAACTCATTTTCAATTTTGGTCCTTTTTCTCCATGGTGTGGATTCATTTTCATAAGAAATCCATTCAGATTGTTTTTATCTATTTATTGAAGTTTCTTGTTGCTCATCTTGGTTTGGCATGGACCTAGTGTCCCTAACCTCATGTTCTAGGGCATTCATTCTAGCCCTGGTATCTGTCAGCATAGCCATAATTTGATCTAATTTTTCCTCTTGAGCCCTCTTATTCCTGGGTTCATTTTTGTTTGCACTGTAGGAAGGTTCCATTATTTGGAAATTCTTGTAATTTCATGAGTCACATTAGAAACAAGTAGAATCAATAGGCTCCAGAGTTTAACCTAGAGCTCTGATACCACATGTAATAACACTATTTAATCCAATCATAGTAAAACCATAAATTAATGCTGGTCATAATATTCTAAGTAATACCACATTAAATCATCATGCATATCTTGAAATATAAAAATGCCTTATATCATTTTGATCTTCACTTCCACATGTGTCATTTTCAAATAATAAAATATATGAACTTTACACTTCAAAAATTCATAAAAGCATATAACTTCATTTATACATAGAAAATATATCATCTAAGTTCTATGATGAGTGTAGACACCTAAAAATATCTCTTACCATCAAACCGACTCCTGACATCCCTAAAACTACCATTTTCCCTTCTAATCAATTAATTAAATTTTTATTTAATTAATCATCCCTTCATCATCCAATTTTCCATCATTTTATCCCCAAAATTGAATTAATTTCATTAATTCAATAGTCCAAACCTTAGCCAATTGATTTAATAAATATGCAATATTTATTTAATTGATTTCCCTCTCCTCACTAAATCTAATTAATTAGCTAAATTATGTTTAACTAATTAATTCAGCCTATTAATTGACATATCCCTACTCTAGACAATTAAATAGCTATTATTTAATTGCCTACCTTAGCCTACCTCATCCTAGCCCTAGGATTAATTAAATAAAACCTATGTTTAATTAATCCTAACCTCTCATTTGGGTGGTCAAACCTAGTTTAACACCCTTCCCCACATCCTCCAAATAAAAAATTGAAATAAATCCACATAAGTCAATTTTTTATTTAAACACATCCCACATCACAATTAATTCCTCTTACACCCCCATACCTCATTTATCTCCACTTATCCCCAAATAAATTTTTAATTCATTTTACATTCCCCATATGAATCTTTAATTCAAAAATAATCTTTCACACCCATACTCATTTAATTACCCCTTTTCCCAAAATAAATAAAAGATTTACTTTTATTCCTAGCCCTCCATTCCTCTAAGATCAAATCTAGGCCCTCCACATCACTTTTATGCTCCACCATTGATCTTCCAAATCAATCTCCACCCTTGGATCAAAATCCCTCCAAAATCTCTATAAATACAACATCTCTCAACCCATTTTGGGATCCAAGTTTCATGCAATGTTACCATGCCAATATATCCTTTGAGCTAGTCTTTTAAGTGAGTTGCGCATTTGATATAACATTTCACATTTGGATCATTGTCTAGGGATTATCATGTCTTAGGAGCTCTTGGGTGCAAGTTTCCTCTTCTCTTGATGAGATTGGGCTTTCATGTTTGAGGTATAACTATTTGTTTTGTTATACATTTTAGTTTGTATTTTCACCTTGATTTGATAACCTAATCTACATTAGCACACCCGGTGGGACCCATAAGGTCTGAATCTAATATGTTTGTGTGAGTTTTTGTGCTTAGGACATGTTTTTGTAGGATCAACGTTATATACCCCGCGCAGTGGCGCTATCTCTGGAGTGTTGTGGCGCTATTTACTGTTTTAGCGCTATTTTGTAGAGCAACTTTCTTTCTTAAAACTCACTCACATGTCTCTTTTGAATGATCTTCTTGCTATTTTTTTGTGTCTAGTTGCTCTTTGTTTTTGCAGGAATATTCATTGAACAAGGGGAGATTATGCCAAATTTTCCCTAGAAGTACAAACATACTTTTCAGTTACCATTTTGTCTTGTTTTTCTCATCTGTTGTACTAACAAGACTAATGGGACCTCTTATAGGTGTAGCCTAACCCTTTGTTTTGGTGCTATCTGCACCCAGAGCGGTGCTATCTTCAAACTATGATGAAACCACTTGGCAGCGCGTAGTGGCACCTTATTACACCTATATTAGTGCTATTTCGTATTTTGGCGCCTTCTATATATCATTGTAGCACTATATTATGTTGTAGCACCTTCTACAGAGCCTTGTAGCGCAATAGTCTATTCTGGCACCTTTTGTATTTTGTTTTAGCACTATGTGTTGAATTGGTGCTATCTTTCTAGAGTCAGGTTTTTTTGATAGTTTTCTATCAGTAGCACCATTTTCTATCTGCAGTGGCTCCATTAGGTATTTGTATTAGCACTATTTCCAGAAACTGACTTTGTGGCCTGTGTAATGATTGATAATTTGTTTGCAGGTCACCAACATCATCTCGAGGACACTAACACGTTTTTTGCAGGGTTCTTTCATCTTTTGTCTAAAACACTTCAATTGAAAATTTAAAACGAATCCTTGCATGCTAGTTTACACAACATTTTGATTTGGTGTTATAAAAATTGACAAACAAACAAACAAATCTTTGTGTGTGTGTGTGTCAAACATTTGAATTTGGTGTTTTAAAATTCACAAATTGTGTGCCAACAACTATCAAAACACTTCAACTTTGGGCTTTAAAACGAGCCACAAATTGCATCAATGAAATCATTGGATTAAAAAAATAACAATCTGCATTTCTTCACTCATATAATCAAGAAAACCAAGCTAATTTGTGTGAAGTGCTTTCATGATTTGTGTTTTGTAGTGTGAAAAGTGTATGCTCTTCCCTCGCACCATTTGGTGACCTTGGGAATCAAAAACTTCTCACAACACTTACATAAAATCAGCCCCAACATAATCCAAAGAACTAAAATGAACCATGCTTAGTGTTATGCAAGCATAAAGAATACGTATGCTCTCCCCTCGCATCTTTTATATGAACTTGGGGATGAAAAGTATTTTTGTGGTTGTATTACTTTTGTTAATCCTTAGAGGGCCTACCACGGCTTCAAAAGGTGGGAATGACCCAAGTGGCAACAAGCTAAAGCCAAGCTCTTTCAAGCCGCTATATAAAATAAGGTGTTTGGGACAAAAGTCACAAGCAACAGGTGTTGTGTTATACCGACAGCCAACCTCCCCCAAAACCCTCCAAGGTGAAACCCTTGGAGGCTGGGAGACTCCATAACAGAGAGTAGCGCTGCCGCATGTATAACCACCTAAACGAAAGCACTTACTACGAACCTTTGTTTAGGAAGCCAAAAACCTTCTATTTGTTGACACAGAAGGGAAACCTTTGAAGCGGCCCCGATTCATACGGTTCTTAGCCGAGATAGCAGGGATAATCCAAAGGTTTGGTGAGGGACAAGCCTTATAGGAAACTTGGATCTTGGTATGCATGAGAAGTGTGTGCCATTGTAAGGAGGAGCTAGTGCTACCAAGATCCTGGAGCTACTCGCTTTGAATAGGCGCAGCTAGGGGATTCAACAAATACTATCATATCTTCGCCTTAGGTTGTGCAAAGTGCTTGTTTAACAAAAAATCACACGTCTTTTCACAAACAAAAAAATCTTGGTTATTGTGTGTTATTGTAATTAAAATTGTTTTCAAACACTTGCCAAGAGACAATGAGAATCATTTGATCAAATCTCAAACAAGACAAAATCAAATTTTCCATCAAAATCTATCTTTTTCAAGACCTCAACCAACACTGCCTTGTATCAGTGCCATCTTTGTCTGATTTTGGCACCATTTCACCTGTGGATTGGCGCTATTTTCAGATTGACTTGCCTGAGACTAAGACCCATTCAGTTGTGATCTTCACCATCTGCTCTGTCATAATCCATATTCACTTTCCAAAAATCCGTCAGTACCCCATCCATTTTCTCCTATTTTCCAAAATCATACCTTCATTTTGACCTTAGAGAATCCACCATTATCATTATTGAACCCTTTGCTATATCATAATTCGCTCAAAATCCATATCTATCCATCCCCCTTAATCTTTGCATACCTTTTGGACCAAACAAAAATCCTTATCACAAGAAATCATTCCAAAAATAAAAAAAACACATCCAAAATCTTCCAAATCAAAACCAATCAAAAACTCGTCATCCCTTTGAGATAAAGGTAGATCTAGATTTCATCCTTCACATCATATCTTGCTTAGAGAGTCAATAGTCTACCCTCCAAGTGAAATAGTCATCCTTCTTTGCATAAGGTCATTAGTCTACCCCAAACAAAGAAAAACATCCATTTGTGCGACACAAATCTAGATCTTACCCAAACTCAATTTTTTGACCATCAAAACCTCTTGAAAAACGTCATCCTAATCTCCCATATCAAACATCAAAATCTTTTTCAAAGCAAACATCATTCATCATCTACCTTTTTGGTCCAAATTTGTGCAAAACAATCACACCACCATCTATTTTTTATCACCCCTAGGTTAACATCTTTTTGAAAAACCTATCGATCTTTTCATCACATTACAATCAGCCCTTCATCTTCTTCACCCTCTCCATCTTACTACCACATCCATCTTAGGGACCAACACAATCAATCTGATTCTCTAAGGTCTCCATCCCCATCTCACTCTACCTCAAAATCAAATCCATACACTTGCATGCCCATAACTAGATCACAACATAAGAAGAATCAAGAAATGGCAGAATCTGGACAATATGGCAGCATAGGAATGCCTAACACCAACAGAAACAACATACCCATAAACCAAACATACAACCCACCTACGTTCTTTCACATCCCCACATATAATCCTGATGAAAATCCCTTCCATTTCTTACAACAACCAACACCAACACCACCACCACCACCACCACAAAACATCCCCACCATATCCCAAGATGATCTAGATGTCTTGAGCTTCACACAAGACACCGATAACATGGACATGCTTGACAAAGTCCTAAGGTCGGATCCAAACAAATTTCTTGATTATCTCCTCAAAATTGGTGCCCAACCACCCCATAACACAACATCATCCCAACCATCCACCTCTAACATAACTCTTACCACATCTTCCCAACCATCTACATAAAACACCCAACCCATCATCCCACAAATATCAACTTCCACCACATCTACCACCAACACAACCTGTAATGTCATCACACCTACAATCTTCGCAAGTGTCTCTAATCCTATCACATTCCAACCCGTCATCACATCCACTACTACAACTACCATAAACCCTTCCGTCCCAGAAATCACCTTGGGCATACAAGGGAACACCATGCATGCAAGTACCTCCACGAGTGTGCCTCCACCCAACCCTCAAACCATAGCATACCTACGACAATTATTCTCACAACCACCTCACAATACGTCCAACCCATCCAACATCCAACTATCCAACGTTAATCCATCCAATGTCACGTATCCACATAACACCATAGCATCATCTGTTGCAAGTATGGGTTTAACCGGTGTTGTCATTGATGTCAACATACTCTTGTTGCATTAATGAGAAGGATTGGATAAGCTGTGTGCTGAGGATATTGAGAAAATTAGTCTCAATCAGGAACAGTCAAGAACAGTGATGACAACAAGGTAAATGTCCAAGATAGGTTGAGGTTCAGAGGATGCGGTTTAAAGGGTTTGTAGATGTAAGTCTTGAGATGATCCAGTCAAGTTTTCAGAGGTCCGCATGAAGATCAGAAGATGTTATGGTTGCTCCAGTAGAACTGGCTCCAGCAGGTGTCCAGAGGTGACAGGGTGACACAGACAGGTCCGGTGAGGTCCGGTAATGCATTATCCCATTCTGTGGATTTGAGGAAGTGTTGAAAATGTTCTTATGAAGTGTCACATAGATTGGTTTGTGGATTGAAGGTCCAAAAGAACCTTTTCCTTTGTCACAGTGATGACAGACTGTGTTCTTGAGGTTCCAGATGAAGGAGAGAAGGATTTCAGTAAGTAGAGGAAGTGCAGATGTTCCTGGTGATTCAGGAAAGCTTGTGGAGGTCCTTGGATTATGTTCAGTTCACGTTGTTGGTCCTTATTAGAGTTGGAGCTCAGAATTGAAGAAATACTTCTGGATGAAGGTGTTCTTTCTGTGACTGGCCGACCGGATGAATTATACACCTTGCGAATGTTCTTGTGGTTGTTTACCGACTTAGATGTTTGTTCCTAAGTTGATGTCGTGTATAAATAAAGGATTGTGAAGTCATTTCAAAGTTGTCCTTGTGGTGATGAGTGTGTGGTAGCAAGGAGAAGAGCGAAAGGCAGAGTAGAAGGTTTGGGCTTAAATGGAACTGACTCAAGCATGGTGAAGATGCTATTTACCAGTTCAAGTATGTTATACTTATTCTTTTGTAGATAGTGAGTCTCTTATAGGCAGTGAGCTTCTTGTGAGCAGTGTGCTCAGGCAGTGAGCCCTAATTGGCATGTGCCATTTTTGTTCTTTCTATTCTTCTAATAGAGAATACATTTTTGGGTTAATCACCCCATGGTTTTTCCCTTAACTGGGTTTTCCACGTCAAAATCTTGGTGTCTTATGTGTTGATGTGTTTCTACTCTTGATTTGTTGCATTGTGCTTTCATTGTTGATCTTCTATTATGTTGCTAATTAACAATGTGGAGTTAAGTGTTTAATCAAGGAGAAAGTTTTTTACAACTGATTCAGCCCCCCCTCTCAGTTGTGTGCCCTAAATCTAACAATTGGTATCAGAGCTAAGTTCCTCTGAAAGGAGCTTAACCACTTGAGGAGATCCAGGATGTCATCCTACAAGAAGGATAGTCCAAAGTTTGATGGAACTAATTTTGCTCTTTGGAAAGGTCGCATGAAATGTCACTTGCAATGTATGGGATTTGCATACTAGTCCATGGTTACAAAAGCTTATATACCTCCACAGGGTGGTCTGACAACCCTAAATGAAATCACAGATGCTGAAAACAATCTGTAGACCAAAGAAGCTCTTTTAAGCACATTATCTGACTTAGAACTCTCAAATGTTATTGATCTACCAACTACTTTTGAGATTTGGAATAAACTGGAACTTTTGCATGAAGGAGACCAGTTTGTTAAAAGTGCAAGGTTACAGAGTCTAAAAGGGAAATTTGAAAAACTAAAGATGAGAAATGATGAAAATATTACCTCTTTTATGCCAAGAGTGAATGAGTTGGTTTGTGGAATTAGAAATGCAGGTGGAATCTTGAGTGAAGATGAGATCATTGGCAAGGTTCTCAGATCCCTTCCTAAGTCTTATAAAATCAAGGCTTTTGCAATCGAAGAATTCAGAGCTCACACAACAGTCACAAGAGATCAATTGGTTGGTAAGTTGGCTGCTTTTGAGATGGCCGATTTTGGAGATGATCCTCCAAAGACTAAATCTGTATTCAAAGCCAATGCCTCTGTAAAAGGGAAACGAAGGTTTGATCTGGGAGAAAATTCTTCAAAGAACCCATCATGGTATAAAAAAGCAAGAAAAGACTTGGAAGAAGAAGAAACTGAAACTGCTCATCTTGAAGCTCTTATTGCAAAAAGGCTACCAAGAGGATCTGGTAAGTATGAAGGGAAATTACCTTTTAAGTGTTTTAACTGCAATAAAATTGGTCATTTTGCCTCAAGGGGTCTGGAAAGATTTTCAAGACCAAATCCTAACAGACTAAGGTTTCAAAAGAATTGTTACTATGTTCATGAAGAAGATGATAATGAAGGAGTAACAGATGATGAATCAGAGACAGGAAACAAATCCGGTAATGAATGGGTATTTATTGCCATCAAAGAAGAGGAACCAATATCCTCTGTATCTGTCAATCATGAAGTTGAAGAAAAAGCTTTGGCTGCTCAAGTTGAAGCAAAGGATGATTGGGTCATTGATAGTGGATGCTCTCACCATATGACAGGTGACAAGAATAAGTTCTTAAATTTGGAAAAGTATGAAGGAGGAATTGTAAAGTTTGGAGATAATTCTGCTGGCAAAATTAGAGGTAAAGGAACTATTTCTCTTGATGGAAAGAACAAGATCGGTAATGTACTGTATGTTGAAGGATTAAAGCACAATCTTCTCAGTGTTGGACAACTGGTGGATAAAGGCTATGATCTTAGATTCAGGAATAGAAAATTCAAGATCTTTGAAAGTTTCGGAATAGAGATTGCATCCGGTACCCAAACAAAAGGTAACATCTTTCACTTGGTTGGTACTGGTAAAAGTTGTTTATTTGTTCAAGTTGATCAGAGTTGGTTATGGCATAGAAGAATGTGTCATGTGAACTTTGATAATATCATCAAGATAAGCAATACTCAGGCTGTAAGAGACCTTCCAAAATTGGTAAAACCTACAAACAGTTTGTGCAAAGAATGTCAGTTGGGAAAACAAAGAAGAATCTCATTCAAAAGCAAGGAACAATCTTCTACCGGACTATTAGACTTGGTTCATACTGATTTATGTGGTCCGGCAAGAATCAGGAGTGTGCAAGGTGATAGATACTTCATGTTGCTAATTGATGACTATTCCCGGATGATGTGGGTAACCTTTCTGAAAGAGAAATCAGAAGCTCTTGAGAAATTCAAAATATTCAAAGGCTATGGTAGAAAATGAGACCGGATTAAAATTGAAATGTCTAAGGTCTGATAGAGGTGGAGAATTCACATCCGGTGAGTTCATAGACTTCTATGAGAAACATGGATTAAAGAGACAGTTGTCTGCCCATAGAACTCCACAGCAGAATGGAGTTGTTGAGAGAAAGAACCGGACCATCCAAGAAGCATCCAGGACCATGATGATGGAAGCAAATGTTCCTCAGATCTATTGGAGAGAAGTTGTCAGCACTGCAGTCTACACTCTCAATCGAGTTCAAATTAGAAACAATACTGGTAAGACTCCTTATGAACTCTGGTTTGGCATTACTCCCACTGTGAGATACTTCAGAGTTTTTGGTAGTAGATGTTACATTAAAAGGGATGAAGATTTAGGAAAGTTTGATGCTAGAAGTGATGAAGAAATATTCTTGGGTTATTCTACTCAAAGCAAAGCATACCGGTGTTACGACAAGAGACTGAGAAAGATTGTAGAAAGTGTAAATGTGAAGGTTGATGAAGAAATTGAAAGACCCTTAAGAATTCATGAGTATGATGAAGATGATTAGAATGGTATTTAGATTCAAGGTATCCAAGCCTCTTCTGAGAAACAAAGACAAGTTGATCCAGTAAGTCAGGAAGAAGAGATAAGTATCAATGCGACTGGTCAAGAGTTAGTAGTGCAAGAAACTCCCAAAGTTCCAAGGTATATAACTCTAAACCACTTTGAAGATTAGATCATAGGTGACAAAAGCAAAGGAGTGCAAACAAGGAGGAGAATTGCTCAAAATTCAGATGAGTATTGTCTAATTTCAAAGATTGAACCTAAGATAGTGAATGAAGCTTGCAATGATGAAAATTGGTCAAAAGCAATGGAGGAAGAACTAATGCAAATTGAGAAAAATCACACTTGGGATCTTGTTCCCAGACCTAGAAACAAGAATGTGATTGGAACCAAATGGGTCTTCCGGAACAAACTAAATGAAGCTGGTGAAGTAATCAAAAATAAAGCTAGATTGGTCTGCAAGGGTTACTCTCAGATTGAAGGAGTTGATTTTGAAGAGACTTTTGCTCCGGTGGCAAGAATTGAAGCAATTAGATTATTTCTTGCATTTGCTGCCTTTAAGGATTTCAAGGTGTATTAGATGGATGTCAAATCTACCTTCCTAAATGGTAATTTGGAAGAAGTGTACATTGAGCAACTGGATGGATTTCAATTGTTTGATCATGGTGACATGGTCTGCAAATTGAAAAAGGCATTGTATGGACTGAAGCAAGCCCCAAGAGCCTGGTATGAGAGATTGGATAAGCATCTCTTGAAGATTGGTTTCAACAAAGGTACTGCTGACAGTAACTTGTATTTCAAAATTGATCATGAAAATATCTTAATTGTTGAAATATTTGTTGATGATATCATTTTTGGAGGAAAAGATAGTATGTGTAAAACTTTTGCAAGTCAAATGAAAAGTGAGTTTCAGATGTCCATGCTTGGAGAAATGAATTTCTTTTTGGGTCTACAAATTACTCAAACAAAGAAAGGAATCTTCATTTCTCAGTCAAAATATGTGAAAGAATTGTTGAGGAAATTTGGGATGGAGACTCAAAGCCAATGAACACTCCAATGGCAACTGGATGCAAGTTGAGCAAAGATGATGACTCTCACAAGGTTGATCAGATAAAATATAGATCAATGATTGGCAGATTGTTGTATCTCACTCAAACTAGACCAGATATTATGCAGGCTGTTGGTCTTGTTGCTAGATTCCAAGCTGATCCTAGAGAATCTCATGTTATGGCAATCAAGAGGATTTTTAGATATCTAAAGGGGATAGTTGAGTATGGGTTGTGGTATCCTAAAGATCATGATTTCTCTCTTCATGCATATACAGATGCTGATTGGGCAGGAGATGTGGATGACCAGAAGAGTACTAGTGGTGGTTCTTTTTGGGAAAGAGATTGGTTTCTTGGCTAAGCAAGAAACAAGAGGCAATATCCCTGTCTACAACTCAAGCAGAATACATTGCAGCAGCAGGTAGTTGCACTCAAGTTTTGTGGATGAAGCAGATGCTACGAGATATTAAAGTAGAGTATGAGGAGCCTATCACAATTTTCTGTGATAATTCAAGTGCAATAAATATTTCTAAGAATCCGGTGTTGCATTATAAGACTAAGCATATATCTATCAAGTTTCACTTTCTGAGAGAGCAAGTGAACAAGGATGAAGTCAGACTGGAATTTGTGCCCTCTAAGGATTAGATTACAGATATTTTTACTAAACCTCTTCCCAAGGACTCCTTTGAGTATCTTAGGGAGAAGTTAGGGGTTATTGCCCCTCCAGTGATGAACTAGGATGCACTGATGTGCATCAGTCTGGTGGATATCATAGTCACATCTTGTGGTCTAGACTGATGATGAGGTGCTGCTACTCAGGGGGAGCAGCAGGCATGGTTCTGAAGTAGTGAAACTACAAGTATGTGCCCTTTGCCATTGATGTCAAAGGGGGAGAGAAGACATGTGAAAAACAAAGTGGTTGTTGATCAAAGGGGGAGCAGTAAAGGGAGAGAAGACATGTGAATAGTTGTTGTTGATAGGGGGAGCTATGATAGTAAGGAGAAGTTCTTGTCTTGATGGTTTTTCACATCATATGTTGCCATCAAAGACAAAGGGGGAGATTGTTGCAAGTATGGGTTTAACCGGTGTTGTCATTGATGTCAACATACTCTTGTTGCATTAATGAGAAGGATTGGATAAGTTGTGTGCTGAGGATATTGAGAAAATTAGTCTCAATTAGGAACAGTGAAGAACAGTGATGACAACAAGGTAAAAGTCCAAGATAGATTGAGGTTCAGAGGATGCGGTTTAAAGGGTTTGTAGATATAAGTCATTTCAAAGTTGTCTTTGTGGTGATGAGTGTGTGGTAGTGAGGAGAAGAGTGAAAGGCAGAGCAGAAGTTTTGGGCTTAAATGGAATTGACTCAAGCATGGTGAAGATGCTATTTACCAGTTCAAGTATGTTATACTTATTCTTTTGTAGACAGTGAGTCTCTTATAGGCAGTGAGCCTCTTGTGAGCAGTGTGCTTGGGCAGTGAGCCCTAATTGGCATGTGCCATTTTTGTTCTTTCTATTCTTCTAATAGAGAATACATTTTTGGGTTAATCACCCCATGGTTTTTCCCTTAACCGGGTTTTCCACGTCAAAATCTTGGTGTCTTATGTGTTGATGTGTTTCTGCTCTTGATTTGTTGCATTGTGCTTTCATGGTTGATCTTCTATTATGCTACTAATTAACAATGTGGAGTTAAGTGTTTAATCAAGGAGAAAGTTTTGTACAATTGATTCACCCCCTCCTCTCAGTTGTGTGCTCGAAATCTAACATCATCAACAAAACATAAGCCCAATCCCCAAATACCCCCACACATTCTCCAATAACTCTACGCTCATCAACAACACCACGCACAAATCAACCAAAACACCAAACCGCAGTACCAAAACCTCAACCAAACAAATCTCCAACATCAAATCCCACCCCATCTCCAACATCTCACCAATCAACAGGCCTACACACTCCAACCACAACCACCACAAGATCTCACAAGCATTGTACATGCCTTGATCCAAAAGGTAGACGACATGCAAACTGGGGGCAAGTGCAAGCACTATTCCTTTGAGGATATTTGCCCCTATCCATTTGATTGCACATTGTACATGCCCCCTTTCCCCAAGAACTTTGAAATGCCTAAATTTGACAAATACAAGGGAAAGGGAGACCCTAGGGATCACCTTAGGGAGTTCTACATCACTTGCCTAGAAGTCTCAAATAACGATACCTATCTAATGAGACTATTTCCAAGAAACCTCGGCGGTCAACCCGCTGAATGGTTCGCACACCTTCCCCCAGGCATTAGCACTTTCCCTGAGCTTGCAAAAAAATTTGTAAATCATTTCTGCTACAACTTCAAGCACCAAATGTCTATGACAGATCTTTGCAACACCAAACAAAAGAATGGAGAAGCCTTCACTTCTTTCTTGCAAAGGTGGAGAAGCTTAGCAAGCAAACTCCCATGGCCAATTCCTGGAAAACAACTTGCCACCATGTTTGTGACCAACCTGAATCAGGAATTAGGGTTCCATTTACAAATCCTTTGTGCGTCTACCTTTGAGGAGGTCATCAACAAAGGTACCACCATCAAACGAGCCCTCATTGCCAAGGGCTCCATCAAATTGTATGACTACAAATCCAACAACAACAAGAACAAACCTCATATCAACACCCCCAACACAAACAACAATGCCAACACACAATCAAATGACAAGCCACGCTATTGGACGAAGAACAAGAAAACTTTGAATGATGACATCACGAATGTGAAAGCCATCTGACATGTGCAAAATCAAATACCTACACATACATATGCAACCAATGAAAATAACCCAAGGGGCCAAACTAAACCACCCAAACCTCAAAGGCAATTTATGCCCTTAGGGGAACCCATCAAGGACATCCTTGACAGATGTCTCAAGAAAGGTTTGATCACACTCCCACCTATTATACCCCATCAAGAGAATGAGCTCAAAGTGGCATGGTACAATGAAAATGATTATTGCGAATACCATCACATTGCGGGTCATAAAACTGCTGACTGCATGCAACTAAAGCATTGCGTCCAAGACCTTATAGATCAAAATCAAGTCAGCCTTGATCAAACCACCCAACCATCACCAAATGCTAATCTCGAAGCTTACAAGGATCCACTGCCTAACCATAATAAAGCCTCCTCATCCAATCAAGCATACAACGTCACCCCACCTCTCGCATCTTATTACTCTATTGTAGGGAGGATAGAGCCATCATCTCACCATGTTAACACAATCACCATTCGGGCACAAGCACCTAATTGCACTGTCGCAACCTATCTTGGCCATGTATCCATCTGCATAGCCCCCTCCCATTGAACAAACGCATGCATCCACATCCGATCCCCCTCGTCCAACTGCACGTCCATCACCTACCAATCAGTATAACCTCCTAGAGCTTCTAGGAAAGACCCTTGCACAAATAACCATACTTGAGCTGCTCTACACATCACCCCTTCACAAAGACATCCTTGACAAAGCACTCTTGGAAACTCAAGTCCCCGCCAACTTGAATGTGACCCAATTCCAAGCCATGGTAGGACATATCGCCGTACCTCACCATCTCACATTTTCAGAAAAGGACCTTCCCACTTCTGATCACTTACACAATGACGCCCTACACATCGAAGTCTATATCCACAAACACATCATTAAAAGAGTCTTAATAGATGGTGGCTCCGGCCTAAACATATGCACTCTTAAACTATTAAAACACTTGGGATACTCAGATGTGGTTGTAGACACCAGTGAGTGTATCACAATCAAAGGCTATGATGACACCGAACGACTATCTGAAGGGACCATCAAGCTCCCTAGTCAAGTGGGATAGAAAATACTGGAAACAAAATGTCAGGTCCTTGATCTTGACCTCCCCTACAACATTCTTCTAGGCCAACCATGGATCCATGCCATGCAAGTGGTCCCATCCACATTCCATCAATGCCTCAAGTTCCCTCATAATGGCATGAAAGTAACTGTCTATGCTGACCCTCGCCCCTTCCAATACTGCAGTTTCTTGGAAGGCCACAACCACACCTTGTACCCATATAACAAAGCCACCACCAAAGCCAATCCTATAGCATCCACCTCATACATCAACCCCCTAAATATTGCCACCACTTCCTCCCAAGCACCTCCACTTCCCGAGGTCAAGATCAAGCTCAGTGACATGGGATGTGGGGAATATGACCTGCACAGTACCTTTTGTGTGGGCACATTACCCAATCCTAAAACATTTGGCATCCCAAAGACAGAAGCAGCCAACACAGTAGTCATCAAGTGTAAACCACCACCCATCTTTGAAAGGAAACATCTCCTCAATCAGGATGTGATCGAAGATATCTCATCCTGGCTATATAAGGACAAAGAACCTGAGCAAGAAGCCCCCACCATCCCAACAGAAATCTATGGTAAAGGGTCTAAAATTGTCAAAAGCATGGGTTGCAAAGGACAAGGTGGTATCAGCCTTCATGAACAGCGGATCGTGGAACCGGTGCAAGCAACAAGAAACCCCTATACTCAAGGATTAGGATACGGTCAATGACAATGTATCCTCACTACCGGCGAATGTATCTTAGCCGAGGTCGCTACAGTCTCCCTGGAAGTTGACAACATCAACGAAACGGGCCTTCAAGACTCCTTTAGTGACTTTGCCAATTTCTTTGACTCATCCATTTGCACCATCTACACAGTCACCACCCTAGCCTCGTCATCCAATGATTTACCACTTGTATACCCATGTTAGATCTAGGGCACACAACTGAGAGGGGGGGTGAATCAGTTGTACAAAAACTGGCTTCTACTTTAAACACTTGATTCTTCTTTGTTAGTTAATAACATATTAGTTAACCATTCATGAAAGTAAAATGTATAAACCCAGGAGCAGATAAACATCAACACATTGAGTACCAAGATTTTGATGTGGAAAACCCGGTTAAGGGAAAAACCACGGGGTGATTAACCCAAGGATTATTCTCTGTTAGAAGAATAAGAAAAATGAATGGCACATGCCAATTAGGGCTCACTGCCTGAGCACATTGCTCACAAGGAGGCACAATACCTACAAGAGACACACTATCTACAAGATCATGAGTATTACAAACTTGAACTGGAGATTGACATCTTGACCATGTCTGGATCAGTTCCATTTAAGCCTGAGACACTCCTGCTCTACCTTTCGCTCTTCTGCTATACCACACTCATCCGCATCACTCCACACATTGAAATGAATTCACAAACCTTTATTTATACAAGGCATCAACTTAGGAACAATCATCTAAGTCGGCAATCATCCATAAGAACATTCGCAAGATGAATAACTCATCGGGTCAGCCAGCCTAAACAAGAACAACTTCATCCAGAAGTATATCTTGAATTCCGGGCTCTAACACTAATGCGGACCGAAAACACAACCTCAACATGATCCAAGAACCTTCACAAGCTTGCCTGAATGACCAGGTACATCCACACTTCCTCCACTTACTAGAATTCTTTTCTTCTTCATCTAGAACTTCAAGAACATAGTTTATCACCACTGTCAAATTGAAACAGGTTCTTTCGGACCTCCAAACTATGTACAAACTGAGATGACACATCACAAGGACATCCCAAACACTTCTTCCAATCCGTAGAATATGAAAATACACTTCCGGATCTCACCGGACCTTTTTGTAACACTCTGTCACTCCAGAGCATCTTCCAGAACCGGTTCTACTTGATCGATCACAACTTCTTCATATCTTCATGTGGACCTCTAAAATCTTAACTAGAACATCTCAAGACTCATATCTACAAACCCTTTAATCTGCATCCTCTTATCTTCAACCTATTGAGTACTTTTGCCTTCTTCTCATCACTGTTCTTCACTGTTTCTGATTGAGACTAATTTTCTCAATATCCTCAGCACATAGCTCATCCAATCCTTCTCATCAATGCAATATGAGTATGTTGACATCAATGACAACACTAGTTAACCTCATACTTGCAACAATCTCCCCCTTTGTCATTGATGGCAACATATGATGTGAAAAACCATCAAGACAACTTCTCCTTTCTATCACAGCTCCCCTATCAGCAACAACTCTTCACATGTCTTCTCTTCCTTTAATGCTCCCCCTTTGATCATCAATCACTTGTTTTTCACATGTCTTCTCTCCCCCTTTGACATCAATGGCAAAGGGCTCATACTTGCAATTTCAACATATCAGAATCACACTAGCTGCTCCCCCTTAGTAGTAGCTCCCCATCATCAATCCGGATCACAAGATATGACTATGATATCCACTGGACTGATGCACATCAGTGCATCCTAGTTCATCACCGGAGGGGCCATGACCCCTAACTTCTCCCTGAGATACTCAAAAGATTCCTTGGGAAGAGGTTTAGTAAAGATATCTACAATCTGATCCTTAGAGGGTACATACTTCAATCTGACTTCATCCTTGTTCACTTGTTCTCTCAGAGAGTGAAACTTGATAGATATGTGCTTGGTCTTAGAATGCAACACCGGATTCTTAGAAATATTTATTGCACTTGAATTATCACAGAAAATTGTGATAGGCTCCTCATATTCTACTTTAATGTATCTTAACATCTGCTTCATCCATAAAATTTGAGTGCAACTACCTGCTGCAGCAATGTATTCTGCTTCAGTTGTAGACAGAGATATTGCCTCTTGTTTCTTGCTTAGCTAAGAAACCAACCTTTTTCCCAAAAAGAATGCTCCTCCACTTGTACTCTTCCTATCATCCACATCTCCTACCCAATCTGCATCTGTATATGCATGAAGAGAAAAATCCTGATCTCTAGGATACCATAGGCCATACTCAATTGTTCCTTTTAAGTACCTAAAAATTCTTTTGATTTCCATGACATGAGATTCTCTGGGATCCGCCTGGAATCTTGCCACAAGACCAACAACCTACATAATATCCGGTCTGGTTTGAGTGAGATACAATAATCCACCAATCATCGATCTATACTTTGTCTAGTCTGCCTTAGGAGAGTCATCATCTTTGCTCAACTTGCATCCGGTTGCCATGGGAGTATTCATTGGCTTTGAATCTTTCATCCCAAATTTCTTCAACAATTCTTTCACATATTTGGTCTGAGAAATGAAGATCCCTTTCTTTGTTTGAGTAATTTGCAGACCCAAGAAGAAATTCATTTCACCAAGCATAGACATCTCAAACTCACTTTTCATCTGATTTGCAAAAGTTTTACACATACTATCTCTTCCTCTAAAAATGATATCATCCACAAACTCTTCAACAATTAAGATATTTTCATGATCAATTTTAAAATATAAATTACTATCAGTAGTACCTTTGTTGAAATCAATCTTCAAAAGATGTTTATCCAATCTTTCATACCATGCTCTTAGCGCTTGCTTCAGACCATACAGTGCCTTCTTTAATTTGTAGACCATATCACCATGCTCTGATAACTGAAATCCATCCAGTTGTTCAATGTACACCTCTTCTTCTAAGTCACCATTTAGGAAGGCAGATTTGACATCCATCTGATACACTTTGAAATCTTTGAATGCAGCAAATGCAAGAAATAGTCTGTCTGCTTCAATTCTTGCCACCGGAGCAAAGGTTTCCTCAAAATCAATCCCTTCTATTTGAGAGTAGCCTTTGTAGACTAATCTGGCTTTATTTCTGATTACTTCACCAACTTCATTTAGTTTGTTCCGGAAGACCCATTTGGTTCCAATCACATTCTTGTCTCTAGGTCTGGGAACAAGATCCCAAGTGTGATTTTTCTCAATTTGCATCAACTCTTCCTCCATTGCTTTGGTCCAGTTTTTATCATTACAGGCTTCACTTATTATCTTAGGTTCAATCTTTGAAATCAGACAATACTCATCTGAATTTTGAGCAATTTTCCTCCTTGTTTGTACCCCTTTGCTTTTGTCACCTATGATCTGTTCTTCAGAGTGGTTCAGAGTTACATACCTTGGAACTTTGGGAGTTTCTTGCACCTCTAATTCTTGGTCAATCTCATTGACACTTATCTCTTCTTCCTGTCTTACTGGATCAACTTGACTTTGTTTCTCAGAAGGGGGTTGGATACTTTGAATCTGAACATCATTCTGATCATTTTCATCATATTTATAAAACCTTGAGGGCTTCTCAATTCCTTCATCAATTTTCACATTTGTACTTTCTATCATCTTTCTCAGTCTCTTATTGTAACACCGGTATGCTTTGCTTTGAGTAGAGTAACCCAAGAAAATTCCTTCATCACTTCTAGCATCAAACTTTCCTAGATCTTCATCTCTTTTGATGCAACATTTGCTACCAAATACTCTAAAATATCTCACAGTAGGAGTGACACCAAACCAAAGTTCATAAGGAGTCTTACCGGTATTGCTTCTGATTTGAACTCGATTGAGAGTGTAGACTGCAGTGCTGACAGCTTCTCTCCAAAACATCTGAGGAACATTTGCTTCCATCATCATTGTCCTGGATGCTTCCTGGATGGTCTGGTTCTTTCTCTCTACAACTCCATTCTGCTATGGAGTCCTAGGGGCAGACAACTATCTCTTTATACCATGCTTCTCACAATAGTCTATGAATTCACCGGATGTGAATTCACGACCTCTATCAGACCTCAGACATTTCAGTTTTAATCCGGTTTGATTCTCTACCATAGCCTTGAAGATCTTGAACTTCTCAAAAGCTTCTGATTTCTCTTTCAGAAAGGTAACCCACATCATCTGGGAATGATCATCAATTAGTAACATGAAGTATCTATCACCTTGCATACTCTTGACTCTTGTCGGACCACATAAATCAGTATGAACTAATTCCAATAATCTGGTAGAGGACTAATCCTTGCTTTTGAATGAGACTCTGCTCTGTTTACCTAGCTGAAATTCCTTGCACAAACTATTTCTAGGTTTTACCAATTTTGGAAGATCTCTTACAGCCTGAGTATTGCTTATCTTGATGATGTTATCAAAATTTACATGACACATCCTTCTATACCATAACCAACTCTGATCAACTTAAACAAACAAACAACTTTTATTAGAACCAACTAGATGGAAGATATTACCTTTTATTTGAGTACCGGATGCAATCTCAGTTCTGAAACTTTCAAAGATCCTGCATCTCCCATTTTTGAACCGGAGATCATAACCTTTGTCTACCAACTGTCCAACACTGTGAAGATTGTGCTTCAATCCTTCAACATATAGTACATTACCAGTTTTGCTCTTTCCATCAAAAGAAATAGTTCCCCTACCTCTGATTCTACCAGCAGAATTATCACCAAACTTTACCATTCCTCCTTCATACCTTTCCAAATCTAAGAACTTGTTCTTGTCACCTATCATATGGTGAAAGCATCCACTATCAATAACCCAGTCATCCTTTTCTTCAACTTGGGCAGCCAGAGCTCTTTCTACAACCTTATGATTGACATATTCAGAGGATATTGGATCTTCTTCCTTGATGGCAATAAACACCCATTCATTTCCAGATTTGTTTCCTATTTTTGATTCATCATCTATTACTCCCTCATTATCATCTTCTTCATGAACGTAATAACAATTCTTTTGGAACCTTTGTCTGTTAGAATTTGACCTTGCAGATCTTTCCGGACATCTTGAAGCAAAATGACCAATCTTATTGCAGTTGAAGCACTTAAAGGGTAGTTTTCCTTCATACTTACTGCATCCTCTTAGCAGTCTCTTTGCAATGAGAGCTTCAAGATGAGTTGTTTCTGCTTCTTCCTCTTCCATGTCTTTCCTTGCTTGATCATACCATGACAGCTTCCTTGAAGAGTTTTCTCCCAGATCAAATCTTTGTTTGCCTTTCACATAGGCACTGGCTTTGAATGCAGATTCAGTCTTGGGGGGATCATCTCCAAACTTGGTCATTTCAAATGCAGCCAGTTTGCTAGCCAATTGCTCTCTTGTGATAGTTGTATGGGCTCTAAATTCATCAATGGCAGCAACCTTGATTTTGTAGGCAGCAGGGAGGGATCTGAGAATTTTGCAAACAATCTCATTTTCATCCAGAATTCCACCAGCATTCCTAATTCCACACACCAGCTCATTTACTCTTGGCATAAAGGTAGTGATATTTTCATCATCTCTCATCTTCAATCTTTCAAATTTCCCTTTGAGACTTTGCAGCCTTGCACTCTTAACAAACTCATCTCCTTCATGCAGAAGTTCCAGTTTAACCCAGATCTCATAGGCAGTCGGTAGGTTAATAACATTTGAGAGTTCTAAGTCAGTTAATGCATTAGAAGAGCTTCTTTGGTCCGCAGATTGTTTTCAGCATCTGTGATTTCATTTAGAGTTGTTGGACCACCCTGTGGAGGTACATATGGTTTTGTGACAAGTATGCTTTTCCCATCCACTCCAAGTGGCATTTCATGCGACCTTTCCAGAGAGAGAAGTTGGTTCCATCAAACTTCAGACTATCCTTCTTATATGACGACATCCTGGATCTCCTCAAGTGGTTAAGATCCTTTTAGAGGAACTTGGCTCTGATACCAATTGTTAGATCTAGGGCACACAACTAAGAGGGGGGGTGAATCAGTTGTACAAAAACTTGCTTCTACTTTAAACACTTGATTCTTCTTTGTTAGTTAATAACATATTAGTTAACCATTTATGAAAGCAAAATGCATAAACCCAGGAGCAGATAAACATCAACACATTGAACACCAAGAGTTTGACGTGGAAAACCGGGTTAAGGGAAAAACCACGGGGTGATTAACCAAAGGATTATTCTTTGTTAGAAGAATAAGAAAAATGAATGGCACATGCCAATTAGGGCTCACTACCCAAGCACACTGCTCACAAGGAGGCACACTGCCTACAAGAGACACACTGTCTACAAGATCATAAGTATTACAAACTTGAACTAGAGATTGACATCTTTACCATGTCTGGATCAGCTCCATTTAAGCCCGAGACACTCCTGCTCTACCTTTCGCTCTTCTGCTATACCAGACTCATCCGCATCACTCCACACATCGAAATGAATTCACAAATCTTTATTTATACAAGGCATCGACTTAGGAACAATCATCCATAAGAACATTCGCAAGATGAATAACTCATCCGATCGGCCAGCCTGAACAAGAACAACTTCATCCGGAAGTATATCTTCAATTCCGGGCTCTAACACTAATGCAGACCGACAACACAATCTCAACATTATCCAAGAACCTTCACAAGCTTGCCTGAATGACCAAGTACATCCGAACTTCCTCCACTTACTAGAATTATTTTCTTCTTCATCCGGAACTTCAAGAGCACAGTCTATCGCCACTGTCAAACTGAAATAGGTTCTTTCGGACCTCCAAACTATGCACAAACTAAGATGACACATCACAAGGACATCCCAAACACTTTTTCAATCTGCAGAATAGGACAATGCACTTCTGGATCTCACCGGACCTTTTTGTAACACTCTGTCACTCCAGAGCATCTTTCAGAACTGGTTCTACTTGATCAATCACAACTTCTTCATATCTTCATGTGGACCTCTGAAATCTTAACTAGAACATCTCAAGACTCATATCTACAAACCCTTTATTCCGCATCCTCTTATCCTCAACCTATTGAGTACTTTTGCCTTCTTCTCATCACTGTTCTTCACTATTTCTGATTGAGACTAATTTTCTCAATATCCTTAGCACACAGCTCATCCAATCCTTCTCATCAATGCAATATGAGTATGTTGACATCAATGACAACACTGGTTAACATCATACTTGCAACAACCCAGACCTCATAGACTGGGACCAACGGGGACATTCTGTCTTCGACATAGCACCAAACGATGAGGCCATCACTGAAATGATGGGGGTTAGAGATCACTCCCCCCTGGGAGATCACAGAGCAGGATACATCATGGAACTTGACATGCATGCTTATTTCAGGGAGGCAACCCCTGCTTCCAATCATAAAAATATAAAAATCAAACAAGGATCTGATGGTGAAAACCGTTCTATGACAGTATCAGATCCCAAAAAAGTAAAAACAAAAGACGTATCTCCTAGTGAAAACCTCCATGAGGCCCTAGGAGATGGAAGCATGGGCCTTCCTGAGATAGACAAGGTTTATCCAGACAAATCACTTGTCCTAGTCGAGCCAGCCTAATAGATGAATCTTGGGACAGAAGAAGAGCAAAAAATCACTTTTAGGGCAGAATCTCTCAGTACACAAGAATAGGAAAACTTCCTACCATTCTTCACATGCCAAAATTATAATTTTGCGTGGACCTATGCAAACATGCCAGGGCTAGATCCTACCTTGTTCATTCACCATCTTGTAGTATGCCCTGATGCGAAACCTGTAAAGTAGAAGCTCAGAAAAATGAATCCTTAGGTGGCCCTCCTAGTCAAACCAGAGCTAAAGAAACTACTGGATGTTGGGTTCATTCGCCCAATTGATTATCTTGAATGAGTTTCCAACCTAGTACCAGTAGCCAAATGAGATGGCCAAATTTGCTGCTGCACCAACTTCAGAGATCTCAACAAAGCCTATCTGAAGGATGACTTCCCGTTGCCTAACATTGACATGATAGTGGATCTCATGGCAGGACACGAAATGCTATCCCTAATGGATGGATTTTTAGGGTACAACCAAATCCAGATCGCAGAAGAGGATCAACATAAGATAGCTTTCATATATCAATGGGGGACATACTGCTGGGTCGTAATGCCATTTGGCCTGAAGAATGCCGGGGCTACATATCAAAGAGCTATGACTATCATCTTCCATGACCTCTTCCACCACATCATGGAAGACTATGTGGATGACTTGCTAGGGAAATCAAAGACAAGAGAAGAACACCTGGATGTATTGGCCAAGATCTTTGACCAACTAGAGCAATACAATGTTTGCCTAAATCCAAAGAAATGCGTCTTCGACATCACCTCAGGAAAACTTTTGGGATACATAGTCTCCAAAAGAGGAATCGAGGTAGATCCCGTAAAGGTCAAGGTTATCACTGAAATGCCTCCTCCAAAGACCCTGAAACAATTGAGAAGTCTGCAAGGCAAACTCCAATCTATTTGTCAGTTCATTGCTCAACTAGCTGATAAATGTCAACCATTCCAGCACCTACTCAAAAAAGATACAGCTTTTGTCTGAAACAACCAGTGTTAGGCTGCCTTTGACTAGCTCAAAGATTATCTAGCTAATCCCCCTGTTCTAATGCCACTAAAGCAAGGAGAACCCCTCCTATTATATATATCAGCAACAGAAATAGCTATCGGAGCCTTACTAGCACAACATGATGAACAAGGGAAGGAAAGAGCCATCTATTACATCAGCCGCACCTTGATCTCATATGAGCTGAACTATACACAAATTGAATGAGCATGTCTGGCCCTAGTCTTTACTGCACAAAAACTAAGACACTACATGCTCAATCACAAAACCAAGCTCATCGCCAAAATTGATCCACTAAAATATCTGCTAAACAGAGCAGCTCTTACTGGGAGAATGGTAAAATGGGTCATAATTCTCACTGAATTTGACATAGAATACATTGAGAGAAAGGCCATCAAAGGGTAGGTTATGTATGATCAGTTGGCCGAAGCACCCATTCTTGCAGAACATCCTACACTGGTAGAGTTCCCTGATGAAGCCATCTTGACAATAGAACTAGCAGCCGAAACATGGAAGATGTACTTCAATGGATCATACACCCAGAGAGGCTCAGGGGCAGGCATCCTGTTTGTTACCCCTTAAGGTGACATGATCCCTAAATCATTCAAAATTAGATTCCCATGCACCAACAACGTGGCAAAATATGAGGCCCTTATCACAGGCCTCCACATGGCAATAAAATAGAAAATTGAGAAGCTAACAGTGTATGGAGATTCTCAACTAGTCATCTGACAGGTAAACAATGAGTATAAGACCAAAGATGATAAGCTCCTACCCTACAAAAAGATGGTCGATGACTTCAAAGACTACTTCAATGACATACACTTTGAGCAAATCCCAAGGCTCAACAACAAAGCTGCAGACGCCATGGCCACCATCGGATCTCTAGTCAACATGAAGAAAGACAACAAGAAATGTGAGTTCTTGATAGAAGAACTCCCCATCCCAGCATATGAGGTTCCTCAATCGAAGCTAGTGTGTGAGGTCATTGGTCCCCTATCTCCATGGTATCAAGAAATCTACCTATACCTCCACGATAATATCATCTCTCCAAACCTATCCACTTCACAAAGAAAATCTTTCATCCACCGAGCCTCTCACTTCACCCTCATAAGAGATACCTTATACAAAAGGAGTCTTGAGGGCACGCTTTTACGATGTTTAGACTCCAGGGAAGCTGAAGTGGCCTTACAAGAGGTACATGTAGGTATCTATGGGGCACATTCAAGTGGACCTGCTCTTGCTAAGAAGATCCTCAGGATTGGATACTACTGGCCAACCATGGAACGAGACTCCTACTGGTTTATCAAGAAATGCCTACCATGTCAACAACATGGTGATCTCATTCATGTACCAACACAGGAGTTGCAACCCATCACAATGTTGTGGCCTTTTTCACAGTGGGGACTCAACCTCGTAGGGAAAATACATCCCCCATCCTCTAATGGCCATAAGTTCATAATCACTGCCATCGAGTACTTCACAAAGTGGGTGGAAGCAATACCACTCACCTTCACCACTGGCACCCAAATCTCCAAATTCATCCTCCACTATATCATCTGCCACTATGGTATCCCTCATTCCATCATCACCGACAATGGAAAGCCATTTAAAAACCAAGAAGTTTGTACCTTGTGCAAAACATTTGAAATCAAACACCATTTCTCCACCCCATATTATCCTCAAGGAAATGGTCAAGCAGAGGCTTCCAATAAAACCATCCTCCGTATTCTCAAGAAGACAGTCAATGACGTTGGCTATGACTGGCACCTTGTTGGTCATGATGTTAGTCACAAACAAACATAGAATAAAAGTACACATTAACCTTTATTCATCTTGAAAGATACAGTGAATTCAAAGAATTCATGATCCCAAGTCTCCGGTGATTAGGTCTTAATCGACTGACGTTACTCAGTGGTTAATGTGAGTTGCTGTTTCCATTTTGGGGCCTTACGTGAAAATGCACTATCATCATGACGTTCCTGCAGAAATTCCTTACAAAGAAGTCAAATTATGCGGATATTTGATGAAAAGAAGTAAAATACCTAGATCTTTGCATGATATTTTCAATTGTTCATGCTTAGTGTTCAAATATGCTAAATATTTACGATTATCTATGAGATGTCTGCATATTTTGGGTTGTTTGCTTAAGATTATCAGTTTATTTGCAATTGTGATAGTGAGATGCTCTGAAATTGAAAGAAATTAAAGGAAATGCTTCTAATTAAGTTGAACCTTTAGCTTTTGATCCACATACATGCTTGATACTTTCATGAGGAGAAGAAATCAAACCATATGTTCACCAGGACATTCCACAGCTAGATACAGTTGATGCAAACTTCAGAGGATAATGAATGAAAACAATACATGCAACATGATGAGCACTCCAAGGGACGCAGCAAATCAAAGCACATATCCAGAATTCAGACACAGATTACTCAAGATTTACGAAGATTTGTAATCAAAATACTCTTCCCTTTCATTAAGTATGCAAAAGACATGTACATATACAGCAGCTTTGAAATAAGTCCTGAACACTTCAGCAATCAAATTTCAATTAAGTTTCGAATGAATAGAACAAGGCATTCCACCACCTTTTATAGAATAAGGTGAGGAATCCGTTACAAAAGATCTACGGATCTGATATGTCAATACAAATCAACAGTCATCACTTCATGACTTGTCAATTTTACAAAAAGGCACAAGTTGCCAGCTGGCAACCATCTATATTACATATGCAAAATGTTCCCCCTCATGATGTCTCTTCATCATGCTCTTCATCTGATGCATGCGGGTCATCATCATGTGCATCACTTCCTGACTCTTCGCTATCCTGATGATGACGCTGCTGCATATGGGGCTGCACGCTGCTCTGGATCTGTTCGTATGACTGCACAACTTGATCTATTCCTCCGCCATCTTGAGTCTTTGCCTTGATGATGGCATGTTTGTGCGCTTCATACTTATCCCTACTGTTATCCAGCTTATTCTTTCTGTCCTGCAGTGTCTCGTTGTAGGTCTCCATCTTGACCTTGATCCTCATCATTTTATTTATTACCTCTTCTGTCAAGTGGACGAGCGGACCATCATTTTCCACTTGGAAGTTATTGTGCAGAGCCTTAAGGGCAGAATCTTCATCTTGATTCTCTATCTTCCCTTCAACTTTGCCCTCTAATGTTTCGAGCATGTCTGCTTCAATGCCCATTAAATCGCGTAGCCTCATGCTGATCTCCCTCAGCTTATTATTGCATCTCTTGAGGACTCCGCATTCAAACTGCACATCCTTATACCAGATATCCACTAATAATGCAGTATTATTATTCAATACCTGCTTACTAATAAGCAGTTGTGGATTTATCTTCCTTATTTCGTCCAACAGGTTGAGGACTTTCTCCAGTTTATAAGACCTTTTTCCGGTCTGCATCTGCAACTTGCCCACCTTGGTTTTGGAGTCACTCAATATGCTCCATCTCTTCAAAGAACCTTTCATTATTTCAATAGCATCATCCAATGTGGATGACACCCATTTCCTTATTACTGACACCTCATGTTTCATGAGGTCCAGTTTATTTACCTCCTCCTGAGAAATGGCAGTCAATGGGACTGCAGCTTCACTTGTAGTATCTTCAGGGTTGGTTAAACCCTTAATGTATGCATGCAACTGAGCAATGTGCTCTTTATGTTGCTTATTCTTTTCCTTCTCTCTTTTCACCTTCTGAATTAGAGAGTCTATAATGTCTTTTCCCTCCTGACCTTCCTGCTCTTCGTTGGCAAAACCCAAATCAACTGTGCTTATCTGGAATTCATCCACAGTGATTTTGCCTTTCTCTTTCTCTACGGCAGGTACAGCAATCTGTGCGGTCCTTCTCCCTGTCGCTGGATCTCTTTTGATGGCCGAAGTCATTCTGGCCTTTCTCCTGGGCTTCATTATATCTGCGGCAAACAGGGTGGAGACGTCGAATTCCTGAATCTCCAGTTCCTCTTCAACATTCACCTCCTTTTCTAACCATGGAGGCACCTGATCATGCTTCTCAGCATCATGATGCTGTTCACCTCTATCTCCTGTTTCCATCAATATGTGTTGTGGAGATGGTGATTTTTCTTTTTCTTTCTCCTGATGCTCGCCTTGCTGCTGTTGATCTTGAGGTGCCTCCTCCTGTTGAGGAACTTCCTTTTCTGGGGGAGCATCTTCTCTATGTGGGGAACCTGGCGGTGTACCTGTATGTGGATCATGATGATCATGATCTTTCTCCATCCTTTCTTCACCTGTCCCCAGTTCTTCCCCTTGTGGAGGTTGATCATCCTCCTCTTGCTTCTCTATTTCTGGTGGCATGTCCACCGTATTTGATATCACTGGATCTACCCGAGGTGATGGCATCTGTTCCGCAGTGGCTATCTGTTCTGTACCTGCAGCATCCACCTCTTGTGCCTTATCAGCAGGATCCTCTATCGCTTCATTCTTCTCATCATCAGCCTTTGCTTCTTGGACCTCTACTATAGCAGGTCCTACTGATGTATCTTGTGGGCTTTGTTGGCCTGATTCAAGAGTGTGGCTTTCTGTTTCTGCCATCTCTATCTCTTCTATTAAGTGGCCCTTATCAGGTGATCCTGCTGGCTATTTAGGACTTGCATCTTGCTTCTCTGTTAAGTCTACCACTGTAGGACTTGTCACCTCAGCGATCAATGTATCCAGCCCTATGTCCTGAGCTACCTGCTCTGGGCTCTTCTCTGGTTCTGGGCTCTTTTCTCGCTCCGCTTCTGCTTGTTTCATCTCCTCAAGCACTGTTTGAACCGTTGGAGGCTTGTGAGGAGTCACACTGATGCCAGCAGCCGCAAGTGTTTCCATTTCTTGTGCAGCTACATCCTGCACCACCTCATCATCAGACAAGTTTATTGTCTCGTCTAGCGAGACATAATTTTCTGCTTGCGCCTGGGATGCTTCCTTTTGTTGCTCTTCTGCCAGTTCAGTTTTGAACTTGACAATGGTAGGAAGTGGAACATTGTGCTGAAGTTCCTTCTGCACTTCACTACCTCCCCCTTGTAATTGCACTGGGGGTTGACTCATCTCACCTCTCATGGAGGTTCTTGTTTTCTTAGGTGTGGTAGGAACCAGCACCTGCGGAGCTCTCCTCTTTCTTCTGATTATCAATGGAGCTTCCTCCTCTTCTTCAGGCTCTTCCTCTATGAGGATATCCTTGCCTGGTTGTCTGGATGATTGACCCACTTCTTGGGTCTCTGTGGTTCCAGCCTCTGCTGTCTTGGCTTTCTTGGGCTTTGGAGGAGAATCTGATTCTGACCCTGATTTGGCTACCTCCTCCACTGTGAATACTGCCCTGTCAACTATGACCCCTTTGGGTCCCTTTTCCACCTTTTTGCCCTTTGTGGCCCTTTTGCTAGGTTGCTGTGGTGGAGGGGTCCTCTCTCCCTTAGTCTTCCGCTTCTCCAGCAGGAAGTCATCATATTCATCTGTGGGGATGTCCTGCCCCTTCTTCTTGCTATCTATTGTGATGGCAACACCCTTTTTCTTCAATGCCTCTACCTGTGCATCTACCCAAGCTTGGGTCAAGTGTATGGTTCTGGCAAAGAATGGGTCCAAGGACATATCCTCCTGCATGGTGAGGTCAGGGGCAGAAATGGTATCATTGTAGATCTTCTTCTGCTCGTATTCATCTGCCATGATCCTGTCGTCATCACTTTTCAGCTGCTGAGGGGGGGAAATGCAGTCGAACGTTCTAATCTTGTTCAGAGTTAACCTCTGATACCTCCTCCTCCTGGCCTCTGCCTCATCTTCGCAGTCAGCCCAAAAATCTTCTAGGTGCCTCTGGTGAATAGGCTTTCCTAGGATCTTCTGCATTCGGCCGTAAGGATCATATGGTCTTGTTACTGGGAAGGGCAGTAAATTCATCTTGTTCAGAGTGACCATCACCTTCTTAATATTGTCAGAGTCAGGGCACATGTAGTTGCCGATGCTGACTGGGAACAAAATTGGTGGCAGCTTCTTGGCATCCTTATACGTCTGTATGATGGTGGAGCCCTGCCTGATAAACTCCATTAAAACTACTGCATCTGTAGGATACCTTGGCAGCATCAGGGGATGCCCTTCAAAACCTTCTATCCTGATGTAGGAAAAGGTGGCAAATTGGATGTACCATGCGCCATGCCTGTATACTGCCTCCTGAGCCTCCATGCTCAGTCTTTTAGTTCTGTCATCTTCCATGGTCCTTACCAGATGCATAGAAAATGCATCATTGACCAATTTGTAGTCCTTGATATATTTGGTTCTTTGCAGCTGGGGATGATGATCCCATATATACGCTGCATTCATGCCTGTCAGTTTTCCGTCTGTGACCAGGGCATCAAAAGTGCCTCTATAAGCACAGGAATAAACAATATAGGAGGTCATGTAGAAGGCACAATCTGAACCTCCCAGGTTCAGCAGCTGCTCATGTAGAGCATCACTTATGATTTGGCCCCACAGTGGCTTGATGTTTGCATATAGGCACATCATTATTATGCCGTACATCCAGTCTCTGAATTCTCCAGTATCAGGCTGGCTAGTCACCCTGTTCAGTAGGGCAATCACATACTGATATTCTTCATTAAAATCAAATTTGAACATGCGCACAGGGAGCTTGGCTGCTGCATTATATGTGCTGTTCTCGGCCCGCCAAGCATACATGTTCTTTCTGGCTATCTTCTTGTTGGCCTCATATTCTCTTTCAGACTTCTTCAAGTCTACACTCTTTACTTTGCTGCCCATTGGCAGTCCAAATGTTTGGGATAGACCTTTGATGGATAGGTCTGCATATATTCTCCCATGCTTCACCACCTGCCTCGTCTGAGGGTTGTAATTCCGGGCGCACTCAATAACCAGCTCTAGAGACTCCATGGAGTAGGGGAAGCCAGTAGCGTTCCACATACCTGATACAAACACAGCGTCCAGCACCGGACTCTTATCCTGCCCATCATTCAGCTTGGCTGACCAAGCTTCCAGGTTGGTACTCCCCTGATGGGTGTCTGTAATTGCCCCAAATTTAAACAGGACCCCTCTCTGAGAAGAGAACATAGGCCTGCTGAATTCTTCCTGACACTTGACTAAGCATTTTTCAGCCATGGGTACCTGCAATTAACAGCATTTCTTCTCACAATGGGATATGCATGTATACATATTGCAAATATCGTGCCTACTGCACCAATTTCACGTTACTTATTCATACGGATACATAACCAGAACTTACAGCATCATATAGAAACAACATGATGAGGGTTTCAGTTTACTTACCTGGTTATGCCGATTTCTTTTATACCAGTATATCTCTAAGACACCCCTGATTCAGCTGCTGATCACCTTCCTCCCTCAGTCTATGAGCTCCAGTCGCGCAACAGTGGCTGTTATGCAGAAATGAAGGCTAGTGCTCTGTAAAACAATTTTAACGCAGGTAAATGTAACAATGGCGGTTGAATTACCTTTTAACCTCGTAGTTAGGGTAAACTTAGGGTAACTCTGACAAGTTAGATCGTAATCTTTGATCATTCGTGCGAAAACTCAGGATCTCACCAGACGTTTCATTGGGTTCCGAGATCGGCGGGAATCACCTACCATATCTGCGTGCATTTAATGGCAATGGCGGCAAAGGGAGCGGGGGAATATCCATATGACATGATATCATGAGAGCAAGATGACATTTCACAAATATTGGGTTGAGTTTCGATATCATCCTCCCCAGCATTGGAACTGTCATCGCGACAAAATTCGGGTGACAACGCACCTTTGTTTACACTTTAGCACATCAGGAGGATATTTCGGTCTATCGGGTGATATTCCAAAATATGATGATGACCTTCAAACTTACTCATTCTCCTCTTTGAATATCAGGATGACGTCATCATGATATTTGTTCTTTGTATTGGAAATGTCTCATGATGTCATCGCCACATTGGGTGAACATGATCATGTTTACAAAATATCCTGTCGAAATGTAAATATGATGATGATGTCATCAGGATGTTTGTTAAGGGTGATATTTTGCGTCAGGATGATATTAGCGAATATCGGGTTACATTTGAAAACATGATGCTCGCGATACAAAAGACCGCTCGACGGGGAAGACTTACTATCACTTAACGTTGACGTCCAGATATTTGAACCGCAGGATATTATCGGGGGGGACATTTCAAATATGATGATGATGTTCTTCAAACAGCATAACTGAGGTTATAAAATATGACCCTCTTGCGAATATCAGGTTTGACCAAGACTTTGACTGTTCATAACTTTCACATCCTGATGAATATCAGGGTGATGTAAAAAGCAAACCTGCATGAATTTTAATGCTCTTTCAGAATATGTGGTCATATATATGAAATACGAATTTTGACAGACTGACCTCATATTGGGGCTTACCTCATCTTGACTCCACATGATGATGAACATGACTGATTTTACCAAACCGCCAGAAAGCAGACAACACAAGCCAAAAGAAAAGTTGGGTCCCTATTTTGCCAAGTCAAAATGGGGCGTGTTGTGTAACTACACAACACACCTCCAACTCAACCCTGCCCTATGGGCCTACTGCACAAGCATCTGTACCCCCACAGGAACCACTCCATTTTCACTAGTATTCAGATCTGAAGCCATTTTACCTATTGAGGTCGAGCTCCCATCCCTACGAGTTCCCTACAAAATGTAATCACTGATGAGGAATACCAGGTCACAAGGTTGCATTAGCTAGAATTACTAGATGAGAAACGTCTGAATGCGTTGAACCATCTACAGGCATATCAAAATCGCCTCAGGAGAAGCTATAACAAGGGAATCAGAAACTAAAAATTTGAAGTAGGTGATCTTGTCCTCATGGAAAATTAGAAAAACTTACAGGAGCGCACTAAGAAAGGAAAGTTCGAACCCAATTGGCTAGGACCGTATGTCATCATAGCTAGCTTTGGATCAGGAGCATACTAGCTTGCAACACTCGAGGGGTAGCCTCTGGACGAGCCGATGAACATTCTGCATCTAAAGAATTCTATGCATAACCCATCGGGTATCCTAATCAAAATATAAAAAAAGAGAAAAAATCAAAAAACCAAAAAAAAAATTGAAAAAATCAAGAAAAAATCCGAGTGCAATAAAAATTTCCAATGGTGAAAATCACTTCGGTGACGCCTTGGATAATAACCATGGTGAAAACCTATTTCAGGTGCCATGCATAGTGGCTGGTTCTACCATCTAATAAGTCCTCTTTCCATCATAACACTCCATATTGCGCACATCCCATGGCTTGGAATTCTGAAACATCAAGTCCTATCGCCCATTCCACACTATCTCACCCAAGCCCAATCCATGGAACGAGGATCCTTGTAAGCTTTCGTTTGTACAGCTAAAAATAAAAAATCCAAAAAACATCGCAAAAAATCAAAAAATCTAAAAACAATACAAAATCATCAAAATCCAAAATAAAATAGTATAGTTTACCATCACACATCAACCTCTCACATCCATTCATCATCACCATCAAATCCATCCTCAACCATTCCCACATCATCAAGTCAAACCAGAACTACATATTCATTTCGCCCGCATCTTGAAAGTACTTTGATCCTGTGGACACAGGGTATGTAGGTAGTCTGGAATACGAAGGATGTTTCCAGTACTCAGGTACATAAGATGCACCCATCCAACCCGTTTGGATGGTCCCCACACACTGAGCTTGCTAGACCCATTATATATACACATGCTAAGTATACACTTGAAGCCTGTCCCCTAACGCAAAAATCATCAATCAACATACCAATCATAATCCTACACCTGGCTAAACTGTTCTTTTTCCCACCTTTCAAAAATTATCCAATCAAATCCAACTGATCTGTGTCCTAGGATATATCTTTCCCACAATGAACAAAAATTTATCATCCTATCAATACGTCTCTTGGCAAGAGCACACAAAGGGCTATTTGTATCTTTTGGTTGGTCTTTTTGACTGTTGATTTTTATCTTTTTGTCTCACTCTAGGTCACCTCCAAAGCTACCTTGATCTCATTATATCATGGTAAGTAGCGGACAACACCTGGAATCGACATGGTCATTGTTTATGTATGCTATGCTTGAGGGGTGTTTTCAATACTCCAAAATAATATTCATATCTTGAAGCTTGGGTCAATTCTAGCATGATGTGTCCCATTTGCATATATAGGCATCAAAACCTTATATGTACTATTTGCACTCATCGCTATAAGTCCCCTTCCTAGGCTAGGCAAGATTATACTACCTTGGGCACACATGAAATCAACCTATTGTTTGTGAGTCTAGTCCATGTAATCGTGGCATATATATCATCACCTAGGTCATTTTATACCTTTGTGAACTATATCCTACATTGCTATAGTAAACTAGGAAATGCTCTCAATTAATCTTATGCAACTACTGTTACTAGCTCAAAATCACCATCCTAATCACTCAATCAACTATACCATCTGGACCTAGATTTTGTAATCACCTACCCTATCTCCCCCCCATCTAAAAATCCCCTCACTAATCCAACTCTCCCATCCTACTCCCACTTAACACATCCTGAACCAAAGTAAATCCCCCCCTCAATGACGTGGTGTCCTATGACCTAACAATCCTCTCATATACCCACCCCCATCCTCTAGATGCTCCCAATCCTATCCATACCCACATCCATACACCCCTATCCTCTCCACACCTAGTCCCCTTTCACACAGCCCCACCACTCAGGGTCAAATAAAGAACATGTGTATCAGGACTTGATTATCTCACATATCACCCATTCGCATCTCACCTATCACCTAGGTTGCATCTCACTTATCACTTAAGTTTGCATATCATAATCATTTAGGTTCATTTTAGAATCTTTTAAGTTGCATATCATATCATTTAGGTTCATTTTAGAATCTTTTAAGTTGCATATCATATCATTTAGGTTCATTTTAGAATCTTTTAAGTTTGCATATCATAATCATTTAGGTTCATTTTAGAATCTTTTAAGGTGCATATCATATCATTTAGGTACATTTTAGAATCTTTTAAGTTGCATATCATATCATTTAGGTTCATTTTAGAATCTTTTAAGTTGCATATCATATCATTTAGGTTCATTTTAGAATCTTTTAAGTTTGCATATCATAATCATTTAGGTTCATTTTAGAATCTTTTAAGTTGCATATCATATCATTTAGGTTCATTTTAGAATCTTTTAAGTTGCATATCATATCATTTAGGTTCATTTTATAATCTTTTAAGTTTGCATATCATAATCATTTAGGTTCATTTTAGAATCTTTTAAGTTGCATATGATATCATTTAGGTTCATTTTAGAATCTTTAAGTTGCATATCATATCATTTAGGTTCATTTTAGAATCTTTTAAGTTGTATAATCATTAGGTTTATTTTATAAATCATCACATTTACAATGCATTCCATATATCATTGCATAATCATTTAATCACATTGCATAAATCAATAAACATTTAGCTACATATCCATATTTCCATACATAAAATGTGTTTATTTAGATAAACATACATTTCCATTGCATTTACATTTTACATCCATAATAAATGTTTATTAATCTGAACATTTATTTACATTATACATCATATAGTCCATAGATCACAAAACATGCAAATATCACAGTAAGTAAACTATCATTACATCCATCATAGGTGCATCCATTACATCAAATACATAAATGCATAAACACAACACATCCATATTCCATAAAACATACTGCATCCATCAACATAGGCATCATCATAATCATAATAGAGCATCATAAACAAACACATAGACCATCAAAAAACATCATATCATATATCATCAATCGCAAAAAAAATGTACATCGCTCATATAGACACATCAACAAATACAATATCCTGATACAACGTCTCTAAGGGCTAACATGATATGACTATCACATGGAGGATCCTCTATCTGATCGGGTGGGGGATCCTGACCCTGGTGGTGCCTGTGGTCCTGCTAGTGGCTGTAGTGGCAGCTGTGGCTATGACTGTACCTGTACCTGTGGGACCTACTGGGGCACGTATGATGGGGGACCCATCGCTTGCTAGACGCTCTGAACATATCTAGACCTGTGAGACCTGGAGGCCCCCAATCTACTAACCTAGCTGTAGCTTAGGGCACGCCACTCTGCTGGTACAACCGCATAATAAAGGCCCCGATAATACTCCACCCATGCTCTGGCCTCTATCAATTCCCCTATACTTGAGTCAGCTACCCCTATACCTGACTCATCTGTCCCTGTAGCTGATATGACTGTGTCTGTGCCTAAGACAACTGAGTCTGCATCACTGTCAACACAAGGGCCATCCCACCACCTAAAGCCTGCAAGCTGCCCACTGTAGTCTCAGCTTGCTATGCCCTAGCAAGTGCCGCATCTCGCTCTCTAATCAAAACTGTTGTGTCACCCTGGGCCTCTGCCTGCTATGCCCTGGTGAGTGCCACATCTTGCTCCCCTGTCAAAGTGACTATGTCACCCTGAGCCTGGGCTAGCTATGCCTATAGCACAGCCACCTGTCCATCTGACCCATCTAGCAAGGCCACTGTGCCCCGCAACTGAACCAACTCTGCATCATGACTCTCCAATGCCTCCTGCAGGCTGGCCACCTATGCTCGTAGGGCCTCCATCTCCTCCTCCTCACCCTGAGGCCACTGACGAGGTGTGAGCCTCTCAACCTTTGCCTCTCCAACTGTCCCTAAGAGGCCTGCCTCCCCCTACTGCTGCTGCGCTACCTGTGGTGGGGGTAGATCACCCCTATCCACCCTCAGCTGTCCCCCATGCCACCAAGGTTCTCTATGCTACTACCCCACTCTAATCTGCACCTGCTCAACAGGCACCTGCTGTACAGGTACCTGCTGCCCCACCTGCCCCTATCCTGCTGCCACTACCGCCAGCACATCTATCGGCTGACCATCCCTGCCAACCACCCTCTCCTCTCCATCCCCTCCAACCTCCACGAGGTCATCTCCAATGATCTCCTCCCCCTCCTCCAATAAGTCATCCCCATCTGAGTCATCTCCATCATCATCTGAATCATCATCATTTGACCCTGCTGCTTCCTCCGCAGGAACTGCCTCTGCTAGGTCTGTAAACTGAGTCAGCCGCCGCATCTGCCACCATATGTCATAGGCAGGAGTAGTGCCTGCATCCCTGACTGTGCTCCCCCAATCCCACCGCACTGGCCATAAAGCTACAAAGTCATCTAGAGCGACCTGTGGCTATATGGCTGCAGGCCAGAAGGGTGCATCTCGATGGGTCTGAGTAAAAATGGCCATCTGCTGTGCCATGTCCTGCCTCAATCCAAATTATCGTATCACCTGTGATGGTAGGTACATATTGTTAGATTTAGGGCAGACAACTGAGAGGGGGGGTGAATCAATTGTCCAAAACTTTCTTCTTTTCAAACACTTAACTCCACATTGTTATTTACCAGCTTAATAGAAAATCAATCATGAAAGCACAATGCAACAAATCAAGAGCAGAAACATATCAACACATGAGACACCAGATTTTGACGTGGAAAACCTAGTTAAGGGAAAAACCACGGGGTGATTAACCCAAGAATGTATTCTCTATTAGAAGAATAGAAAGAACAAATGGCACATGCCAATTAGGGCTCACTGCCTGAGCACACTGCTCACAAGAGGCTCACTGCCTACAAGAGACACACTGTCTACAAGGAAATAAGTATCACATACATGAACTGGAGAATAGCATCTTCACCATGCTTGAATCAATTCCATTTAAGCCCAATACTTTTGCTCTACCTTTCGCTCTCCTCCTTGCTACCACACTCTCATCTCCACAAAGACAACTTTGAGATGACTTCGCAATCCCTTATTTATACAAGACATCAACTTAGGAATGATCATCTAAGTTGGTAAACATCAACAAGAACATCCGCAGGACGTGTAACTTATCTGGTTGGCTAGTCTTAGGAAGAACCCCTTCACCTAGAGGTTATCCTTCAATTGCAAGCTCCAACTTTGATGCGGACCATCCACACAATCCCAACACGATCCAAAGACCTCTACAAGATTGCCTGAATCACCAAGAACGTCTGCACTTCATCTGCATACTGAAATCCTTCTCTCCTTCATCTGGAACCTCAAGAACACAGTCTGTCACTACTGTCACAAAGGAATAGATGCTTCTGGACCTCTAGACCACATACCAAATAATTTGATACTTCAAATAGACTACTTGACCACTCTCGCAAATCTGCAGAACAGGATAATGCATTTCTAGATCTCACCGGACCTTTTTATAACACTCTGTCACCTCTGAACACCTACCAGAACCGGTTTAACTTGATAGCCATAACTTCTTTAGATCTTCATGCGGACCTCTAAAATCTTTACTGGACCACACTAAGACACATATCTACAAACCCTTTAATCTGCATCCTCTGATCCTCTTCCTATCTTGGACCATTACTTTGTTGAAATCACTATTCTTCACTGTTCCTAATTGAGACTAATTTTCTCAATATCCTTAGCACATAGCTCATCCAATCCTTATCATTAATGCAACAGAAGTATGTTGACATCAATAACAACACCGATTAGGCCCATACTTGCAACAATCTCCCCCTTTGTCATTGATGGCAACATATGATGTGAAAAACTATTTTGACCATCAAGACAAGAACTTCTCCTTACTATTGCAACTCGCCCTATCAGCAACAACCATTCACATGTCTTCTCTCCCTATACTGCTCCCCCTTTGATCAGAAACCACTTGTTTTTCACATGTCTTCTCTCCCCCTTTGACATCAATGGCAAAGGGCACATACTTGCAATTCCACCAATTCAGAATCATATCTGCTACTCCCCCTGAGTAGCAGCTCCCCATCATCAATTCGGACCACAAGATGTGACTGTGATACCTACCAGACTGATACACATCAGTACACCTTAGTTCATCATTGGAGGGGCAATAACCCCTAACTTCTCCCTGAGATACTCAAAAGAGTCCTTAGGTAGAGGTTTAGTAAAGATGTCTACAATCTAATCCTTGGAAGGCACAAACTCCAATCTGACTTCATTCTTGTTCACTTGCTCTCTCAAATAGTGAAACTTAATGGATATGTGTTTAGTCTTTGAATGCAACACCGGATTCTTAGATATATTAATTGCACTTGAATTATCACAGAAAATTGTCATATGCTCCTCATATTCCACTTTGATATCTCTTAGCATCTGCTTCATCCACAAAAGTTGAGTGCAACTACCAGTTGCTACAATATATTTTACTTCAGTTGTAGACATAGATATTGTCTCTTGTTTCTTGCTTAGCTAAGAAACCAATCTCTTCCCCAGAAAGAATGCTCCACCACTGGTACTCTTCCGGTCATCCACATCTCCTGCCCAATCAGCATCTATATATGCATGAAGAGAGAAATCATGATCTCTAGGATACCATAGACCATACTCAATTGTCCCTTTTAGATATCTAAAAATTCTCTTGATTGCCATGACATGAGATTCTCTAGGATCAGCTTGGAATCTAGCAACAAGACCAACAGCCTGCATAATGTCTGGTCTAGTTTGAGTGAGATACAACAATCCTCCAATCATTGACCTATACTTTGTCTGATCAGCCTTAGGAGAGTCATCATATTTGCTCAACTTACATCCAGTTGCCATGGGAGTATTCATTGGTTTTCAGTCTTCCATCCCAAATTTCTTCAACAATTCTTTCACATATTTGGTCTAAGAAATGAAGATTCCTTTCTTTGTTTGAGTGATTTGCAGACCCAAGAAGAAATTCATTTCACCAAGCATAGACATCTCAAACTCACTTTTCATTTGATTTGCAAAAGTTTTACACATACTATCTCTTCCTCCAAAGATGATATCATCAACAAACACTTCAACAATCAAGATGTTTTCATGATCAATTTTGAAATACAAATTACTGTCAGCAGTACCTTTGTTGAAACCAATCTTCAAAAGATGCTTATCCAATCTTTCATACTAGGCTCTTGGGGCTTGCTTTAGTCCATATAAAGCCTTCTTCAACTTGCAGACCATATCACCATGATCAGACAATTGGAATCCATCCGGTTGCTCAATGTACATTTCTTCTTCCAAGTTACCATTCAGGAAGGTAGACTTGACATCTATCTAATATACCTTGAAATCCTTGAAAGCAAAAAAAGCAAGAAATAATTTGACTACTTCAATTCTTTCCACCGGAGCAAAAGTTTCTTAAAAATCAACTCCTTCTATTTGAGAATAGCCCTTGCATACCAATCTAGCTTTATTCCTAATTACTTCACCAACTTCATTCAGTTTGTTCCGGAAGACCCATTTGGTTCCAATCACATTCTTGTTTCTAGGTCTGGGAACAAGATCCCAAGTGTGATTCTTCTCAATTTGCATCAACTCTTCCTCCATTGCTTTAGTCCAGTTTTCATCATTGCAAGCTTCATTCACAGTCTTGGGATCAATCTTTGAAAACAAGCGGTACTTATCTGAATCTTGAGCAATCCTTCTTCTAGTTTGCACACCTTTGCTTTTGTCACCTATGATCTGATCTTCAGAGTGGTTTAGTGTTACATATCTTGGAACTTTGAGAGTTTCTTGCACTTCTGATTCTTGATTAGGCTCATTAAAACTCATCTCTTCTTCCTGATTTACCGGATCAGTTTGAATCTAACTTTCAGAAGAGGTTTGGGCTCCTTGAATCAAAACACCATTCTGATTATCTTCATCATATTCATAAAACCTTAAGGGTTTTTCAATTCCCTCATCAACCTTCACATTTGTACTTTCTATTATCTTTCTCAGTCTCTTGTTATAACACCGGTATGCTTTGCTTTGAGTAGAGTAACCCAAGAATATTCCTTCATCACTTCTAGCATCAAACTTCCCTAGATCTTCATCTCTTTTAATGTAACATTTGCTACCAAAAACTCTAAAATACCTTACAGTAGGAGTGATACCAAACCAAAGTTCATAAGGAGTCTTACCAGTATTGCTTCTGATTTGAACTCAATTGAGAGTATAGACTGCAGTGCTGACAACTTCTCTCCAATAGATCTAATGAACATTTGCTTCCATCATCATGGTCCTAGATGCTTCCTGGATGGTCCGGTTCTTTCCCTCCACTACTCCATTCTGTTGTGGAGTCCTAGGAGTAGACAATTGTCTCTTTATTCCATGTTTCTCACATAACTTTATGAACTCACCGGATATGAATTCTCCACCTCTATTAGACCTCAGACACTTCAACTTTAATCCGGTTTCATTCTCTACCATAGCCTTGAATATTTTGAATTTCTCAAGAGCTTTTGATTTCTCTTTTAGAAAGGTTACCCACATCATCCGTGAATAGTCATCAATTAGCAGCATGGAGTATCTATCACCGTGAATACTCCCGATTCTTTCCGAACCACAAAGATCAATATGAACTAAGTCCAATAATCCGGTAGAAGATAATTCCTTACTTTTGAATGTAACTCTGCTCAGGTTACCCAACTGACATTCTTTGCATAAGCTATTAGTAGGTTTCACCAATTTTGGAAGATCTCTTACAGCCTAAGTATTGCTTATCTTGATGATATTATCAAAATTCACATGACACATCCTCCTATGCCCAAACCAACTTTGATCAATTTGAACAAACAAGAAACTTTTGCTAGTACCAACCAAGTGAAAGATATTACCTTTAGTTTGAGTACCGAATGCAATCTCTGTTCCGGAGCTTTCAAAGATTTTGCATTTTCCATTCTTGAACCAGAGATCATAGCCTTTGTCCACCAACTATCCAACACTGAGAAGATTGTGCTTCAAGCCTTCAACATATAGAACATTACCGGTTTTGTTCCTTCCATCAAAAGAAATAGTTCCTCTCCCTCTGATTCTACCAGCAAAATTATCACCAAACTTCACCACTCCTCCTTCATACCTTTCCAGATCTATGAACTTATTTTTGTCACCGGTCATATGGTGAGAGCAACCACTGTCAATGACCCAATCATCCTTTTCTTCAATTTGGGCAGCCAGAGCTCTTTCTACAATTTTATGATTGATAGATACAGAGGATATTGGTTCTTCTTCCTTGATGGCAATAAACACCCATTCACTTCCGGATTTGTTTCCTATCTCTGATTCATCATCTATTACTCCTTCATTATCATCTTCTTCATGAACATAGTAACAATTCTTTTGGAACCTTGATCTGTTAGGATTTGGCCTTGAAAATCTTTGCGGACATCTTGAGGCAAAATGACCAATCTTATTGCAGTTAAAACAATTGAAAGGTAATTTTTCTTCATACTTACCGGATCCTCTTGGCAGTCTTTTTGCAATAAGGGCTTCAAGTTGAGCAGTTTCTACTTCTTCTTCCAGGTCTTTTCTTACTTTTTCATACCAAGACAGTTTCCTTGATGAGTTCTCTCTCGGATCAAACCTTTGTTTACCTTTTATAGAGGCACTACCTTTGAATGCAGATTCAGTCTTGGGGGGGTCATCTCCAAACTCTGTCATTTCAAATGTAGCCAATTTGCCAGCCAATTGATCTCTTGTGACAGTTGTATGGGCTCTGAATTCTTCAATGGCAGCAACCTTGATTTTGTAAGAAGTAGGAAGGGATCTGAGAATTTTGCCAACAATCTCATTTTCATCCAAGACTCCACCAGCATTTCTAATTACACAAACAAGTTCATTTACTCTTGGCAAAAAAGTAGTAATATTTTCATCATCTCTCATCGTCATATTTTCAAATTTGCCATTCAGACTATGTAACCTTGCACATTTAACATACTGGTCTCCTTCATGCAAAAGTTCCAGTTTTTTCCAAATCTCAAAAGTAGTTGGTAGGTCAATAACATTTAAGAGCTCTGAATCAGATAATGCACTTAGAAGAGCCTCTAAAGTCCACAAATTATTTTCAACATCTGTGATTTCATTTAGGGTTTTTGGACCACCTTGTGGTGGTACATACTGTATTGTAACCATGGTCCAGTACGCCATTCCCATACACTACAAGTGACATTTCATGCGACCTTTCTAAAGAGAAAAATTGGTTCCATGAAACTTCAGACTATCCTTCTTGTAAGACGACATCCTAGATCTCCTCAAGCGGTTAAGCTCCTTTTAGAGGAACTTGGCTCTGATACCAATTGTTAGATTTAGGGAAAACAACTAAGAGGGGGGGTGAATCAGTTGTCCAAAACTTTCTTCTTTTCAAACACTTAACTCCACATTGTTATTTAGCAGCTTAATAGAAAATCAATCATGAAAGCACAATGAAACAAATCAAGAGCAGAAACATATCAACACATAAGACACCAGATTTTGATGTGGAAAACCCAGTTAAGGGAAAAACCACAGGGTGATTAACCCAAGAATATATTCTCTGTTAGAAGAATAGAAAGAACAAATGGCACATGCCAATTAGGGCTCACTACCTGAGCACACTGCTCACAAGAGGCTCACTGCCTACAAGAGACACACTGTCTACAAGGAAATAAGTATCACATACATGAACTGGAGAATAGCATCTTCACCATGCTTGAATCAGTTCCATTTAAGCCCAATACTTCTTCTCTACCTTTCGCTCTCCTCCTTGCTACCACATTCTCATCTCTACAAAGACAACTTTGAGATGACTTCACAATCCCTTATTTATATAAGACATCAACTTAGGAATGATCATCTAAGTTGGCAAACATCAACAAGAACATCCACAGGACATGTAACTTATCCGGTCAGCCAGTCTCAGGAAGAACTCCTTCACCTGGAGGTTATCCTTCAATTGCGAGCTCCAACTTCGATGTGAACCATCCACACGATCCCAACATGATCCAAACACCTCTACAAGATTGCCTGAATCACCAAGAACATCCACACTTCATCTACATACTGAAATCCTTCTCCCTTCATCTTGAACCTCAAGAACACAGTTTGTCACTACTGTCACAAAGGAATAGATGCTTCCGGACCTCCAGAGCACATACCAATCAATTTGATACTTCAAACAGACTACCTGACCACTGTCGCAAATCTGCAGAATAGGATAATGCATTTCTGGATCTCACCAGACCTTTCTGTAACACCTTGTCACCTTTGACCACCTACCAAAACTGGTTTAACTTGATCAGCCATAACTTCTTCAGATCTTCATGTGGACCTCTGAAATCTTTACTGGACCACACTAAGACACATATCTACAAACCCTTTAATCCGTATCCTCTAATCCTCTTCCTATCTTGGACCATTACCTTGCTGTCATCACTGTTCCTGATTGAGACTAATTTTCTCAATATCCTCAGCACATAGCTCATCCAATCCTTATCATTAATGCAACAGAAGTATGTTGACATCAATGACAACACTGGTTAGGCCCATACTTGCAAGACATATCTATGGTGCCGTCTCCTCGTCCCATCAGGTATCGCTGCTGAAAAGTAAAAGGCATATGGATATCATCATCAGGCCATGGCTCCACCCCAATGTATGGTCGCCAGGTCACCTAAATAACATCATCTAACATCTGCCTCCAGTATTGAACCTGTCTAGTGTAAGTGTACTCTGCATCCCAATATAAAAACACAAACGCCTCAAATGGCTAGCGATAGTACCCACACGTTGGCCACGTAATTGTGATGTGCTCCCAAATCCACACATACACTAGAGTAACCCCAACTGATAATGCAGAATCATGAAGATAGACCACTGTATGCATCTCATGATACAACTGCCCCAGCATCGCTGGTCCCCAGGCATACACGGTCTCAGCCCTCACCGTCCCCTCAATCATCTCCCCTAGCCAACTGGAAAACCCTTGCCTCTCCTATCAGGCATAACAACCCCTCTAATCAAAGCACACAAGAATAAGGCAAAGGGATCTACACCCACGGCCAATGTCCCCTCGTAGCTTATCTCTCGATCATCTGCTAATAGCACAATGTGGTCCTCACCAAATACCCTGATTAGGGCCCTCTGCCCCCACCTCATGTCGTATCTCACATGACGGCCATGAATAGGTAGCTTGAGGATGCGATAAACATCCTCAAGTGTGATAGTAATCTCCTCGGTCGGAAGCAAAAACGTGCATGTCTCTGAATGGTACCACTCCATGACCGTCGTCATCAGAGCTCTATGAGCTCATAGCACTGGCATCGACGCCACTGTCAGAAGCCCCAACCTAGCCAGTTGAGCCTGAGTGGCATCATCAAAATGGTCGAACAGGGCCATCACAGATGGCACGTGTCGCTCCTGTGAATACACTATAAATGACTGTGTATCCTGCATCCACAACTTTCTGGTCAGAAATCTACCTATCTTTTTCTTTAAATAACCCCCTTTCTTCTAATGTTGAATGTCCAAAACACTTGGCACCAAAACATTCCATGCTTCGTGCCGTTGTTCCAAATAGCGCTGCCAAAACATTCCATGCTTCGTGCCGTTGTTCCAAATAGTGCTACTACTTGTTCCAAATGGCACTATTATAGATAATAGCGCCACTACACAAGACAATTTGCGCTAATCCCACACATTGCACCATTGCGCAGCATATGTAGCGCCATTTTACTAAATAGCGTCGCCCTATCACTTGGCGCTAATCTAGTGAATAGCACCAATTCTACCAAAAGCACATATATCATATATTGCACTAATCCCCCATATAGCGCTAAAATGTAAAATAGCGCTACTACCCAAAATGGCACTAGTTCACAACATAGCGCTACTCTAACATGCATTTGGGGCTAAAACGCCAAACCCTAACCACTTTCCAACATTGTGCTATTTCATAAAATAGCGCTAAAAAACTACGAAAATGGCAACAAACCACCCTAATGCTACCCTGGTGGATAGCATCAATCTAGAGGATGACGCTAATCTGCCTAACTTTTGGCACTACGTGCTCTAACCAAAATTCTTGAACACAAAAAAGTGACAAAAACACAAAAATCGACAAGTTAGGGTTAGACCCTACCTGAGGTCCAGCCTCTGGTGCCCGGCCAAATGATTTGAACCACTCAGAAATATGTCAAAGTCGAGGGAATTGGGGGTTGCGCTCTGCCATCTCTCCTTCACTCCTTCTCAAAAGTCAAAGTGTGCAAATGTGGCACTCTAAGGGCCCACTTCTCCTAATATAGTGGGCCATGTCATCCTTTCACTCCTCATTTTTCCTCTAGGGTGCAGATCTCAGCCTTTTTTCTCTATTTTTCTTCCTGTCATCATCTTTTTCCATTCCCTATCTAACTTTCACTCCCGTTGCATCTTTTCGAGAGGTCACCCTAAAAATTTTATTTTTTCCGCCGACCTCTCGAGATGGCATCCCTCATCCATCTTACTCCTTCCAGGTAGCTAGGGCATATTTTTCTTCGACTTGATGCTACTTCCCTCCTAGGTCTTGATGCCACATCAAAGAGGGGCAAATGTAGACACCTAAAAATGTCTCTTACCATCAAACCGACTCCCAACATCCCTAAAACTACCATTTTCCCTTCTAATCAATTAATTAAATTTTTATTTAATTAATCATCCCTTCATCATCCAATTTTCCATCATTTTATCCCCAAAATTGAATTAATTTCATTAATTCAATAGTCCAAACCTTAGCCAATTGATTTAATAAATATGCAATATTTATTTAATCAATTTCCCTCTCCTCACTAAATCCAATTAATTAGCTAAATTATGTTTAACTAATTAATTCAGCCTATTAATTGACCTATCCCTACCCTAGACAATTAAATAGCTATTATTTAATTGCCTACCCTAGCCTACCTCATCCTAGCCCTAGGATTAATTAAATAAAACCTATGTTTAATTAATCCTAACTTCTCATTTAGGTGGTCAAACCTAGTTTAACACCCTTCCCCACATCCTCCAAATCAAAAATTGAAATAAATCCACATAAGTCAATTTTTTATTTAAACACATCCCACATCACAATTAATTCCTCTTACACCCCCATACCTCATTTATCTCCACTTATCCCCAAATAAATTTTAATTCATTATACATTCCCCACATGAATCTTTAATTCAAAAATAATCTTTCACACCCATACTCATTTAATTACTCCTTTTCCCAAAATGAATAAAAGATTTACTTTTATTCCTAGCCCTCCATTCCTCCAAGATCAAATCTAGGCCCTCCACATCACTTTTATCCTCCACCATTGGATCAAAATCCCTCCAAAATCTCTATAAATACAACATCTCTCAACCCATTTTAGGATCAAAGTTTCATGCAATGTTACCATGCCAAAATATCCTTTGAGCTAGTCTTTTAAGTGAGTTGCACATTTGATATAGCATTTCACATTTGGATCATTGTCTAGGGATTATCATGTCTTAGGAGCTCTTGGGTGCAAGTTTCCTCTTCCCTTGATGAGATTGGGCTTTCATGTTTGAGGTATAACTATTTGTTTTGTTATGCATTTTAGTTTGTATTTTCACCTTGATTTGATAACCTAATCTACAATGAGTATCATAAGAAAGCTTATCCCAAGCTAAATAGTCATACAGTAACAAGATCACCAAGAGAAATAGATCATAATCATACAATTAAATGATTTCATAATGTTTCTATAATATCATATCTAATCAAATTGAATCATAGATAACAAAATTGGATTCATCTAATTTAGTATGCATCCATTAAATGCATAAATCTCATCATGAGTTAAGTTAATTTCATTTCTTGAAATTCTACATAACAAGATATATCAACCTATTAAGATACATATCTTTAGTTTTGAGTAGATTTAATAGGTGATGCGGCATTTCAATGGATTCCTCTCCCTAGCTCCTCCTTCGTAAACCTGAAGATGAGAGAGCCTCATAGAAGTAGAATCCACCCTACCATGAAGCCAAGCTTCCCCATGCTACCCCACATAGGCAGCTTGACCCGTCCCAAAGAATCTAGTTCTTCAAGGTCACCATGCATGACAATGAATTTAACTATGCAATTCTACCCATTGCCCATGCAAACATATAGAAAAGCAACTATAAATTCAAAAATGACATCCATGATTCCAATCCCTCAGAAATAATTTTCTGCTTGAAATCTACCATTTATGTCAATCATGTATGTTGGCTTTGTAAAATTTTAGTATTCTGAATTCCATTAATTTGGTTCTTCTTTGAACAAGATTTTGTCTTTGTTGGTTCCATATCTCATTCCTAGTTTCATTCTTTTCTTTAGAAGAATTTATCCTTTCAAGTATTTTTTTTTAAATGATGAAATTATAGAAGAGATATAATTCATTTCTTTCTTCCTTTTACAATATTTGATAACTTTGATGTAAGAATAATAGAAATTAAATCTTCCAATTTCTTCCACACACACAGATATATATATATATATATTCCAACTTTTAATTAATATATTTTATAATTCAATTTTCTATTGTTCTAAACAACAACTTTCTTTCCATACTGCAGAATAGAGAAACCAACGAATGTTTGGATGACTATTTAATATGTATGTTCATAGAAACCAAAATGCTCTTAAATAAGGGTAAGTTTTTATTTATTTAAAGTTTTCTTGCATAAGATAAGGTGCCTCTAATGGAGGCATCTCCATCAGAGAGTGCCTCTCTAATGGAGACGTCTCCATTGGAGAGATTACCTCCAATAGAGATTACCAAATGAGGGTATCTGAAATTTGCTAAGTTTTCAATAAACTTCTAAAGGAATGAGAACCTTTAGCATATTCAGAAATTTATAATTCTCAGAAGAAGATGAGATCTGCCATATTATTCAATAACTTTCATAATAATTTATTTGGTTTATGATCAAACAAACATTCTGGTAAAAACCATACCTAATTCCTACTCCCAAATCTCAATTACTTGTCAACACTTCCTGTTTCCCCTTTCTAGTCTTCTCTTTTTTCCTTCATTCCCTATCGACATTCCCTCAACTCCTACAATTTCCTATTTGAAAAGTCTTTTCCCCTTTCCTCAAGGTTCCATATGTTCAAAAACATGTTCATATAATGCCAAGTATTTTTTTTGGTAATTAACTAATGTCCCTTTTAACAACTCATGTAGAGCGATTCCCAGTTGCCTCCTTTATTTTTACAGATATCTGGCATGGCAAATATTTTAGGAAGAAAGGAGAATAATTGTTTTAGTGATAAAATTATCACTCCATCTTTATATTAAATAAATTTGTGCTAATGAAAATTAAAATCTGCCGATAGGAGAAATATTTGCCTTGGCTAAAAGTAACAACATTGTTATTTGCTATGATTCCACATTATTAATATTTTCTTTAAATTGACAATAATTATCATCGTTTTATTCTTATTTAATGATAGTAATATATATTACTATACCCTTTATTTAACTCAATTTGATTGCAATTAATTATTTGTATAATATGTGTGTGCATGTGTGTAACGAGTATCTGCCCATTTGTGTTATATGTGTATACTATACACATATACATGTATATATATGTATATCATGTGTATGCATATACACCATATGTATTTTTATTATATGTGTGTATACAAATATACATGTATATATTTGTATATCATGTGTATGTATATACACCATATATTCACACTTCTACTGCTTATATATATATGTATATGTCTATATTATATATGCATTTTACATCTTGAAATTAACTATAAGAAGTTGTTATCAAGAAGAAACTGAAGCAAGAATAATTCCAAAACTTAGAAGTTAACTACAATCCCACCCTATATGCAACAATGAAAGATGATTTAGTGTGTGTGTGCAGAAGTCATGCAAATGACCTTTAGAGGAAATAGGTTCTTCTCTTCTATGATACTCTCCCATTGGGTAGAGGTGAATAATGGATCATGTCACACTCAAATACCAAAGTTGTGATTAGTCCGTGACAAACTAGTATCATATATAAGATAAAAATTCCAGATATGCTATTATAACATGGTATAATTATCTACTCTATAGATAATCATAGTAAAATAAAAACATAGTCATCCTGATGGTTAGAACATCATATGCCACTGATCAAAATGCATCATATATGTCTATACAGATTTAGGATAACAATACTATCATGCATCATATATACCTATATATACAAGTCTGTAACCAGTAATATTGTGCCATGTAACAAAATGGGCTATGACATCTTCATGCACACATTCTTTTTCTAAGGTTTAATGAATCTTCTTCATGTGGATCAAGTGTATGTGTATGGTCTCCTCTCACACCACTAGGTGATCTTGAGGATCAAAAGCATCTCTTGTTTAACTTTTTTCACCAAAGTGTGTTAAGTTGTGTATTTTCTCTTCTTGCGCTTCGTGTGCTCTTGGGGATCAAAAGCACTTAACTTAATCTTTTCCTTAGGAGTCTTGCTTGGGGATTTCATCACCCCAAGGGATGACCTTAACTACACATTCTAATGGTGTATATCAAAGGGGGGGAATGAAAGTTGTACCTCAATCTAATCACATAGTCATTGGCATAGCCTTGGGTCCCTGGGTAATTTCAGACACAAGGTGAAGTGACTTATCGCATGCCTTAAATGGACTAGTGTTCATGGACTTAGACCCCACGTACCTTGTGTATATAGGGGGCACCCTTAGAAAGCTTGTACATCCTAGTATAAGACCTTTCGATTGTCTTCTAGTGTGGTGCATAGTTTAGTTGATCAAACCTGAAGTTACTCACCATGTACTTCCAAGGGTAGAAATAGAATTTTTTGTTTTGGCAAGTTGTCAAAGCCTCCAAGAAAAGGGAGAAGGTTAGCGCTTGTGCCGCTGAACCCCTAGCTATTCACCCTAGTAAATAAATTCCTAGTTAGGTAGGAATATTGATGAGTTATTCTATTGTGTGGGCCTACACTACGAAGACACACCTACTTGAATAATCTAGGGTGTTGTTGTGTATTGCGTGTATGTTCATTTGTACTATCCAAAACTAAATTCATTGCAAAACTTATGCATGTGTGTATGAACATTATTTTCTTCCAATTTTCCCAAGTCATGCTTTCAAAACCATTCCAAACATTTCCAACATCTTAGGGTCCATAGTTAAACATTTTGAGAGAATCCTTGTCATGCTTTAGCTTAAGGTTGATTTCTTAAGATCCACATCCACAGTCCACATTGCTTCCATCATTTTCATCTCCCTTATCTTCCATCCACATCAAACTTCTCTTAGACTTTAAATTGAGATTTTAAACCTTGATCAAGACCATTATCTTTTAATCCTTTAGTCAAATCCTAGCCAATCATAGATCATATTTGCTTAAGATCATGAATCTATCTTAAGTATTTGAAATCCATGCTCATCCTTAGTCAAATAAAATCCAATGTTTTCTTGTCCCTTGATCTAAATCTCAATTCTAGTCCAAGTCATCATCATCCTTTTAGTCTAATTATTCCCATCCATGTCATCCCTAGTCTTGTTGTTACTCAATCCTTCATTATCTTTAGTCTAATCTAAGATCCCCTACACATTAATCATTTGTTACATCATCAAGATCTATCATCTTATTCCCTCCATAACTAGATCACAAACCAAGAAAATCATGGACTCTCACATTGATAATCAACCCCCTTCACCTCCTCCCACAAGTGTGTATGATGATCAACCTATTCCACAACAATCCCAATGACACAAATCCACATTATCATGAGCCTAATCAACAAGAGTATTCACCCACATACATAGATTATCTCAATAACATCCCAGACAAAGAATTTGTTGTAAAACATTTCCTAGAAGAAGAGATGAAGATTCCTTCTCACCTTGAGGTGAAATCCAAAGATTCCAAGCCTCCTTGTCCTTCATCACTATAACCCACCATGGAAAGCCCTTAAGACAATCCAATAGGTAATATGGCCTTGCCTCTACCATTTAATGATCCTAATTCTATGAACTGCTTTCAACTAGGTCCACCCACATCACTCATGCCACAAGTCTCTAGGCCATCTAGAACATCTCATCAATATATTCCTACACTTTCCACTTCATTACCAACTTCATGTCCACCCATCTCCATTCCTCAAAAAACACTAGCAATCCCATCTCAACCAATCTCTTACCATATACCACTAACTCATCCACAATCCATCTATTCACATGCTTCAACTCAACCCACTACATCTTCACTAAATGCATCCCATACCTATTATCAACCCAACCCTTTGAACACTCAACCTATGATCTCATAGCCACAAAACACTTATCATCACACCACATCCAATCTTTTGATATCACACGTCATTACACAACCCTTATGACATGGACCTATTAACTCCACCTCAACATCATCATCAAATCCACTTCCTTTGGATCATAGAATGCAAGAGATGGTAGAAAAAACTATTCAAAAGTTTCAAGTTTGAACCCAATGTAAACATTTCAAATTTGAAGTTGGATTGCTCCATCATGACAACTCCTTTTCCTCCTAATTTTGAGGTCCCCAAATTTGATAAATATAAGGGAAAAGGAGACCCTTAGGATCATGTCAAACAATTATTTATGGCTTGTCAAGAGGTTTCCCATTATGACATTTATCTCTTGAAAAATTTTCCACTAATTTTGGCAAGACAATCATTAGATTATTGGTTTCATAATCTTACTCTCAGCAATGTCACAACCTTCCCCGACCTCTACAAAAAATTCATTGCTCATTTCTCCTACAATGTTGAAAATAAACTCACAATGCTAAAGCTTTGTAATTCCAAACAACATAATGGAGAAATATATGCTTCTTATCTACAAAGTTGGAAAGGGCTTGCAAGCTGAATCCCATGGGCTATCTCTAAAAAATAATTGGTTAATATCTTCATCCAAAACCTTAATCAAGAAATGGCCTTTCACCTTCAAATCCAAATTATCTTTCTACATTTGAGGAGATCATTGAAAAAGGTATCAACATTGAAAAGGCCCTTATCTCTAAAGGTTTAATTAAAACTCAAACCAAAGACAATAGCCATACAAATGATCAATTTAAACCTTGGGCCAAGAATAAATATGTTGTTAGTGATGGAGTCACCAATGTTAAGCATGTCCAAACAACTCAAGCTAGATTTCCATCTCTAGTAAGTTAATCGAGTTAGATTTCCATGGCATAAAGCCTACTTAGGTGTCTTCAATAGGAGTCCTAGGTTAATCGAGTTAGATTTCCATCTCTAGTAAGTTTTGTGGAGCTAAATCGACAAAACTAGTGGAGTGTTAGAGTTGACTCCTAATGCAACTCAACCTCTACTCTGATATATTGTACACACCTTGTTTATCAATTTACTCCAATTTGATGCCGGCATTGTCTTAGTCGATCCTTCATTCTAATATGGTAAAATAGTACTATCTAAGTTAGTGTGTTGTTTGTTGGAGGCTTGTCTCATCTGGTGTGGAGAAGAGTTCATTCACCCCTGTCTAGTGTTTCATAGAAAAGCATCTTGTGTTGACCTGCAAGGCGTCAAAGTTTGTGTGGAGGAGGCCAAAATTCTTTGTGCAAATACATTGGGGTATTGTACACTATGCAAGCTGATTTAATTTAGAAGGGAAGTTGATCTAGAGGAAGGCATGGTGCTAAGCTTATCTACAACATCACGTAGCCTATCTTCTCTCATCTCCATGCATAGGAAGCGATCGATGCCATTTCTTTGCCTTGTGCATGGGAAGCACTAAGTTTGTGGACCAGGCTGACCCATAGTGTGGAAGAGAAATCTAAGTGAGGGAGGGGTTGGACCAAGCCATGGAAGGCCACAATCTTTGGTTGATCCATTCAGTCTCTGCAAACAAAGGAGGCACCTCAATCCAATTGCAGCCCATGGCCCCTGCCAAAAAACCATGACCCTTGCATCCATACCCCTGTACCCATGACTCCTGCATCCTATGTAGAAACCCTTGTTTGTGTGGTGTATCCTATGGCATGGAAATAAGTAGAGTGAAGGCATTGAAGGCATGGAATTCAGTAGAAAGGTCCAACAAAAGCAACTCTATTCATATCTTTGGCTGCCCCATTCAATCCCTCAATATTTTGCACTAAATTTTGTTTTTAATGCATTTAAAATTATGCTTTCAATTTTAAACAAGATAGGCATTTAAAAGCATTTAAAATTATGTTTTTTTACAAATAGGGGGTAATTTTAAATTTGGGGGACTTCTTTTACAAATTGTTAGTGCTAAATCAAGCAATTTCTTGTCAAAGGCAACTTTTAAAGTTCCAAAATTAGAGTTTGTAAAAAAGTCTAAGTATTTAGGCTTAATTTTAATCGGCCTACTTAGACGTATAGCACTGCATGATAAAGTGTGAAAACTTGGGGGGTCACCTAATGCTAAATCAAGGGGGTGTGCAGAGTTGTGCCAATAAAACTTCTGCACTTATTTCTGCTTTTTCAGTTAAGGCAGTTAATCAAGCAAATTGGGGATTATCCACACACTTATAATTCAACAAATTAATTGGTTAATCATGTATCCAAACTACTTTAAAAGAATATGTAATTACTATGGAAAGAAAATGCATACTCTAAAAATTGCATATTTAAACAACTTGATGACTTAACAATTCTCTATGAGCTTCATCAGTTACAAAAACTTTGCATTGCTAATGGCATTAGTCTACCAAATTCTTGTAAACCAACAATTACAAAAACATCTCCATCTACTACTACTTCATTATATTTCAAATTCACTTCTTTGAGAGCTTCCAATACTTCCTTGCAATAGGATAAATATATTAGTCTTCCTAGCATTTCTGATTGGGACATATTTCTACCTAACATTGCTTGTTTGTTTATAGAGTCTCACATTGTTGACTTGGAAGAACATATTGAGGACATTAGTCTTCTCTTTGATGATAGTTTTGATGAAGTTGCATCACCATTATGCTCTGCATCTATCTACACATGGTTCTAGACTGTCATCATCTTCATCTATTAGGCATGCACCCGATATGATTATGGCATCCTTCGGAATCAACATGGGGATACCTGCATAGTCTTTGAAGACATAAAAATGGGAATCATCATCCTTGGATAATCTTTAGTATGATTCAGGAACATACATACATCTTCTTGCACATTCCTATTCAGAATGGGGAGATAGCTTGCATCTTTAGTTGGTTTCATTTCTTCCCAAGGGGAGGAAATTATTTAGCGTTCTTGGATCTACATCTGCATCCTTTGTCAAGCATCCAGCCTCACTATAGGATGACAAATATTATGGGGGGGGTCTCATAGACCTTCTATCATTTTCTCTCCTATGGGGGGAAACATTTATTGTACTTAGTGAAAGTAGTACTTCTTTCCTTGTATAAATTTCATGCATATTTTCTCTCTTTTGGAGGCTAATTTTTTCCACAAGGTTTTCTACCTTTCTCCACTTCATGGGAGATTAGTTTGTACATGGGTACCTCATTAGGCCTAGTAGCTAGGACCCATATTTATTGTACCCACCTAAGCTATGATTAAGGGGGGATGTTAGTGTATATTATTTTACCCCTTGCATTCCATGCACATGGGTAAATACACTTGGCATAAAACCTACTTAGGTGTCTTCAATAGCAATCCTAGGTTGATTAACTCGCCACCTCTAGCAGGTTTTATGGAGCTAACTCGACATATCTAGGGGAGTGTTAGAGTTGACTCCTAATTTGACTCAACCTCTACTCCTATATATTGTACACACCTTGTTTATCAATTTAGTCCAATTTGATGCCAGTATTCTCTTAGTCGATCCTTCATTCTAATATAAAGTTCCAACATAATGGTGTTGAAATTACTATCCAAGCAGATCCTAGGCCCTTTGCATATTGTAGAGCATTGGGGTTGATATTTCTAAAGATAACCTTTGTCCTAACAATGATATTTCCACTAAATAGAAGGTCACCTCTTCCACATCTTGTGTTAATCCTAATGAACTCACTTCCACTTCATCATCCTTTAAGGATCCTAGTGTTACCAAGGTCAAGATTATCGACAAAGGTTGCAAAGAATATGAGTCACATAATTCCTTCCATGTTAAACCACTTCATGACACTTCTTATTGTCTAAGATACGTGTCTTCTAGTGTGGAAACTAAGGATCCTCAGGATCCCTCTGCAAGTCTCAATGAACCCTCTAATGTCATTGAAAGTACTATTGATGGGACCATCAATGCCTCTCCCGAAGACCTTGATATTTCATCCTTATTTCATGACCATGTCATCTTCACCATTGAGCCCTCATTGTCATATCCCATTTCCACATCATGGGATGAACAAAATGTAATCTCTCACACTACTTGTCACAATGATGGAGTGCATATTGAACTCCTTATTCCTGTACATACAAAAGAAAGAATCCTTAAAATCCTAAAGCATTGGACTTCAAAGAAATAAATCATGGGGTATCCAAAGTCAAATAAAAATCATGTTTAACCCTAGCATCCAAAGAGCATTTACTTGATGAAAAGCAAATCCATTTGAGTATTAAAAAAATCCAAAGAAGCTTCCTAAAAGTGAGATTGTTGGCCCCCCATCACTTTCACTCTATAAAACTTCTACCACCTTACATGATTTCATCCCATATACACTCCGCTCCATCCATAATTGGCAAGGCTATGATGGTTCCCATTTATATTGCCTAAACACAAAAGAGGCTAATCTTGCACTTAAGGAGGTGCATGATGATATCCACAGTGCCCATCCTAGTGACATTATCCTTGCAATGCAACTTCCACATTCCAACCACCATCATGATTGTTGTTCACTTGTTCCAAAATCCACACTTCCACTTGATATCATATCTTTCCATGCTTAGCTTGCTGCAATATCCCAATATACAAAAATTAAAAATAACAAAATGAAAAAAAATTAAAAAATTAAAAAAAAAATAGTAAAGAGAAATAATCTATCCTATGGTGAAAAACACCTTTTGTGGTGCCTTGGATAAGTACCATGGTGAAAACCTACATGCAAATACCATGTGTAGTCGTTAGATTCTGTTATCCTCTAGGTCACTTGTCCCATTCTTCCCCATCATTCCATTTTCATCTAATGTATTGGTCTCCTATTGCATATCTTTTCTATCATCCTCATTATTTGTTGGAGTCTTCCCTCTCCTCCCTATCATATACATCCCAACCATTTCTTGATTTCACCCTGATTATACATGTGGGCAATGGATTGTGTTTTACTTTGGGCATAGGTTTTCTTGTAAACTCATGGTTGTCCATGGTATGGTTAAATTCCTCCTCTTTGGGCCTCATACACTTGCATGTTCCATGACCATCCGTATATGTTGATATCACATATTCTATCTTACACCTATGACATTAGTCCTAGTATCCCCCAACTTTATCCTCCATCCCATAATAAAGCAATTGCAATCCACTCCTATCCCATAACATATCAAAAAAATCCAAAAAAATCCAAGAAATTTCAAAAAATCCCAAAAAAATAAAAAAATCCCCCAAAAAATAAAAAAACTTCCAAAAAACACAAAAAAAATCACATATCCAAAAAATTCAAGCAATAAATCCAAATACAAGTCATCCTTTATCCATGTCAATTTAGCCAAGTAATTTAGTCAAATTATCCTTGGTTTTGGTTTTTTATTCTACTTTGAGGTTATGTTTTATATAGATATATAGTTATATTTATATTTAATTATGGTTTAAGGAGAAAAGACCTTGTGAGGTGGCTGACAACTCTCCCTATAAAATAGGAAAAGATTTCATGTTTTATATGTAATTTATCTTGTGGTGGTTCGATTTCCATTACAATCTCTAACTGAAATTAGAGAAGTGGTCTTTTATGACCATAACTTCCACGTACTAATGTGCATATGTGGGAATAAATATGGCATCATTAAGGAGTAGTGATGGGATGGATAGAGTGGGTTCTATTTATCACATTGAGAGAGATTCTCTCGGCATGCATATGAAGAGACACCAAAATAGCTCTAAGTAAGGAAGCTTTTGGGGGTAGAAAGAAAGCAATAGGAGAGCGGCATATTGAAGCTCATCAAGGAAAGGAAGAGACCAGCTTCAGAAAGATCACACACATTCCTTCAAGCTCTCAGGTTCCTTTATGTTTATGTAAAGATTATTCAAGTTAGAAATCTTTCTATGTATGAATGACATACATGTTTTGTTATGATGAGACTGAAATAATAGATTATCACTGTGCTTTTGTTGGATAGTAGACAACCAAAGTTGACGTACACATTTTATTTTTGATGTATCTATAGCTGTTTAGTATACAAACAAAGATGACGCGCATAGTTTATTTTTGATGTATCTATAGTTGTTTAGTACATCATGTTGATACATAGCAGGATACTAAGAGCCATTACACTTAATACACAACAATGTCTAATGTAAACCCGATATGTTAATGTATATATTAGAGCTATTTAAGCCAACATGTTCATTATATACTATGTTAAACCGCGCTGACATGCTCATTATATACAATGTTTAACTAAGCCGACATGTTGATATATATTGCAATATCTAGGCCAGCACCGATGTGCTTAGCATATACTATATTTACCTTAGTTGGTATGCTTAGTTTATTATTGTGTTAATCCTAAGAAGTTATCCATAGAGGGTATTTGTGCTTAACTATGGTCAATTTACTAGAAGATACTTGCGCAGTGAGACCGAAAGAGATGGTTATTTTTGTACTATCTTAATATAGGAGTTTATATTCTATATGCTTAAGAATATTAATCATGATATCTCCTTGAGCAATTCCATAGATTAGGTTTTGTTAGTAATCCTTCTTTGTAGTTGATAATCTTGACTGTGTTTTGCATTAAGCACATAATGGTGGTCAAGTAATTGCACGTATCTCTTACATGGGTGTGTTGAGTAGGCCGCATGGCCGAGTAAACCTGAGTAGGGTGTGTATGTTTGATAGAAAACATACATGATGAATGGCCAAGGATCTGGTGAGAGAAACACCAAATAGAGTTTAAAACTCAGTCAATGGTTATAGAACTATGTTTTATGATTAAGCCATGTTTGTATTTAGTTTTTTGTTTCAAGGCCAAGGTAGGTTGTGAAATGATGAGAATCATCGTTTAACCAATTCATTTATTTTTATATCTATGGACTTCGGATATGAGATCTTTAAGTTTTCTATGTTCCAAGATTGGAATCTTTTTTAATAAGTGGACTGAGATGGATATATATCTCATGAGGACTTATAAGCTTAATTTTTATTTGTTTATAAACTAAATGTGCTATGATATTAAGTAATTTTTTATCTAGAGATGTTTATGATAACTATAGCTTTGAAATTATATAAGGTTATGTTTCTCTTTAGTATATAGTTATGATATGTTTTATCATTCTTTTCTAAAGAAGACTTAGTGAAGACAATATATTCCTTCTTTTTTGAGTCAAGGGATTTGAGATGACTATGAGGTCATCAGCACTAGTATAGACTTAAACTTATCAAGAGTTTGATTGAATAAGTTTAGAGTTATTTATGAATTTGATATTAATTTCTATGAAGAGGATAAATCTCGAATGAGATGACCATTTAGAGATATATAATATGAAAATATTATAACGTTCAAGAGGTCAAAAGTAGACCAATGGATATATTGTTATTATTTGGAGATTGTTAACTTTCCAACGTTTTAAGTTAGAGTAATTTAAAACCCTAGAACTAACTCAGATGAGTTTAGAGAATATAGAATCTCTTAAGTTTGATTTTTGACACTATGTTATTTTAATGTATTGTATGGTCGATAGATAAGGTTGAGAAACCATAGAACAAGGTATTAATCTTAAGAGTATGAAAATGTCTTTGAAGAGATTTAATGTTTCTTGATAAAGTTGAAAAAAGACTATAGTTCCTTGAATATTTGAACCTTGAGATTTGAGTAGAATGACAAGAAGTCATAGATTCTTAGAGATTGCAAGAATGCAACTAAGAACTCTTTGAAGAAGTTAAATCTTCTAAATTTATACTTTGTATAAATGGATAACCTAGAGTACAAAGGTTAATTTATAAATCAGAATTGACTAGGAGTATAGTAAAGTCTAGACATTATGAATCTAGTGTTTTTAGCTTATCAAGTCACATTGTAGGATGACATAGTCCTCAAGTCGAGTTAGAGGTGTGTGAATATATGACTACATTTACAAAAAACTTTTATTTATATTCAAACTTTAGCCATAGTGATGCATATGTCTCTACGTGCATTAGTTGGTTCACAAGTGTCCAAAGGGCGTAACCCGTCAGGATGATCATACTTAGCTAGAAGATAGTCTAGAGTTGTATAGTCGAATGTGTTATGTAGGACACCACACTAGGACTCATATGGCATAACTTGTTGGTTCCATATTTCTATACTCTTCATGAAGGGTAGGGCCCCTTCCAGGAAGGAAGATGTGCAGGGGACCGCCAGTCTATGGTTGGAGGTAAAACACGCATATGATGCTCTCCTTCTATAGCAGAAGATTCACCAAGATTTGAGTGACAAATGTCAAGATTCCAGATGCAGTATTCATTTATATTGATTTAAAATTATTCTCATTGCCAAGTACAAATTATGTATTGTAATGAAGTGAAATGATTTCACTATAAATCCTTTGATTATGTTGTAATTTTCAAGGTTGAAAATATTTAGAAAAGATATGCTTTTATTTATTTGTAGATATGCAAATGATATATTAAAAAAAATTAGTTCTCTTCTTTACCATGATTATTTACTTTCTTGTAAATTCTTGAGTAAAAAACTAGTAATATGAGAAGGCATGTTACAGGATGTATGTGTTCTTCATTGACAAGTTTTATACAAGGAGCTTGTGATTGTAGTATATGGGGGTAAGTGCAAAAAGTTGGGGAGCCAAAAAGTGGCCAAAATTTTTTCAAAAAAAATTAAGACATAACGTGATCACGTTATAATGCACTCGCATTATGGTTTGGTAATGATGAGCCTAAGGCTCAGTAAAACCAAACCATAACGCGCTCGCATTATTTAACTATATATATAAAAAAAGAGCATTTCTGCTCATTTGATTTCTTTTTTTTTCCTACACCCGTGACCTGCAAACCCTAAGGAGCACACTCACATTTTTGAAGACCCAATTCGACACCAAAATCTCATTGATTCATTGCCAAAATGCTGCCACAACGTTGAGTAGGCCAAATGAGTGAGTTTTATTTGTTTTTTTGTTTGAATTTGTTTCTAAATAGGTAGGTTTGAGTTGATTTTTGATGTAAATTTCCTTAATTGTTAGGAAATGTTAATGCACCTCCTCCTCCTCCTCCTCCTCAAAATCTTGAAGAGGAAATACCTATCGAAGAACAGCCTGAACAACAAACTCTCCATCCATTCCTTGACATGCCCCTAGAACACAAGAAAATCTAATGGGACAAATTGAAAATAATAAAAAAGAAATTGAAGACATAATTGTAAGGTTGAAAGATCCTTCAACTTCAACCTTGCATAGGTCGACACTTTCTCAATCTCTTGAATCTATGTTATCAAATGTAGATTCAATTAGCAAGCAAATATCTAGTTGGTCGGATAAAAGGAGAGAGTTTAGAGAGTATTATGCAGACAAGCTATCATATGAAGATGTGAAAAAGTTACAAATTACAAAATTAGACTTGTGTTCCATTTTTAGAAACCCACAAACAAATCAACCTCCACCCATTACATGCAAGAGGTTCCCTATCCATTGGTGCAACAACCAAGCGATAAGGGACAATTTTGGGTAGAGGTGGTGGATGGTTTTTGACCATCCTCCATGCAATAATAATGAGGTCTCGCAATACTTTTTGAGGAAACTCTACTGCGAGTTTGTCCTCAATAAAGTGCCAAACTATTTTGATATGCGGGACTTCTAGGGTAGAGGTGGGGGGTCAGCACAAGATAGACCAGAGGCACGTGTTGACCCACAATGGCCAATGAGACAAGTACTCAGCAGACTAGCCCATGAGCATGTGTCTATCCCTTCCATTGTGAAGGAGAGTGTTGAAGTCGATACACTTCAATCCATTAGTGCCTTGACCTAGAGCATCATAGAGCATGCCAGTCTTGTAGCACAGCATGGGTTGGGAGATAGTGCGAGGAGTAGGGTCCCACCCCATACTTGTCAGACTTGTGGGTCAGCTTGTGGTTATGACCCCATGGATAGTCAAGATGCAGGTGCACAAGCTACATCTGCAGCTGAGCAAATGGTGATGACAGATACCCTCCTGAGTGAGACTTTCGGCCTTGATACTCAGGTAAATATTAGCAAGTTCATTGAATTTAATTTATTAAATTTCATTTTTGAAATGCAAGATTAACTAATTTAGTTTGATGATTTTAATGAAATTTTAGGGTCATAGTGTCGATGCAGTTTTTAGTGGTTCTCCACCTGCATATTACACTACATCATCTACTGTCAGGGTATGTAACTAGTAAACAATTATAAATATTACATGTGAATAGCATCATTATATGAATGGCATTCTAATATTTGATTTTGGATGTTGAATAGGTTAATATTAGAGATTTCATGGCAACACCTGCTAGCAGTGGTGGATTTCAAAGCTTCATAGAGGTAATAAAATAAATAGTTTAATGAATGAATTGTACTTACTAGCTTTTTGTATGTGACTTGTGTGCTTTATTGTGTGTACTTCCATGTTTAGGTGAACATGTGTGTATGTTAGGAGCCATGATTTGCATCACTATTATAGTTTTCGTAATTGAATAATGTTGTTTTATTTCTAGATGATGCAAGCTGCGGAGACACCTCCCAATGTTCATAGGGCAATGGAGCATGGTGTGACCTCTGTGATTCATAACTCCATGCCATTGATAGGGGTATGAGGCAGATTAGTAAATTTTAATTTACATTCATTTTTATAGTTGTTTATTTTTGAAAAATCAAAAGATTATTGATTTGAAGTTTAATTTCTATCTAGATGGTTTCTATAGGACATGACATCACCATAGCCTAATCCTACTACTAAGGCAAGTGAGGAGACAGATTATATGGTAGTGGTAAGTGATTATTTTGTTAAATGTTTCATTTTTTATAACATGTAATTTCTATATATTAATGTCTATACTTTTTATTGTAACAGCTATAGATGCATGAAGAACTAAATAGGAGGAGCAGTCCTCAGGTTCGTAGTAGACCACCCACATACGTGTCTCCATCCCCTAGAAGATCAAAGGCTGCCCATGATCTATTCTCTTCACTAGCCAGAGGGGAATGACTTTTTATTGTGTTCCTTTGTTGTATGCCTATATGGCATTTGTGGACATATATTTTGTATTGCATATAGTTGACATTGTATGCCTATATGGCATTCTTGTAAGCCTATATGGCTATTTTGTATATATGTTATACTTATATCGATAGATATTGGTGTATGCCTATATGGATATTTGGTTAATACAAATCTTTTTTATTGATGGCGTCCATACTTGCATTATAAATCCACATTTGAATGGATATTTGTAGATGGCTACTTCAAATATTTAAAGTCCAATTGTATTACATAGGATGTTTGTTGATCCAATAAGCCATCTATTGTTATTCAAGTATCACCTAAACCTCATTTTGGAACTAAAAGATAAAAGTTGTATTTAAAATAAAAATGAATCATCATGTTGAACATAAAATATTCATATTCTTTATGAGTTGCTCAATTAAAAATATTCAAATGAGTATGTTGATCCATATTCTTTATGAGTTGGTCAATTGAAAATATTTCTTAATTTCTTGTTATTATACCATATTGGGATGCAAAGAGTGTGTTTGTTGTTTTGAATAAGATAGTCAAAATCATATGCTTATGCGCACCTAATGACCATTGTGGTTATTAAATGTAATTCCTCTTGCATATAAGGCGAAGTTATGAGATTACATTGAGTCTTACCTAATTTTAGTATGCAACATAACATTGGAGCTATAGGCTTCCATAAGTCATCAACAATCAAGGTTCAAGGTTGTCATTGAAGTCAAAGGGTCAAGGTTGTTTGTCATTGATGTCAAGGTTGATGCCATGATGTTGATAAGGTGATACAGTGATTCAGGGTAGGTGATGGTCATGAGGTGCATGATGTTGTGAATATGGTTTTCATGATAAGGTCTCTCTATTCATGTTGATGTTGTACAAGACAAACATGGTTCATATGATGCAAGGTTCATGTTCATGGTGGATGTGGTTGTGTTCATGCAAGGTTTTGTTGTGAATATGGTTTTCATGATAAGGTTTATCTTGAAAGGTTGATATGATGCAAGGTTCATATTCATGGTGGACGTGGTTTTGTTCATGCAATAAAGTTAGAGAAGACACAAGATTTCATAATCATAATCTTATTAATAGTTAGGGTTTGCATATTGGGCATTAAACCCTAAAAAGAATCTACTTTTCTTAAGACTTTAAAACCCTCAATTGACTGTCATGTGTAAAGTGCACTTTTGTTTTAATTTAATATTGACTTATAATCAGAAGTTACTATCACTTAAATCAACCTACTAAAGGGTCTTTAAGTCATTAGTTCACCGGCCCTTCAACCTAACTCAATCGGCATCTCTGGTAAACTCTCATAAGCTCGAGCGCCATATCATAATCGAAGGTCATATTTAATTAATATGAGGGCGGGAAAAAGGATTGGAAGGTCAGTATTTAAAAGGAATTTAGAATACAAAAAATCATCTCTATGTGGTTGAATTTGATGGGCATGCCTTTATAAAAGGCTAAAAGACAACTTTATGCAGGATATTATGGTATTTGTAGTGTTTGAAGATTGAAGACTAGTTAGTGTTTGTAGCTTGAACTATTTTGGCATGTTTGGGTGCGAAACATGACCATGCCTAGCCTAAACATACCCATCTAGACGCGTTAGAATTGTTAGTTTGGTCGAACGAGGAGAAGAACAAAAGTTACACCCCTTTGCAACTTTACACTGCCTCCTTTTGATGATTTTTGGGGCAGCAAAAAAATTTTCACCACGGGCAAACACCTCAGAGATATAAAAAATTGAGAGAGGTTATTGTAGAGGGACCCTACGTGATTGCATTGCCTTAGATGGAATGTATCTAAGTGACACGATTTCTGAGTAACAACTTGTCAAAGATTGTTGTCTTTTTGCACTTTGGACTCTTCAGGGATATCATCGGTACAATGTAGCTCGAACTGTTTCGGCATGTTTGGGTACAAAACAAGACCATGCCTAGCCTAAATGAACCCATCTCGATGCATTAGAACTATTAGTTTGGTCACATCAGGAGCAGGACGAAAGTTACACCCCTTTGCAACTTTACACTGCCTCCTTTTGACGATTTTTGGGGTGGCAGTAAACCTTTCAGCACGGGCAAATGCCTCAGAGATATAAAAAACTGAGAGAGGTTATTGTAGAGGGACTCTACATGATTGCGTTGTGTCAAAAGGAATGGTTCTAAGTGACATAGTTTTTGAGTAACATCTCATCAAAGATTGTTACCTTTTTGCACTTTGGACTCTTCAGGGATATCGTTAGTACAATGTAGCTCAGACTATTTCAACATGTTTGGGTGAAAAAAGGACCATGCCTAGCGTAAATGTACCCATCCAGACACGTTGGAATAGTTAGTTTGGTCACATCAAGAGTAGGACAAAAGTTACACCCCTTTGCAACTTTACACTGCCTCCTTCTGACGATTTTTGGGGCAGCAGAAAACCTTTCACCATGGGCAAACACCTCAGAGATATAAAAAACTGAGAGAGGTTATTATAGAGACACTCTACATGATCATATTTCCTGAGACAGAATGTTTCTAAGTGACATGGTTTTCAAGTAACATCTCGTCAAAGATTTCTGCCTTTTTGCACTTTGGACTCTTTAGGGATATCGTTAGTACAATGTAGCTCAAACTATTTCGACATGTTTGGGTGAAAAAAAAGACCATGCCTAGCATAAATGTACCCATACAGACATGTTGGAATAGGCAATTTGGTCGCATCAGGAGCACGACAAAAGTTTCACCCCTTTGCAACTTTACACTGCCTCCTTTTGACGATTTTGGGGCAGTAGAAAACTTTTCACCATGGGCAAATGCCTCAAAGATATAAAAAAATTGAGAGGTTATTGTAGAGGCACTCTACGTGATCACATTTCCTCAGACAGAATGTTTCTAAGTGACACGATTTTTTAAGTAACATCTCGTCAAAGATTGCTGCCTTTTTGCACTTTGGACTCTTCAGGGATATCATCAGTACAATGTAGCTCAGACTGTTTCGACATGTTTGGGTGAAAAACAGGATCATGCCTAGCATAAATGTACCCATCCGGATGCGTTAGAATAGTCATTTTTGTCACATTAGGAGCAGGACAAAAGTTACACCCCTTTGCAACTTTACACTGCCTCCTTTTGACGATTTTTGGGGTAGAAGAAAACCTTTCACCACGGGCAAACCCCTCAGAGATATAAAAAACAAGAGAGGTTATTGTAGAGGCACTATACATGATTGTGTTACCTCAGACGGAATGTTTCTAAGTGATAGTTTTTGAGTAACATCTTGTCAAAGATTGTTGCCTTTTTGCACTTTGGACACTTCAGGGATATCGTCAGTACAATGTAGCTCGGATTGTTTCGATATGTTTGGGAGAAAAATAGAACCATTCCTAGCCTAAATGCACCCATCTGGACATGTTGGAACTGTCAGTTTGGTCGCATCAAGAGCAGGACACCAAAAATGCAAAAGTTGCTTTATGTAACTTGACAACATTGACACTTTTTTGCAACAGGACTCAAAGACTCAAAGTGGCTTAAAAAAAAATGAAATGGTCTTAGAAGACCTTATTACATACAATTAACTCAATCAAAACAAAATTTCATTTTTTGACCCTTCTTGGAGGCATGACAACCTGGGTGCCCCTACACCATTAGTGCAACTGAAGTCGATATAGTTTTCCTATTAAGAAAAAGAGCTTTCCTTAGCTTCAAGAAATATAAATATTCTATACTGACAAGGCCAACAACGTTAAGGTGGAAGCTCATGTGGCCTCACCTAAGACCTAAGACACATGTAGTCTAGTAGACGTAGGACACCTAAGACACCTATTGTATAGTATGTACATCTAGATTTTATAGACATAGTAGACCTAAGACACCTAGTCTTTATACCTTATCGTAGTCTAGACCTAAGTCAACTAGACACCTAGATTATAGTTCTACCTAAGACACCTATTATGGTAGACCTAGTTGACATATAGTACCTACCTAAGACACCTACTTAGAAGACACGTAGATCATTCTAGATTATACCTTATTCTAGTCTCTAGATAGGTCTTTGATATATAGTATCTACCTAAGACACCTAGATTAGATTAAAAACCTTTTTTCTAGTCTCTATCTACCTAGTTGACATATCGTATATACCTAAGACACAATTAGAGACACCTAGAGACACCTATATTTTATACATTACCTAGATTTTATACATTATTCTTAGGATCAACTTCATTCATCACTTAGGTCTAACCCCATGAAGCATAACATGATGTAAAAATGTGTATATGTGTAAAAATGCAGCAGTAAATAAAAAAAGACAAACCTTACAAATTAATGTGCATACTTACAACTCAATGTAACATGACTTTACAAAATCAATGTGAATACTTACAAATTAATCTAATGAACCATCCGGGTCTGCTCTACTCTTTATTATGTCAAGTATTGCTTCATGGTTAGACTCACACACCTTCCACAAGGTCTTGTTCAAAGGTCTACCACGATACTATATCAAATGAACATTGGATGCCACGACAAGGTTCGAGTAATGAAGAATCTTTTGATGTGTGTCAAAGTCCTGAAACAGCCAAACATTAACACTCTTATGTGGGTACCTTCTAAGCCATGTCCCAGTAATAACCACTGAGCCTGTAGGGTATTCAATGTTTTCTCCATCTGTAACTGGGGCCTCCAATTTATTTTTGGCCTCAACACAATGACATAATATGTTCCCTCTTCATTATCTTCATCTGCAATAACTGCATATACGTGCCCTACATTGATATGTGTATCAAATTAGATGAAATTAGTCAACATTACAAAAACACTACAAAGTAAGATGACATTAGGAATTTCAAAAAACTATGTAAATAGATATATTATCTGGTTGAACTAGATCTGATATGTGGTCAAAATCAACTGATGATTCCATCTATGTTAGTTCTAGTGTCGTCGGGGGTCGAAACTGTTGATGATTGCTTTGATGCAATCATAACAATAAGTTAAAATTCACATAAAATGAACTGAAACTATACTTGAAATATAAGAAGGAATCATTTGAGATTCAACTAATCCCAAGTCTACAATGGTTCGGTTGGTCAAGTTCAGTTGGTCAATGTGAAGCTGTAATGTTCAAGGGGCCTTACGTAGTTTAGGTTTGTTTGGTGGTTTACTGGACTAAGATTATGCAAAAAGATCATGAGATATGTCAATACTTTTCATTCCTTTGCATAAAGGTGTTACTGTGCTGCAAGTTTTAGATGGTTTTCTTGAATTATTGCAGCTTTCTTCTTTATCTATTTATGAAAACTGTCTACTTATAACTCTGTTATGCATGCTTCTTCAAATTTGAGACAATTTCCTTTAGATTTCTACGTTTTCAACTAAATATTTCAGATGGGTTGGGAAAAGTTAGAAAGATCTAATCTATACCTCATTTAATCTACCGAAGGATCTAATTGTCTCTGTTATGCACTATGTAAATACCACAGTAATTTGATCAAATCCACAGTAAAAACCTTAAATGTAAGTTCTGAGCATTTTCACAAACATACATTTAAAATTGCAAGCTCTCAAAGAAAATATTTCAAAACACAAAGAAGAGCAGGAGAACACTCAGAAGATAGATGCAGAACTCCAGATTCTATTGTATTAGAAACGAATAGTCATACATGATTTACAATGTAGGAATGACTCTTAGTTTCATTGATCATACTACAGAGAACTTACAAGCTTTATAGATACAGTAAGGCAGCCAGACATTCCACGCGCACCTTACTGCAGACAAACAGGTGACCTCCTTCTTCTACTTCTAATCTATGTCCAGAAAGACTCTACAATTCTGGTAAAATACTAAAATCCCTATGTAGCCCCTGTTGTAAAGTATTACAGTGTAGAGAGGCACAATATAAAGACATTCTGATTGTCCTCACTACAGCAAAAAACCTAACTAAACCCCTGGTTCAAACCCCTGGTTACAACAATAAATACAGGTGAACCAGCTCTTCCAAAATATCTCTGAGCAGTGTCAAATCTGGGTGAAATATTGCCCCTTCTGAGAAGTTCCGGCAGCTTGGCAATAACTTTTGTTTGTCTGTTGTAGTAATACCCTCAGCTGCAACTTTGTCCTTTATTTGAATGGCCTTGACTTCCTCGCACTTCATCTTTATCTTCCTGCTCATGAGATCAGATTTTCTTCCTCCATGATGTCACTGTGATCAAGTTCCAGCTGCTTCCTCAACTGCAAGCCTGCAAGACAAGACAAGCAATAAGTATTACATTTATCACATAAACAGCAAGAAATTAAAATAATCGTTTAAATCCAGGTGACTGTGCAAAAATTGTGGAAATCGGATCCAAAATACTGTTAAAACACGTTCAAAACGCATACAGACTGCTCAAAACCCATCGGGTCAACTATCGCTGACCGGGAAAATGCCACGGGCGCCAAAAAATGCTTTAAAATTCCACCGCTATGTACATTCCCGCCCATCGGCGTGTCAAAAAACCACTCGGCCGATGTTCGCTGTTTGGCCGATGAACTTTTTGTCTGCATGATATTTTGGAAATATGATGCTCCCCCCTTCCAAAGGTCCAGATGACATCATCAGGATGTTTTGCTTCTGTATATTGGGGAAAAGAATGACATCATCATCATCATCATGTCGAAGGAAAATAGGAGGATATGAAATATGATCCTGCTGCTGAGGAAAGGAATATGATGGTGACGTCATCGTCATATCCGGGCTTCATTAAAATGCAACAGATGACGTCACCGTCATGTTTAGTTAAGATCAGGGGATAAATGTAATATCGGGTCACCTAAGGAGCATGATCAGGTGGTGAATGTAATATGACCCCTTTGCGGCCAAGGTAACCCTCTCGAAAGATCAGGATGATGATGATCATCAGGATATCCGGGGCTTTTGTTAAACTTAGAATATGACGTCATCATCATATTCGCGAACCAGATCATGTTTTGGAAAATATCCTGCCGAAGGGAAATGTGATGATGATGTCGTCCTAATATTTGCTTCTTCATTTATCAGGTTAGGATGACGTTATCAGGATATTTAGCATAAGGTGATATTTCTCGGCAGGAGGACATCACGAAATATCGGGTAGACAAACAAGATCATGATGATCTTGACAACATGACAGGATAAAAATATGATGATCCTCCTTATCGAATATCATGATGACGTAACCATCATATTCCGTCTTCGGAGCATGAGGATGAGTTGAGGTCATCATCAGGTTAGCGCTAGGGTGATATTTAAAATATGATCATGCTGTTGAGGAAAGGAATATCACCCTCCCTTAAAAGATAGGGTGATAATCATGATCATGCAAAAGGAGATCAGGAGGATATGATGACGTCATCATCATCTTAGCGAAAATATGACCCTCTTGTGAAAGATCAGGATGATTACCCTCCGATAGGATTTTGACATGCGCATGCAAATTATGCAGATGGTGGATTTTCTAAGCAGGGTGATATTTAATATCAACATGATATTATAATATCAGGTGATGTTAAAATATCATGATGCTCGTTGTTATGAAATATCGGGTTACACTCAAAACATGATGCTCACGATGCGCATAAGGTCATTTGACGGGTAAAAGGCACTATCACCTAAGATTGACGTCCGGATATTTCGACTGCATGATTTTATCAGGTGATAGATCAAATCATGATGACCTTGACAACATGACTGAGGATATAAAAATATGATGATCACTTGCGATTATCAGGTTTGACCAAAACTTTGACTGTGCATAACTTCCACATATGGATGAATTTTCAAGTGATGTAAAAGGGAAACCTGCATGGAATTTCAAGCTCTTTCTAAATATGAGGTCACAGAAACAAAATATGAACTTTGACAAACTGACCTCATGATGATGACCTACCTCATCCTGACCTTCATGATGATGATGCACCTGACTCATTTTTACCAAACCGCCAGAAAGCAGACAAACACAAGCAGAAGCAAAAAGCAAAGCGACAGCAGGGGTCCCCATTTTGCTAAGGAGCAATAATGGGGCATGTTGTGAACATCACAACAGATACGTGTCAAATGGGCCAAGATAACTTAACTTCCATTCGTCAACCCACTCCTTTGACTTGCACTCATCCCAGGCTTGAATTGTACAGGAAGAACAAAAGCATGACATCTTTTGCGTATGGATACTCCATGAACCTGCAATTGAGCTTTTGAAAGAGTGCATCTCACTTGATCCTGTCAGTGTAGAACAGTCCTCATATGGTGCAATGTTAGTATCATCTATCAACCAAAAAAATCTACAAACTAAAGACTTACCTTCATTACCTGGACCCATGGAAGCATTACACCACTCGATGATTGATTTCGCATCTGTTAACTTTTCATTGTCTTTATATTTTAACTCTTCTCGTGTATGGCTCTTTTGATACATGCTCCCCCTTTCCATGCTCGGCCTCACAAAAGTTCCACATATGTTGAATACCTGTAAAGTTATGCCTCCTGCTCAGCCAATAGAAATTCCATGAGTTCTTGAATTGTGATGCACAGTTATCTGACCATATGATATGATGACTGAACAATATGCCCCTTCTAGCCAAATCATTGTAGAACACCTGAAAGCAACCTTGCACGAACTCCATAGAATGCATGGATCATCACTAATATAGAAATGATACTCCCTTATGATCTTTCTGTCATCCTCTATACTATCATTCACATGAATGAATGTGATGTGCACAAATATAGAAACCTGTGTGGAGTTATAATATTGTGATTGCACCTCACGCTATGGCTGTAGACTGTAGTTGTCTGCAAAGTCGATGACTGAAACAATGCTACCAACTGGAAATGTGTCCTTGCATAATTTGAATTGCAAGTCCAACCATCGAGCTCTATGGGCATGTCTTGCATATGCATACACTATGTTGTCACGAAATATGAGCATACATTGATACACTGGAATCTTTTCAATAACCAATTCACACCTCTTTGCTTCTTTACCATCTTTTGTATTGTATGCCACTATTTTATACTTGCCAAACTCTACTAGTTCATTTCCAACTGCATGTGTTTTTTCCATATGTTCGCATATTGGCAAACGTTGCAAGCCACTGCAACGATGACATGTTCCATCCAAGCATAATTTCTTGTAGAATATTTGACCTTCCTCTCTTTCACATAAAATTATTGATATGAAGTCTTTTGAAGATGTTGGTAGGGCACGTATGGCACAACCATACAAAACATTGTTAGTATGCAAATCTAAACATATAGACCTATAAACATCAAAATGGTTAGAAAATTCAATATGTAATCTACAACAACAAGTAGTGTGTGTGCGATTTATCTTGACATAGAAAGGTTTTAGCATTTCAAAATATCTTTGACAAATTTTAATTTGAGGATACTTCTCTAGAAATTTACCATAAAACTAATCCATCAACCCTCAACCCTAATCCATCAACCATCAACCCTAATCCCTCATCCCTAAACCCTAAACACTATCCCTATTCCTAAACCCTCAATGGGCTCGATACTATCCCTCAACCCTTAACCCTTAAAACTTGAACCCTAAAACCTATCCCTACACCCTCGACACTATATCTTAAACCCTAATCCCTTAACCCTCATCCCTAAAGCCTCAACCCTAAATCCTTAAACCTTCAACCCTAAACCCTATCTCTAATCCCTCTACCCTCGACACTCTACTTTAACCCTAATCCCTTGACCATCAACCCTATCCCTAAACCATCAACCCTCAACACTATATCTTAAACCCTAATCCCTATCCCTTAACCCTTAACCCTTAAAACTTACACCCTATCCCTACACCCTCAACACTCGACACTATATCTTAAGCCTTAAACCCTCATCTCTAAAGCCTCAACCCTCAATCCTGAAACCTTCAACCCTTAAAACTATCCCTAATCCCTCTACCCTCGACACTCTAACCCTAACCTCGACATTAAACACTAATCCATCAACCCTAAACCCTAATCTGTCAACCCTAAACCCTCAACCCTCAACACTATACCTTAAACCCTAATCCATCAACCCTAAACCCTAATCCGTCAACCCTAAACCCTCAACCCTCAACACTACACCTTAAACCCGAATCCATCAACCCTAAAACCTAATCCCTCAACCCTCAACCCTAATCCCTCATCCCTAAACCCTAAACTCTATCCCTATTCCTAAACCCTCAACCCTCGACGCTATACCTTAAACCCTAATCCCTTATCCCTAAACCCTAAACCCTATCCCTCAACCCTTAACCCTTAACACTTAAACCCTAAAACCTATCCATAAACCCTCGATGCTCAACACTATATCTTAAACCCCAATCCCTTAACGCTCATCCCTAAAGCCTCAACCCTCAATCGTTAAACCTTTAAACCTAAACCCTATCCCTAATCCCTCTACCCTCAACACTCTACTTTAACCCTAATCCCTTGACCATCAACCCTAACCCTAAACCCTCAACCCTCAACTCTCAACATTAAACCCTAATCCGTCAACCCTAAACCCTAATCCCTCAACCCTCAACCCTCAACCCTATTCCTAAACCCTCAACCCTCAACAATATTCCTTAAACCCTAATCCATCAACCCTAAACCATAATCCCTCAACCCTAAACCCTATCCCTAAACCCTCAACCCAACTCTAAACCCTAATCCCTCAACCCTAAACCCTAAACCCTATCCTTAAACACTCAACCCTTAGCAAGTCATACCTTAAACCTTAATCCCTCAACCCTCAACCCTCAACCCTAATCCTTCATCCCTAAACCCTGAATGCTATTCCTATTCCTAAACCCTCAACCCAAGACACTATACCTTAAACCCTAATCCCTTACCCCTAAACCTTAAACCCTATTACTCAACCCTTAACCCTTAAACCTTAAACCCTAAAACCTATCCCTAAACCCGCAACCCTATACCCTCAACAATACACTTAATCCCTAATCCCTCAATCATCAACCCTATACCTTAAACCTGAAGCCTACACCCTCAAACCCTCATCCCTATACCATATAACCTCACCCTTATATCCTAAACCTTGAATATTGTGCCTCAACCCTATACTTAAATTAAACCTAAACCATACGTGCTCTCAACCCAAGTCACCCTATGCCTTATATACCCTCAATCCATATTGTAAACCCTAAACCCTAATCCCCACGCCTTACACACTTAATCTTATACACTCAGCAACCTGAATATTAACCCTCAACTATAACCCTCAACCCTCTACCCTCTACCTATTACTTAAGCCCTAATCCCTCAACCCTCAACCCTCAAAGCTATACAAGCTCAGGTCCTTATATACACTAAACCCAAAACACTTACATACATACATACATACCTACATACATACATACAAAGATGCATACATACAAGCATGCATACATACCTAGAAGAATAGATATAAAAATCCATGAAACATACTCATGAAATTTGAACATATCTCATTCAAAGGAAGACATAATGCAAACTGGGAAAACACCGGCAAACATGCAAAAAAGCAAAAAAAGCACAACATAATGCGCTCGTGTTATAACGCGCTTGCATTATATTGTGCTTTGGGAATCCCAAGCCTTGGGCTTGGGATTTGCTTTGGATTTCCAACCCAAAGGCTTGGAGTGCCTTTGCAACATCCACAGACATGTTTTTGCAAATTCTACAAGATTTCACATAATTTTGTTCGTGCTAACCCTCAAATTTGCATGTGTTTCAAGGTCAAACAAATCGAACACTTGGGTAATGTTAGGCTTTCTCTTAGCTATTTAACGATGTAATGTTTTTCACATTTTGACAATGTTAAGCCTTTCTTCTTTAATTTCTTTTGTTGTGTGTCTGGTTTTGGGCAAAAACCACTGTCTGGTCTTTTTTTCATTGTAAATTAATCATTCATTGAAATTTCAAAAATTACATATTTAGAAACTAGACTCCATTCTACAAATACTAAAAAAAAGAAAATATGATTTTCAATTAGTTTTCAAAATTTATAGGGGTGGCACGACCAAAATTCTATTTTTTAGGATGTGTCCACTTTGAAAATTAGTAAAAAATCAAATATTCATAAAAAAATTATCAGAAAAATTAGGCATAAACTACATGTTGTTAGCTAATTTCTCACTGAAGCAATTTAAAAATACCAAAAAAAAAAGTTAACCTTTTGAGGGAGCCACAAAACATGCTATGTTATGTTTTTTTGATAGAAACAACACCAATTTCTGTGGCTCCCTCTTTTGAACCCCTTAATCTATACTATTTTAAAAAAAAATTAGTAGTTTAGAAAGTAGACTCGGAGCACTACGAACATTGTTTTGGTTGCATCTCCAAATTTTGAGTGTAACTATGCTCAATTTCTCATCCAAGGCCAACATTTCCTGATTTTAGAAAAAAAGTGGCCACTTAAGACCCCTTTTTGGCCCCCCATCTTCTTGCACTTACCCATGGGTTGGATATGTTGTTAGCATGAGTTTATTGATGTTGTTGATACCTATGAGGTATGGATGGTTGGATGTATTAGCATATGCTGTGGGTGCTATTTCTAGTCATGTTGGTTTTTAGCTTTGATAGAAGCTTGAAGGCTTTTATTATCACATTGAATTTGATGCTTGTGTTCTTTGGATTGGTACATATTCACCTCGACATGTTCCTTTTCTTCCTGATAGGTGGCATGTTGGAGGATGAGAGGAGTTCTTGCTTGAGATGGTGATCATTTTGATTTTATTGAATTTATCTTGATGGAGCACGAGAGCATGCTAGAGATTCATGTGATTTCATGGTTGCCTATGATGATGTATTTCATTGATTAACCCTTATGCAATGTATACAACAAGTGGAAGAATGTTGGAAAATAGGTGTTGTACACCTCGCATAATATTGTATTATTTTATTCATGTAAAATAAATTTTTATTTGTGGCGTATCTTAATTGATGTGTTTAGTCACATTAGATATTTATTTGGGTACCACTTGTAAATGTTGTATGTAACATTGGATTAATTATTTTGTGTGTGGGACACATAGAGTAATTAATTTATTATTTGTAATTATTTAATTGTTGATAAAACTTAGTACCAATAATTAAATCAAGGGGTCAATGGTTTTCTGTACCCATGGTTTTGGAACACAAGGTTTTACCCAATACTACTTCTTGTATTTGTGTGAGCTTGGTCTATAAAAGCAAGCACATGGTCATTAGTTGTGGGTTGGGTGATTCATTATTGTTGGTGTACGAGAGGTTGTGAGAGAGGCTATTGTTGAATTGAGTTTTCTCTTGTGAGTGCATTTTGTGAAGCATGGCATGGGATGTGCGGATTCATGCTTGGACACATGGAGGATGCATTGGAGGAGCTTGATGTTTCAGAGGTATTCATGGAGACTCATGAGAATGTATTGTAATATCTTATTGTTGAATAATAAATTTGAGTGTGGATGCTTTTGAAGGCTGGGTTTTTCCCTCTTGATGGTTTTCCCATGGTATATCTTGTGTTATCTTGTGTTTGTCATTTGATCTTTGCATTATGGTTGCTTGTATGCATCATATTCTCCTTTTGTGTTATGTGAAATTAGTTTTATTGAACATGCAAATTCCTAACAGAATCCAAACCCTAGTGAGATAAGTGAAGTTCACCAAAATGCAACATCTTCATCATATCCCACACCATCTCTTCCTTTTTCTCTTCACGAGGCAAACCCAAGTCCTCATTATCCATCTTACTTATGATTTTAGAGACAACATCAATGTTGGAATCCTTGCAAATACACTTTACCATGTTGGCTTCTGATTCTTCACACTCACATCGTTTCCTACTTTCATCGCACTCCTCGAAACACTTACATTTACCAGCATGCTTCTCCATTAATGTTTGACCAAGACCTTTGAATTAAAAGAAAACTACTAAAATGTACTTTGTTTTGCAATGAAATATAATAGTAGGGCGATGCAATTTTTATATAGGAGGAGTTGGGCAAATTAGAGAATGTGTTACACATTTTCTTGTTTGTGTGATTCTTTGTATTTTATCTTTGTTCAGATCTTATACATTCATGCCTTAAACTGGATGCTATCTATTAAGTCCTAGAGTTCCTGTAGTGTGCAGAAGGTGTAATCTAGTTACCTCTGTAGAGACCGGTTTGTAACATGGGAATTAGGGTTTGATTCGCAAATGGGAATACTTTCCTCTGTCCACTGAAATCATCTGCATTAATGGTGTGATGGAGGAAAGTTATCTAGGTTTTGTGTTTTCCACCTTATCACCTAGGAATCCAGGAAACTCAGCCGGATTCGACTAGGCATCTCCATGTGACTAGTCAGGAAATCGAAGAGAAGTGAACGGTGTTGTGTTGTGATCAGATTGGTATGAATGGTCGATGGTTTTGACTCAAGAATCAGCCAGACCGTACATAAATTTCTGGTTCTATAGGAGGGTTTCCTGTATCGGGTTGGCACAGAGCACTTGGTGCTATACTTTTCAGGGTGACAAGCATTATTGGAGCATAGGGGAAAAGTTATACCGACAGTTGAAGCTTTGCTGATAGAGAGGTCATCGGTGTCACTTGAGCGTCGGGTGAACCTTTGGGAGGTCCCTCTAATTCCTAGTGTCTGACTGATGAATAGTGCATCGGTCTTGCCGAAGATACAAGATCACAAACCGTAACTGGAGTCGTTGTATGAGGGTATGGTGTCGGAGACACACACTAATCACCTTGCGTAGAGTAAGGAATGTGGACCCCATGAATGTATGTGGCTAGCCGAGTGAAAGGAATCATCGGTGAGAGATAAGGCGTCAGCGTAGGTGAAGAAAGCTTCGCCGAAGAATAAAGTCTGGCCGACGGTCCATCGGAGTGAGGTGGGTCATCAGAAGACGAGATTGGAGTCTGGGCGAAGAGGGAAGTCTACCCGATGAGGGCGATTAACCATTGAGGTTAAGTCATTGGAAGCCGCAAGCATCGGGAGGAGTAAGGTGATCAGTAAGAGAAAAAAGGAGGGATCCGATAGTGATATGTTTGGCCATAGGGGAGATGTCGCCAAGACATAAATTGGGTCTGGCTAATCACAGTTGTAGATCCTTTCGCTGCATACTCTGCATCAGCGGATTCATGCTTGGACACATGAAGGATGCATTGGAGGAGCTTGATGTTTCAGAGGTATTAATGGAGACTCATGAGAATGTATTGTAATATCTTATTGTTGAATAATAAATTTAAGTGTGGATGCTTTTGGAGGCTGGGTTTTTCCCTCTTGATGGTTTTCCAATGGTATATCTTGTGTTATCTTGTGTTTGTCATTTGATCTTTGCATTATGGTTACTTGTATGCATCATATTCTCCTTTTGTGTTATGTGAAATTGGTTTTATTGAACATGCAAATTCCTAACAGAATCCAAACCCTAATGAGATTTCAAATAAGATGATGCAATTAGAAAATTAGACTTGAAAACCTTAATAAAAGAAGGGCAAAACCTAAGGCCAAATTCTAGGGGGGGTAAGATAAGTGAAGTTCACCAAAACGTAACATCTTCATCATATCCCACACCATCTCTTCCTCTTTCTCTTCATGAGGCAAACCCAAGTCCTCATTATCAATCTTACTTATGATTTTAGAGACAACATCGATGTTGGAATCCTTGCAAATACACTTTACCATGTTGGTTTCTGATTCTTCACACTCACATTGTTTCCTACTTTCATTGCGCTCCTCGAAACACTTACATTTACCAACGTGCTTCTCCATTAATGTTTGACCAAGACCTTTGAATTAAAAGAAAACTACTAAATTGTACTTCTTTGTTTTGCAATGAAATATAATGGTAGGGCGATGCAATTTTTATATAGGAGGAGTTGGGCAAATTAGAAAATGTGTTTGGGTTTCTCGAACTAATAAGTTAAAGGGGTTTAAATGCTACTAGAATGCTCTCACAAATCTTCTATCAATAAGCCATAGCATGGTTTGAGAATGATAGTCCTTGTTCCCTTTCAAATGAGTAGATGAATGCCCTTAAATGTAAAAACCAAGCCCACAAATCAATTAAACATGTGCTAGGTCAACTCATAATTACTAGTGAAATGGTTGATAAAGTAGGAATTTAAATAATAAACTTTAAAATTTTAAGCATTAGATTTGTAACTACAAAAATAACTTCTATTGAAAGTTCACACCCCCAAATCTAATTCAAGATGATGAATAAAACATATATGATTCAGAGTAAATTTGAGAAATTGATAATAACAAGAATGAAGATATATAATATTATAAACAAACATAGAAAAAAAAAATACCACTTATAAACTAATTATGAAAACAAATAAACTAAACCCAAAACATAAGAGAAAAAGACGTGTATTAAAAATATATGCTCCAAATTCCAATAATTGGTATGAGGGACCCATGTTGGAAATATTTGGAAAAAATTTACGCCATGTGATACACCACTGATTTCATCTAGGGCATGAAGGCCCGCTCTTATTACGCTATTTGCAAAGTTTTATCCGGCCAATCTGTTAAAGTAGTCTAATTTTCTTCCACAACACAATTCATAACGATGTGATAAAAGTCGAGTGTTAACGCATACAAATACGACCCTTCTTTCATTGCATGTTCTTGGAAAGCCAAAGAAACTTTTCACAAAAGAGTTCTTTCAGCACATCTTTTTTTCTTGTCCGAAGGGAAATAAAAAAGACTGCTGTGTTAATGGGGGTCATCTGGGGCTCCGATTGTTGGAATTTAGTGGTCAAAGTCTATGTTGGGTCGTCTTTCGTCAATTAAAGGGTAGACAATGGTAGGCCCCACACAGCACTAACTTTTCCGTCTAATCTTTTTAAAATCTGACACCAACGAATTTCTTCGCAGTGTCCTTTTCATGTGGTCTTTGCGAACGATAACATAATATTTGATATTATTCACTGACATATAATATTGTAAAGGAAAATAATTATTTTTTATTTTTTATTTAAGTTTATTAAATAAAAAGGACAAATTAAAGAGAAATGAATTTAGATTAATTATTTTTATTTATGAGAGTGATAACTGAATATTTTATTTTATTTTATTTTAGGAATGTAAATGTAAAGTGGAATAGAGTTATTTAACTCTAAAATTACTGTGGATGAATAAATTTAGTGTACTGCATATTCTAATGAGTTGATATAGAAAAAAAATTATAACCCCGCTCTATGTGCTGTCTGGAATCCTATGTAAGATTGTGACTATTTTCTAGTTCAATTCTATAGATCTGGGCCACTTCTATTGGCATGAATCTTTCTTAGGGCTCATGGGTATGATTTGGTAAATCTTACAGTTTTGTTCTTCAATTCCCCTTGAAGTTTGTTTTTTGCTGGATGTTAAGGACTAGAGTTATTTAAAAGTACCTTGGGCATGCTACCAAATCACTAAGATCAATTTCTCCTAAGTCAACCCCTTGGAAATGGTCAACTTCAGGACCATGGAAAATATTGGTAAATGAGAAGGAAGTATGCAAATGTCCTAGGATGTGGATTTTGATGTAGTATATTATTTCTAGAGCTCCAATTGAAGTCTTCCTATTGAGTGCTCCTTGAATACAAATGATTGTTTAAAGAATGCTTGGATGATATATGAATGCACTTTAAAAGACTTTGAATACCACTACATAGCAATAAATCATGTGAATTGAGTACCAAATTGGTATGTGGCAAGAAACAAATGGACAAACATTGACAATATTTGAATTTTAAAATTTGAAATTCAAAAGTTGGTTCAGCACAATATGGGATGGATCCCCCACCATGGGATTGACTGGGGACAAGGAAATGCTAATTTTGATGTGCATAATGAATGTCTAGACATTAGGGGTGTAATTTAAATATTAATTGTATGGGGATATGTGTGAATAAGGATTTAAGATAAGGTCAAATAAAATGGGGATGGGTGAAGGATAAGGAAATAAACCCAACTTTGCATGAGATTACACCATTTTTTGATATATAATTGTATTAATCTATTCCATCATAATGGGCTCAAAACCTAAATGAGAATTGACATGGGTATGAAAATTTCACCATTTAATTTTGCCCCCACTTTAAGGTACATGCAAACCCTAGTACAAACATGTATCTCAAACTAAAGAAGCACTCACAAACATGTGTGAAAGTAAATATTCAGACATAAAAAGGATACTAGGTCCATGTAAAGTAATGGACTCCACTAGATGTCTTTGTGTATTCATCATCCTTGGCATGTGCCCTCCATGGGGACCTATGTAATAGAGAAAAATATTTCAATGAGTAACTTGTGTGTCACAAATCAATTAGTCATGAAATACAAGCTTGCTTAACTACTAGGAAATTGAAAAGTAGGAAATGGGAAGGAGTAGGGTTAGGAAATTCTATCTATACAAAAATGATATGTGTAGCTACCATGTAGAATATCAAGCATTGCCATGTCATATGATAAAGCTCGTTATAGACACAATGATGAGTCTCTATATAGCATATGTCACTACCAAAAAGTTCAACATAGGAATGTTAGTGACAATATATGTCCCCCCTCCAAATGGTTGTGTAAACATGTATTTCAGAGAAACACAAAAAATTAAAAATAGTATTAAATTCCTACTCTAAATTAAATGAAAACCTCAAATTGAGTGTACATATCTTTTGTGAAGAGAATTTACTCATGCAATAGAGTGTAGGTTCTCAAATGATCATGCAAGATTCCTACAGCATGATTATTATTATTTTTCTCTTTTTTATGTGATAGTATGTATAATTTTTGGTCTGTTTGGATTGAAAAAGAAGAGTGGATTTATAGGTTTTTAGATGAGGGAATAGACACTCAAGACTAATTTAATTTATTTTAGAAACTTAATATTTAGATGATATTTGCATGCTTGATTTATTATAAAACTAGTTTGATTAACTTTTGACAAAATTAGTTATGGAGTGATGACAAAGTTAACTATTTTTTACTGTTTGATTCATATATTGAGATTGTCTTGGATGAGTTTCCATTTTGATCAATGAGTCAACAAACTAATGACATCTGATGGCATGAAGTGGAATATGGGTGAGAATAATTATCATTTATTTATTTATTTTAAATTAATTATGTGTGCATGGGTTGTTGGGAAAAGTTGTCTCAACCTTGCATTTGTAGTGTTCATTTTAATTTCTTATTCATATTTTAATTATATTTTGGCCTCATATTGGGAAATGATGTATCACACTATGAATTGGCATTTTATGCCATGTGTTAGATATTTTGGAAGTATGTAAGATGCCATAAGTTAGAATATTTGGAGCATAAATGGAATACCATATTTTGGAGGGTAAATACAATATTTTTTAATGAATTTTGATTATTTGTAAGAAAGTAAAAATAGGGGGAGTTACATTGGAATCTTGACCAGCATTATGGCACATGCCATAAACATATTTCTATTGAAGGTAAATGCCAAACTTGCGTGCTCAACTTGTGGAGATTCCTATGATAGGTTATGACAGTTGTAAGAGCATAATAATAGCTAGAAGATTTTTCCAAAGGTGGGCTTTGAAATTTATGCCAATTGGGTGCCACATTTGGGCTCATAGTTTTGGCACTTCATTTTGATAAACCACTTGTAGTTTTAGTTTGTAATTTGCATATAAATTGGTACTCAGAGTTGTAGTTTGTATGATGTATTTATGAGTACCAAAATGCTACTAGAATCACTCCAAAATTGAATGTTGGTGATATACCTATAATAGTTTGCTCTGTAAGTGTATTATAACGTTGTTTAGATTATGAAATAATACATTGGGCTACTTTGGAGTGTGGGGATGTTCTACTAAAAGGGTTTTCCCCATGTACATCTATATTAAGGTATATTGTTTATTTTATGTTTACATATGTTTCTACTTTTGTAAATAGAAAGATTGAAAAAAATTCACAATACTCTTGTCATTAGATTAGTACATGATGAGGAACCTTAGTCGGTAAGACTTACTCCGTCAGCCACCTTGAAACTTTTCACACCGACCGTTGTAGTCACTCCGACGTGAGGTCTAACAACTCTAACTATCGGCAAGATCAATACCGTCAGTCTTCCTTGAATGTGTCACTCCGACACCGCGCCTCTCGCTGATGAGTGGATTTTGGGGCTTCTTGCCTATCAACAAGAAAAGTGCTCTCGTGACCTCTAGAACTCCAAGTCTGCCCGATACTTCCTATTGGCAAGACCTCTTTTTCGTTTGGCCGATGGTTAGTTCCACAATAACAAATTTCTCATCACTATGACCCTTGTCATCGGCGAACACTTATCAACTTATGCCAATGCACCGATGCCTTTTCACTCTATTTGACTTTGGTAGGAGTCTTCTTCGTCGATGAGCCCTTTCAAACTTAGGCTGATGCGCTGATGGACCATCACCCTTAGCAAGACTTGTTCTGTTGGTGGGACTCACTCCTAAGTTGCTAATACGTCGATCACTCTGATGGATCTCTGTCGACGTAATTCATCCCTTCTCACTCTGATACTCTCGGTCGGTATGATCAATGTTGTCAGTCTGACGCCAAATTATCTACCCGACGACCTTGTCATCCCGATAGAACTACAACACCTTAGCATTAGCCATCACGGTTTTGGCAAGACATACACCTGTCGGTGGAGTCAGAATTTATCAACCTGACACGCTGATATCATCTCCTCTTTACTATCAGTGAGACCCAACACTATCGGCAAACTCTAATTTCGCTAGGCCAATACACCGATAGACTTCCCGCGCTCGGCCAGACTACTCTTATCAGCCTAAGAGTGAAATATCTTCCCAATGGTCCTTGTCTCACCGATGATGACTTCAACTCCTCAAACAAACCCTAGCACATGGAGATGCTAGGCCCTCTACTATGCGTACTCCTCAATCCAGAACATCTGCCCCTCCAAAAATGAAAAGAAAAACAAACAAACATATGTATAGACCGATGCCATTCCACTGATTTCTTTGGAAATCCACCAATGGAATGGTTAACTACTCATCTTCGACAATTTAGACTAAATATTTCAACTCAAAGAACAGAAAGCTACTATGAACAGTTAGGAAATATTTACAACACAGATCAAAACACAAAAAATGATGGACAGAAGTTTTTGTTGCTCAGATGATTTCCGTATCACAATCTTCGATCTACAGAACCCTTCTCGGTCGCTCCTCTATGCTTTTATTAAGCCAGAGTTGGAAGATCAACGGTTACTCGGTAGTTAGGGAAGGCCAACTACCCTAAATCCCAACTGACTCCTTGTTGATCTTTTCAGATTCTACAAAATGTGTCCATATTTGCCAAATGGAAAACAAAAACTCTTAGGTATTTAGAAAACAAGACATGAAAAAAATGACATGGCCGAATAGGCCTTATTTCAACATAGTAGATTTTACTAGGGCGCCCCTGCACCATACTCCCCAGAAGAAAAATGTCTCAAGTCCTCTTAGAGACCAATTCTTGTACATCTCCACCTTGCTTTTGAATGTCTTCCTCCAGCATCCATGTAGCTTCTGAATTTGGAAGCCCTTGCCACTTAACCAAATGTTCAAAGTATGTTTTGTGCCTTCTTTTCCTAGCTTCTTTGTTGTCCAAAATGTACTCCATTTTCAACGGCTCACTAGAAGGTAAGTGCTTTAGCCAGTCTTCATTTTCCTGGACAGGGTCTTCTACATTCTCCCCTGTATGAGGACTTCTGTACAATGTCAAATCAGTAATGTTGAATATGGATGAAATGGCAATATCATCAGGAAGCTCAATCTTGTAAGCATTTGGACCGTACTTCTCTAGAATCTGACAAGGTCCAATCTTCCACATCATCAGTTTGTTGTGGCAACCTATTTTTGTTCAAATGAACCATGACCAAGTCACCTACCTGATACTGCACATCCCTCCTCCTTGGGTCCATTTGAGCCTTTGTCTTCTGACTATTCTGGTGTAAAGTATCTCTGACCTATTGGTGTATCTCTTTCATGGCTTCTGCAAATACATCAACATGACCACTCCTTTTATCCAACCCCTGGACGTCTCTCAATTCAAAAATACCCCTGGGGTGACTGCCATATACAATTTCAAAGGGACTCAGACCTGTGCTCCTATTTGTTGAGTCATTATAAGCATATTCTGCTTGTGGGAGTATCACATCCCAACTGTTGTCATGTTCTTTTGTTAAACATCTAAGGAGATTTCCCAATGATCTATTCACAACCTCAGTTTAGCCATCAATCTGAGGATGATAGGCTAAGCTAAAAGATAAATTTGTTCCCAATCTTTTCCACAAAGTTCTCCAAAAATGTCCTAAAAATTTTCTATCCCTATTAGACACAATGCTCAAGGGTAGCCCATGAATCCTGACAATTTCTTTAAAGAACAAACCTACAATCTAGCTAGCATCATTAGTGGTCCTGCAAGGAATGAAATGAGCCATCTTGCTAAATCAGTCTACCACTACAAACACACTGTCACAACCTGTCCTTGTTTTGGGTAACCCCATCACATAATCCATACTCAGACATTCCCAAGGCCTGTTGGGTATTGGCAAAGGTTGATACAATCCTGCATTGGTTGAGACTCCTTTTGCTCTTTCGCATACTATGCAACTTTCAACAAATTTTCTGATATCAGACTGCATTCTTGGCTAGAAATATTTCCTCTTGGCTTCATTTAACTTTTCACTGAAGAAGGCTACTGGTCTGCCTTCTTGGCTCAACACTGCTCCAATGGCCAGCCCACTTGCATCACATTTAATGGTAAAAACCTTATTAAAATCAGGTAACACTAAGACATGGAATTTAGCAACTTTCTGTTTTAGACTCTCAAAGCTTCTATCTACTTCTCTTGTCCACACAAACTTCACCTTGCAACCACCCTTGATGGTTTCCAACGTAGGTGTACAAATGTCACTATAGTTCTTAATGAATTTCCTATAGAATGTGGCCAAACCATGGAAACTCCTTACCTCTCCTGCTGTCTTAGGTGTGGGCCAATTCAGAATAGCCTCCACCTTTGAAGGATCCATCTTTAGATCACCTTTGGAAATGACAAAACCCAAGTAGATCAACTCTTGTTTCATGAAATCACATTTGTCTAAGTTTATCAACAACTTCTAGTCTTTCAGCCTCTTCAAGACTATCTCCAAATGTTTCAAGTGTTCTTCCTTGCTCTTGCTGAACACCAAGATATCATCAAGGTAGACTACCACAAACTTCCCTATGAACTCCTGCATCACCTCATTCATCAGCCTCATAAAGGTGCTAGGGGCGTTTGCAAGACCAAAAGGCATCACAAGCCACTCATACAACCCTTCATTGGTTTTGAATGCTGTCTTCCACTCATCCCCTTCTCTTATCCTTATCTGATGGTACCCACTCTTCAAGTCTATCTTAGAGAAATAGGTAGCACCCCCCAAATAGTCCATTAGGTCTTCAATTCTAGGAATAGGAAGCCTGTATCTTATGGTTATCCTATTTATTGCCCTGGAATCAGTACACAGTCTCCATTTCCCATCTTTCTTTGGTGCCAAAATAGTGGGGACTACACATGGACTCAAACTCTTTCTTATTAACCCCTTGTCTAAAAGTTCTTGAACCTGCCTGGCTATCTCCTCATTCTGCTGAGGGGTCATCTTATAGGCTGCCTTATTGGGAAGTATAGCTCTCAGTATGAGATCAATCTGATGGTTGATATCTCTAATAGGTGGTAGTGAGTCTGGTATATCTACTGCAATTACTTCCTTATAACTCTCAAGTAGTTCTCTGACCTCCCTAGGCCCTACTTCTCTCACATTTCTCTTTTCTTCTCCTTAGGTTTCACAACCAAAGCAAAACCTACTCCACCTGATTCTTCTATTGTTTCAAGGAATTCCTTCTCTCCTACTAGCATTACACTAGATCCTACAGATTGTGGATCCTCTTCTACCAATGACTATATCCTATAAGTCACACCATCCTTTTGGAATGAGTATGCATTCTTTTCCCCATCATGATGAGCCTTTCTGTCAAACTGCCATGGTCTACTCAGTAGAAGATGGCAAGCATCCATTGGAAGGATGTCACACAAAATCTTGTCTCTATACCCCCCTATACTGAATTCTACCCATGCTTGTTCATTTATGACTATATGTTGTCCCTTGTTTAGCCAACTGACCCTATATGGATATCTATGGGGTATCTTTTCTAATTTCAATTTATCTACTACTTCCAAAGATATAATATTGTCAGTAGAACCAGAGTCAATAATAACTTTACAAACCTTACCTTGGATCTTGCAATTGACTCTAAATAAAGCTCTTCTTTGTGATGGTTTAGTCTGCACCGGTTCTTTGAGAAACATCCTCTTAATCATTAGATTTTCTCCCATCTCTGATGTCAAATTCACTTCAGGAGATGTCACACTCCTTGCATCCTCTTGAGTCAAAGTGGTTCTCTTCTCACCACCATGAGAAGTTGAGGCCTTCTCTAGACACTTGTATGCTGGGTGCCCTATCTGATTGCAGTTATAGCATCTCATGTTGGAGAACTTGGATCCTCTACCTGATCCATTTGTCCCACCTCTTCCATTAGGCCTTCTTCCTCGGTAGCCTCCTCTACTACTTGAGTCCCTAATTTTCTCTTCTTGGCTAGACTCACCATTAGGCCTCTGGTTAGGACCTCTTCCTCCAAAACTATCTCTGCCTCTAAAATTTCTGCCACCTCTTCCTCTACCTTGCTATTCACCTTTCCTCTTCAGCTTCTCTTCCGCTCTTAATGCTACTTGAAAGCATTTTTCCATGGTTTTAGGGGTCAATAAACTTATCTCATCTTGAATAGTGAACCTCAGACCATTTAGATACCTTGCTACCTTGGCTTTTTCATCCTCCATGTACCCACAGTGAAGAGTGTATTTTTGAAACTCCTTGGTGTAAGTAGCCACATCCATATCTTTTTGCTTAAGGTTCTGTATCTTCCTGTAAATCTGCACCTCGTAGTCAGATGGAAGAAATTGGGACTTGATCTTCTCCAGCATTCTGCTCCACGAAGAGATCATACTCTTCCCATTCTTTACCCTTTCTCCTTGGGAATAATTCCACCATGTAAGGGCAGCACCTTTGAGTTTAGTTTTTACAAACTTAACTCTCTTACTTTCAGGAACTTCCTTATATTCGAAGTAGTTGTTCAGAGCCTTAATCCATTCTATGACTTCATCAGCATTCATCTTTCCACTGAACATGGGGATATCTACCTGAGCCTTTGAAGAGTCCTTGCCAATAGTCTTAATGGCTTCCAGGAAATGCTTTTGGTCTGCAGGTATCTCTGCCTCTTCTTGTTCCTCTTCTTCTTCTGCATTCTCTTCTTCTCCATCTGAACCTTCCTCTATCCTTTTTCCTATCTTCATTGCCTTCAATTATGCTTGGAGTGCTTCCCTGACTCCATTTTTGATCATCTCTTCCATCTCCTTAAATTTCTTGATCACTTCGGTGGTCATCCCCTTTGGAGGCATATTGCTAGCCTCTGCTTCACTCTCCTCTGCTGACATATACTGTTCACAGACAGCACCCAAACACCAAGACTCCTACAAATCCTCAATTTGACTTGCTGCTCCAATATTTTTCAGGATCTAATACCAATATGATGGGGAGCCTTAGTCGGTAAGACTTACTCCGTCGGCCACATTGAAACTTTTACATGAACCATTGTAGTCACTTTGACGTGAGGTCTAACAACTCTGACTATCGGCAAGATCAATACCATCGGTCTTCCTTGAATGTGTCACTCTAACACCGCGCCTCTCACCGATGAGTGGATTCCAGGGCTTCTTACCTATTGGCAAGAAAAGTGCTTTCGCGACCTTTGAAACTCCAAGTCTACCTGATACTTCCTATTGGTGAGACCTCTTTTCCATTTGACCAATGGTCAGTTCCACAGTAACAAATTTCTCATTGCTATGACCCTTGTCATCAGTGAACACTTATCAACTTACGCCGATGGATCGATGCCATTTCACTCCATTTGACTTTGGTAGAACTCTTCTTTGTCGGTGAGCCCTTTCAAACTCAGACCAATGTGCCGATGGACCATCACCCTCATGTTGATAACTGAGAGGGGGGGTGAATCAGTTATCCTAATTGTTTCTTCTTTTGAGCTTTCTTATTAATCAAAGCAGCATTGAATTAAACAAACAAACATTATCATGAAATGAGAAACACATGACACAGTATTTTTGACGTGGAAACTCGGTTAAGGGAGAAAACCATGGGGTGATTAACCCAAAGAATATTCTCTGTTAGAAGAATAAGGAATTACAAAATGGCACATGCCAATTAGGGCTCACTACCTGAGCACACTGCTCACAAAGAGGCCCACTGCCTACAAGGAGACACACTATCTACAAAGTGATAAGAATCATAGTCTTGAACTGGAGAATGACATCTTTACCATGTCTGGATCAGTTCCATTAAGCCCAGAAACATCTGCTCTGCCTTCTGCACTTCACTTTTCTACTCCACCTTTTTCCACGCAAGTCACTCCTTAAAATGAACTCACAAACCTTTATTTATACAAGACATCGACTTAGGAACAATCATCTAAGTCAGCAATCAACCATAAGAATATCCGCAAGATGAATAACACATCCGGTCAGCCACCATAAGAACATTCGCAGGATGAACAACTCATCCGATCGGCTAAACAGAGCAAAAACTTCATCCGGAAGAATATCTTCAATTCCGGGATCTACTGTCAATGCGGACCAACAACACAACCTCAACATGATCCAAGAACCTTCACAAGTCTGCCTGAATGACCAGGTACATCCGCATTTCCTTTACTTACTGAAATCTCTTATCCTCCTTGTCTGGAACTTCAAGAACATTGTCTGTCGCCACTATCATAATGCAAGAGGTACTTCCAGACCTCCAAATCATACACAACTCGAGATGGCACATCACAAGGACATCCCAAAGACTCCTTCCAATCCGCAGATTAGGATTATACAGTTCCGGACCTCTCCAGACCTTTTGTGATCCTCTGTCACCTCTGAATACTTGCCGAAACCGGTTCTACACCGACAGCCACAACTCCTTCAGATCTTCATGCGGACCTCTAAAATCTTAACTGAAGCATCTCAAGACCCATACCTACAAACCCTTTAATCCGCATCCTCCGGTTTGCATCCTATACAGTACATTTGCCTTCTTCTCATCACTGTTCTTTACTGTTCCTGACTGAGGCTAATTTTCTCAATATCCTCAGCACACTGCTCATTGAATCCTTCTTGTCAAAGAAATATGAGTATGTTGACATCAATGACAACACTGGTTTACCTCCTACTTGCAACAATCTCCCCCTTTGTCATTGATGGCAACATATGATGTGAAAAACCATCAAGACAGGAGACTTCTCCTTTCTGTCACTTCTCCCCCTATCAGCAACATGTCTTCTCCTCATTTGCTGCTCCCCTTTTGATCATCAGCTACTTGTTTTTCACATGTCTTCTCTCCCCCTTTGACATCAATGGCAAAGGGCTCATACTTGCAATTGTGACACATCAGAATCATACCAGCTGCTCCCCCTTAGTAGCAGCTCCCAATCATCAATCCGGATCACAAGATATGACTGTGATATCCACCAGACTGATGCACATCAGTGCATCCTAGTTCATCACTGGAGGGGCCATGACCCCTAACTTCTCCCGGAGATATTCAAAAGAGTCCTTGGGAAGAGGTTTAGTAAAGATATCTGCAATCTGATCCTTGGAGGGAACATACTCCAACCTGACTTCTTCCTTGTTCACTTGTTCTCTCAAGAAGTGAAACTTGATAGATATGTGCTTAGTCTTAGAGTGTAATATCGGATTCTTGGAAATATTAATTGCACTTGAATTATCACAGAAAATTGTGATAGGCTCCGTATATTCAATTTTAATATCTCTTAGCATCTGCTTCATCCATAGGATTTGAGTGCAACTACTTGCTGCTGCAATGTATTCTGCTTCAGTTGTAGACAGAGATATTGCATCTTGTTTCTTGCTTAGCCAAGAAACCAATCTCTTTCCCAAAAAGAATGCTCCACCACTGATGCTCTTTCGATCATCTACATCTCCTGCCCAATCTGCATCTGTGTAAGCATGAAGAGAGAAGTCCGGATCTCTAGGGTACCATAGACCATACTCAACTGTTCCTTTCAAGTACCTAAAAATTCTTTTGATTGCCATAACATGAGATTCTCTAGGATCAGCCTGGAATCTTGCCACAAGACCAACAACCTGCATTATATCTGGTCTGGTCTGAGTGAGATACAACAGTCCACCAATCATTGATCTATACATTGTCTAATCTGCCTTTGGGGAGTCATCATCTTTGCTCAACTTACATCCGGTTGCCATGGGAGTGTTCATTGGTTTTGAATCTTCCATACCAAATTTCCTTAACAATTCTTTCACATATTTGGTCTGAGAAATGAAGATCCCTTTCCCTTTTTGAGTAATTTGCAGACCCAAGAAGAAATTCATTTCACCAAGCATAGACATTTCAAACTCACATTTCATCTGATTTGCAAAAGTTTTGCACATACTATCTCTTCCTCCAAAAATGATATCATCCACAAATACTTCAACAATCAAAATGTTTTCATGATCAATTTTGAAATATAAGTTGTTGTCAGCAGTACCTTTGCTGAATCCAATCTGCACAAGGTGCTTATCCAACCTTTCATACCATGCTCTTGGAGCTTGTTTTAATCCATACAATGCTTTCTTCAACTTACAGACCATATCATTATTGTCAGATAATTGAAATCCATCCGGTTGTTCAATGTAAACTTCTTCTTCTAGATCACCATTTAGGAAGGTAGACTTGACATCCATCTGATATACCTTGAAGTCTTTGAAGGCAGCAAATGCAAGAAATAATCTGACTGCTTCAATTCTTGCCACGGGAGCAAAGGTTTCTTCAAAATCATTTCCTTCTATTTGGGAGTAGCCTTTGCAGACCAATCTAGCTTTGTTTCTGATTACTTTACCAGCTTCATTTAATTTGTTCCAAAAGAGCCATTTGGTTCCAATCACATTCCTGTCTCTAGGTCTGGGAACAAGATCCTAAGTATGATTTTTCTCAATTTGCATTAATTCATCTTTCATTGCTTTAGTCCAGTTTTCATCATTGCAGGCTTCATTTACTATTTTAGGTTCAATCTTTAAAATCAGACAACATTCATCCTGATTTTGAGCAACATTCCTTCTAGTTTGCACACCTTTGCTTCTATCACCTATGATCTGATCTTCAGAGTGGTTTAGTGTTACATACCTTGGAATTTTGGGAGTATCCTGCACTGCTGCTTTTTGATCAGGCTCATTCAAACCTATCTCTTCTTCCTAATTTACCAGATCAGGCTGACTCTGTCTTACCGGAGAGGATTGAGTTCCTTGAATCTGAACACCGTCTTGGTCATCTTCATCAAATTCATAAAATCTTGAGGGCTTCTCAATTCCTTCATCAACTTTCACATTAGTGCTTTCTATCATCTTCCTCAGTCTCTTATTGTAACACCGGTATGCTTTGCTTTGAGTGGAGTAACCCAAGAAAATTCCTTCATCACTTCTAGCATCAAACTTTCCTAGATCTTCATCTCTTTTGATATAACACTTGCTACCAAATACTCTGAAATATTTCACAGTAGGAGTGATGCCAAACCAGAGTTCGTAGGGGGTCTTTCCGGTATTGTTTCTGATTTGAACTCGATTTAGAGTGTAGACTGCAGTGCTGATAGCTTCTTTCCAGAACATCTGAGGAACATTTGCTTCCAACATCATTGTCCTGGCAGCTTCCTGGATAGTCTGGTTCTTTCTTTCAACTACTCCATTCTGCTGTGGAGTCCTAGGAGCAGACAATTGTCTCCTTATACCCTGCTTCTCACAAAAGTCAATGAACTCACCAGATGTAAATTCACCACCTCTATCAGACCTTAGACACTTTAGTTTCAATCCGGTTTGATTCTCTACCATAGCTTTGAAGATTTTGAACTTCTCAAATGCTTCTGATTTTTCTTTTAGAAAGGTAACCCACATCATCCGGGAATGGTCATCAATTAACAACATGAAATATCTATCACCTTGCAGACTCTTGATTCTTGTCGGACCATAGAGATCAATATGTACTAATTCCAACAATCCGGTAGAGAACTGATCTTTGCTTTTGAAAGAGACTCTGCTCTGTTTACCTAGCTGACATTCTTTGCACAAACTATTTGTAGGTTTCATCAATTTTGGAAGATCTCTTACAGCCTGAGTATTGCTTATCTTGATGATGTTATCAAAATTTACATGACACATTCTTCTATGCCATAACCAACTCTGATCAATTTGAACAAACAAACAACTTTTATTTGAACCAACCAGATGAAAGATATTACCTTTTGTCTGAGTACCGGATGCAATTTCAGTTCTAGAGCTTGTAAAGATTCTGCATTTTCCATTCTTAAACCGGAGATCATAGCCTTTGTCTACTAACTGACCAACACTGAGAAGATTGTGCTTCAATCCTTCAACATATAGTACATTACCTGTTTTGCTCTTTCCATCAAAGGAAATAGTTCCCCTACCTCTGATTCTGCCAGCAGAATTGTCTCCAAACTTTACCATTCCTCCTTCATACCTTTCCAAATTCAAGAACTTATTCTTGTCACCAGTCATATGGTGAAAACATCCACTGTCAATAACCCAATCATCCTTTTCTTCCACTTGAGCAGCCAAAGCTTTTTCCACAACTTTGTGATTGACAGATTCAGAGAGTATTGAATCTTCTTCCTTGATGGCAATAAACACCCACTCATTTCTGGATTTGCTTCCTAGTTCCGATTCATCATCTGTTACTCCTTCATTGTCATCTTCTTCATGAACATAATAGCAGTTCTTTTGAAACCTTTGTCTGTTAGTATTAGACCTTGCAGATCTTTCCGGACATCTTGAAGCAAAATGACCAATCTTATTGCAGTTGAAGCACTTAAAGGGTAGTTTTCCTTCATACTTACCGGATCCTCTTGGTAGTCTTTTTGCAATGAGGGCTTCAAGTTGAGCTGTTTCTGCTTCTTCTTCTTCCATGTCTCTTCTTGCTTGATCATACCATGTCATCTTCCTTGAAGAGTTTTCTCCCGGATCAACTCTCTATTTGCCTTTCACATAGGCACTGGCTTTGAAAGAAGATTCAGTCTTGGGAGGATCATCTCCAAACTCGGTCATTTCAAATGCAGCTAGCTTGACAACCAATTGTTCTCTTGTGACAGTTGTGTGGGCTCTGAATTCATCAATTGCAGCAACCTTGATTTTGTAGGCAGCAGGAAGGGATCTAAGGATTTTGCAAACAATCTCATTTTCATCCAGAGTTCCACCAGCATTTCTAATTCCACACACTAGTTCATTCACTCTTGGCATAAAAGTAGTGATGTTTTCATCATCTCTCATCTTCAATCTTTCGAATTTTCCTTTCAGACTTTGCAACCTTGCACTCTTGACAAACTCATCTCCTTCATACAGAAGTTCCAGTTTAGTCAGGATCTCATATGCAGTTGGTAGGTCAATAACATTTGAGAGATCTGAGTCATTTAATGCACTTAAAAGAGCTTCCTTGGTCCGCAGATTGTTTTCAGCTTCTGTGATTTCATTCAGAGTTGTCGGACCACCTTGTGGAGGTACATATGGTTTTGAAACCATGGCCAAGTATGCTTTTCCCATACACTCCAGGTGACATTTCATGCGACCCTTCCAGAGAGTGAAATTGGTTCCATCAAACTTCGGGCTATCCTTTTTGTATGACGACATCCTAGATCTCCTCAAGCGGTTAAGCTTCTTTTAGAGGAACTTGGCTCTGATACCAATTGTTGATAACTGAGAGGGGGGGGGGTGAATCAGTTATCCTAATTGTTTCTTCTTTTGAGCTTTCTTATTAATCAAAGCAGCATTGAATTAAACAAACAAACATTATCATGAAATGAGAAACACATGACACAGTATTTTTGACGTGGAAACCTGATTAAGGGAGAAAACCACGGGGTGATTAACCCAAAGAATATTCTCTGTTAGAAGAATAAGGAATTACAAAATGGCACATGCCAATTAGGGCTCACTGCCCGAGCACACTGCTCACAAAGAGGCCCACTGCCTACAAGGAGACACACTGTCTACAAAGTGATAAGAATCATAGTCTTGAACTGGAGAATGACATCTTTACCATGTCTGGATCAGTTCCATTAAGCCCAGAAACATCTGCTCTGCCTTCTGCACTTCACTTTTCTACTCCACCTTTTTCCACGCAAGTCACTCCTCAAAATGAACTCACAAACCTTTATTTATACAAGACATCGACTTAGGAACAATCATCTAAGTCGGCAATCAACCATAAGAATATCCGCAAGATGAATAACACATCCGGTCGGCCACCATAAGAACATTCGCAGGATGAACAACTCATCCGATCAGCTAAACAGAGCAAAAACTTCATCCGGAAGAATATCTTCAATTCCGGGCTCTACTGTCAATGCGGACCAACAACACAACCTCAACATGATCCAAGAACCTTCACAAGTCTGCTTGAATGACCAGGTACGTCCACATTTCCTTTACTTACTGAAATCTCTTATCCTCCTTGTCCGGAACTTCAAGAACACTGTCTGTCGCCACTGTCATAATGCAAGAGGTACTTCCGGACCTCCAAATCATACACAACTCGAGATGGCACATCACAAGGACATCGCAAAGACTCCTTCCAATCTGTAGATTAGGATTATACAGTTCCGGACCTCTCTGGACCTTTTGTGATCCTCTGTCACCTCTGAATACTTTCCGGAACCGATTCTACACCGACAGCCACAACTCCTTCAAATCTTCATGCGGACCTCTGAAATCTTAACTGAAGCATCTCAAGACCCATATCTACAAACCCTTTAATCCGCATCCTCCGGTTCGCATCCTATACAGTACATTTGCCTTCTTCTCATCACTGTTCTTTACTGTTCCTGACTGAGGCTAATTTTCTCAATATCCTCAGCACATTGCTCATTGAATCCTTCTTGTCAAAGAAATATGAGTATGTTGACATCAATGACAACACTGGTTTACCTCATACTTGCAACACCTCAGTGAGACTTGCTTTGTCGATGGGACTTACTCTCGAGTTGCCGATACGCCAATCACTCCGCTTCTCACTCCAATACTCTCAGTCGGTATGATCAATGTTGTCGGTCCGGTGCCAAATTATCTACCTGATGACCTTGTCATCACGATAGAACTACAACACCTTAGCATTAGCCATCACAGTTTCAGCAAGACATATGCCTATCGATGGAGTCAAAATTTATCAACCTGACACACCGATATCATCTCCTCTTTGCTATCGGTGAGACCCAACACTATCGGTGAACTCCAATTTCGCTAGGATGATACATCGATAGACTTCCCGTGCTCGGCTAGACTACTCTTATCGGCCCGGGAGTGAAATATCTTCTTGATGGTCCCTGTCTCATTGACAACGACTTCAACTCCTCAAACAAATCCTAGCACATGGAGATGCTAGGCCATTTACTACGCGCACTCCTTAGTCTAGAACGTCTACCCCTCCAAAAATGAAAATAAAAACAAACAAACATATGTACAAACCGATGCCATTCCACTGATTTATTTGGAAATCCACCAGTGGAATGGTTAACTACTCATCTTCGATAATTTAGACTAAATATTTCAACTTAGAGAATAGAAAGCTACTATGAACAGTTAGGAAATATTTACAACACAGATCAAAACATAGAAAATGATGGACATAAGTTTTTATTGCTTAGATAATTTCCGTATCATAATCTTCGATCTACAGAACCCTTCTCGGTTGCTCCTTTGTGCTTTTATTAAGCTAGAGTTGGAAGATCAATGGTTGCTTGACAGTTAGGAAAGGCCAACTGCCCTGAATCCCAACCGAGTCCTTGTTGATCTTTTCGGATTCTACAAAATGTGTCCATATTTGCCAAATGGAAAACAAAAACTCCTAGGTTTTTAGAAAACAAGACATGAACAAAATGACATGGACAAATAGGCCTTATTTCAACATAGTAGATTTTACTAGGGTGCCCCTGCACTAGTACATAGGAAGTGTTTCCATATACCTTGCTTCTTTTTAGTTGGTATCAGAGATTGATTGCATTTTATCTTGATTGTTAATTTTTTGTACTAATCTTTGATTGAATGAGAACTTGCATAGAGTGGAGTTTTTATCTTATTACAGGAAGATAATGGCAAGCACATCAAGGATAGAGATGGAGAAATTAAATGGAAATAATTTTGAATTGTGGAAGCTTAAGATGGACGATATGTTCATGGAAAGAGATATATATGGGTTTCAATATCTAGTACCAAGCCATGGATCAATTATGAAACACAAAGATTGAGACTTAATGGATAGAAAGACTAAGAGTCTTGTGAGACTCTATTTGGAAGATTCAACTTTTTTAAATGTTCATAAAGAGACTCCTGTAGAAAATCTATTAAAAAAGCTTGGAGAAATTTATTAAGCTAAATCCTTGGTAAAAAAGTTATTCTTGAGAAAGAAGTCATATCCTCTTAGAATGAAGGATGGTGGATTTGTAGCCAATTATTTGAATGCATTTAATATGTTAGTCTCCCAACTAATCTCCATTAGAGTTAAAATGGAGGAGGATGATTAATGGATGACTTTTCTATGTTCTTTTCCAAATTCATGGGATCGCCTTGTTATAGTTATTGGGAACACTACCACCAAGTTCAAGATGGATGAGGTGGTTGCATCATTACTTTCTAACTTGGAGATGTCAAGAAAGACTTCTACAATGGATAAGGAGGCCCTTATGGTTCATGGTAGATCTAAAGAAAAAGGAAAGAAGAAGGAAAAAAAGAAAGATAAGTCAAGATCCAAATCCCATAGGAGATCTAACTCTCCTAGTGAGTCTAAGGAAAAATGATGGAACTATGACAAACCTCGTCATTTTTAAAAGGATTGTAAGGAGGAGATAAAGAAGAAGAAGAAGAATGATTCTAATAGATCCTCCCAAGATGATAGTGATGCTTTTATTGCAACCTTGGATACACATGCACTAGAAGGTGCATGCCCTATTGAATCCAACACATTTTTTCACATGATCTCACATAGAGGTTAGTTTACAAAATATAAAGAATGTGATAGTGGGAAGGTGTATCTTGGAGATGATTCTCATCTAAAGATTGTTAGTCATGGAAGAGTCTTAATATAATTCATTGATGGATGAGTGAAGGGGATCAATGGTGTGATACATATCCCTAGTTTCACATGGAACCTATTATCTATAAGTAAATTGAATGATGTGGGTGTATAGGTTGTTTTATCAAATAAAGGGTGCATGATGGTTAGAGGAGCTATCCAGTGCTTGCTAAGGGTGTTCAAATTGGAACTATGTTTTAGCTAGATGCATGCATGGTTCAGTGTAATTGCTCTTCTATTGTGGTGATTATCTATATAGAGTCTTCACCTTCACCAATGAATCTAGTAGCAGAAAGGTGTATTACATCCACTTTTGATGGTCCTTATTTCTAGGTACCTAAGCATGTTCATTCTTTGGAGACAAAGATTCCAATAGATAAGACAATATTGTGACACCAAAGACCTAGCCGCATAGGTGAGAAGGGTCTACAGACCATTAAAAATATAAACCTTGTCAAGGGGTTGAATGAGTGTAACCTTGAGTTTAATTTTTGAAAAACTTGTGTATGTGGAAAGTAAAACTATGCTTAATTTTATTCTAGTTCTCATAAATCTTCTGAGATATTGGACTTGATACATTTTGATAGTTTTGGTCTTATTAGTATTCCTTTTATTTTAAAATTTTTGATACCACATCCTAGGTGACTATTTTAGACCATACAATGACTGTTTTAACTTGCAAACCAAGTGTTCTTTTCCTTTCTCAACAAAACCATCAGGCTATCACATATAGATCTCCTCCTCAAGATCCCCATGTAAGAAAGTAGTTTTAACATCCATTTTCTCTATCTCAAAATCACAAGTAGTAGTAATAGATAAAAGGACTCTAATAGAAGTTAAATTAGCAATAGAAGAGAAAATTTTGCCAAAATCAACTCCTTCTCTTTGGGAGTAGCCCTTGGCTACTAGTCTAGCCTTGTACTACTTTAACTAACCATCTGTACCAAATTTGTTTTTATATACCCACTTGCAACCAATGGGTTTTCTTCCTTTGGGAAAACTAACAAGATCCTGGGTATCACAACTATCCAAAGACATCATCTCCTCATGCATGGCCTACATCTAGGACTCACAATTCTATGAAGAGAGAGTCTCCATTAAAGATCTAGTTTAATCTTCAGTACTTAACAAAGAAAATACACAATGGAAAACTAATGGGATATACCTATTAACTAGATTTTTTTATCTTGTGGATCTTTTCAAGGTAGGAGTAATGGGCTCTACATGTTCTTTTGTATGCTCATCGTATACATCATCTAAACTATCTAAACCCTCTTCTTCTTTTTCTCCATCCTATGATCCATCTAATTGTTCTTCCACATGTGCATCTTCCCAATTTTCTATATTTGTCTCAAAGTGCACTGATTTAGTCTTTTCTTTCTCCTTTGGTTGTTCTTCACCTGAATAAGCTCTAAACTCCCTAAAAATCACATCTCTAGATAAAATCATTTTTTTCAGGTTAAAGGATTCCAAAGATTTTAAACTTTTACATTCTCACCATAATCTATGAAGATGCATTTCTGAGCTTTTGGATCCATTTTAGATCACTTTTCTTGAGGCACATAAAAGCCTCACAACTAAAGACCCTTAAATGTGAAAGAAAAGGATTTCTACCTATCCACACTTCATAAGGAGTTTTATCCACAAGAGTTGAACAAGGAGATATATTAATTACATAGCAAGTAGTACTTACAGCTTTAGCCCAAAAACATTGATCTAGCTTCACACTACTCAATATACTCCTAGCTCTTTCCATTAAGGTTTAGTTCATTCTTTCTACTACAAGGAGTAGTCTTCTGCCAAACAATAACTTTATGCTTACATAATTCATCAAATTCCTTAGAGCAATATTCACCACCATTTCCTTATCTCAACACCATTATCTTATAATCTATTTGTTTCTCAACTAAGGCTTTAAATTCTTTAAATTTAGTGAAAAATTCAGATTTAGAATGCATAAAATAAACCCAAGTGTATCTTGAAACATCATCAATGAATGTAACATAATATCAATATTTTCTAAAAGAGTCAACATCCACTAGTCCAAACACATCTGAATCAATGATCTCTAATAAAGTCTTAACTTTATTAGTTCCAATAGGAAATAGTGATCTATTCTATTTTTGAAACACACAATGTTCATAGAAATCATTTTTACCAATAGAATAATCACATGGTCGTCAAACAAATTTTTATTAATAATGGTCCTAAGACCTTTTTCACTTATGTGACCCAATAATGGTGCCAAAACATACATACAATTTTAGTGCCATTTACATTGGAAAAATTATAAAAAGTGGAGGTATTAAGCCTAAACAAAGTTCCAATATAAGATTTTTTAGCAACCACCCAATTCCCTCTTACCAACCTGCAACTAGACTTCTAAAATGTCACATCCATTCCATAATCATTCAACTTGAATAACATAATTAAGTTTCTTGCAACTCCTGTAATATGTAAAACATCATTAAGGGTTTTAACCCTTCCATCACTGAAACATGTCTTTACCTTTCCCTTACCAACTATCCACTTAGTACTATTATCACCAAGGAAAAATTCTCCTCCATCATATGCTGATTATTTAGGAAACCACTCCTTCTGAGGAGTCATATGGTAGGAGCAACCTGGAGCAATAAGCCAATCATCATTACTTATAGTGTTGAAATAAATAAAGCATCATGATCACTATCATCCGAGGATTTTTTGTGGAGAAATCTACACTCTTTTTCTTGTTTTTTCTTTTCTTCTTCTCATGGCCCCATTTCACATAGTTCCAATATTTTACTTTACTCTTCCCAAGGGTTTTAGAATGTCCTTTTGACTTATCCTTCTTCTTGTCCCCTTTAGGACCCTTTCTTTGGACCGTCCTTACACATGAAAGGCATCTTGGGAGCCACCATTGATGGACTTTCATCTACTTTCTTCTGAAAGAAGTGTAGCAATGATATTACTCATCTTTGGGTCTGCACCACTACCAATGATAGTAAAAAATATTTTTTTGCAAGATTCGGGTAAAGAATAAAGTAACAAGATGCATTTATCTTCATATTCTAACTTAACATCTACATATGAAATATGACTTAAATGTAAACTAAAAACAGTTAAATGATCTAGAATAGAATCACCATCCTTCATTTTTAATGAATCATAACCATCTTTTGAGATACAAATCATTAGTAAGACTTTTGGTTTGGTATATATCACATATCCTCTTCCACAAATTGTATGTGGTAGGTTTCTCAAAAATATTCAAGAGGATAGAATTTGCAAGACACAACCATATGGTTCCTCATGCCTTCTTGTCAAGTTTTAACCACTCTTCATTAGTCACTCCAGATGGATTCTTTTCATTGGAAACTTCCAACCACTGATCTCTTTCTTCTAGGAGATCTTCCATCTTCAACTTCCACATCTCGTACCTAGATCTATTGAGTTTCTCAATATCTAGATGGAAGGTGGAAGCCATGGTATATAATCTTCTTCACAAATTTGTAAAACCCATAATGAAAAAGCTCCCACTACAGCCAAAAACCTAGATAAAAGAATCAGTTGTCACAAAAGCTTAACTTCATATGAACATCAAACCATCAACTACTTAACTTCATCACAATCACACATTCAACACGGTGGACACTTGATTTTTACATGGAAAACCCTAAAAGGGAAAAAACCACGGTGGGTGTTAGCCCACATAAATATATATGTTAAATCAATACCAGAAAATAGAGGCTCACTACCTATGGGGCTCACTACCCAAAATGCTCACTACAAAGGTCGGCTCACTACCAAGGGGTGGCTCACTACCAAAAGATGGTGAACAAATTTTTTAGCATCTACTCTATTCTGGTGTTTAGTTCTAATTAAGCGCAATACATTTTCTCTACTCTTCTCTACATTTACAATTCTCACTTATCTTCACATTTTTTCCCAAGGATATCATTTTCATGAATTCATTACATGCCTTTATACAATTCATCAACCTTGGAATGTACATCAAGGTCAGCATTACATTCATCAACTATTGGAACAATCTCCAAGGTTGGCATACATAAAGCAGGTCTTGACCTAATACAAAGATTTGCTAAGGAAAAGATGTAAATATGTATGCAGATCATGCCACACCTTAGTTGGGACTCGAATGCAATCCTTCACGCCATGACACACTTCTATAATCTTCAATGCATCTCCACAATTAGTGAAAACAACCAAGTTAGCCAAGACTGATGTTCACACTAAGTCTTTTAGGAGCAGTCTTCAACCATGATCTAGATTTCTCTCCGTGAACCAATTCGAAGATAGGAACATGATCAGGAGACATCCACAAGCACATTGTAATCACCAAGAACATCCACACAACCACTAACCACTTTATCCATGAGATTCTTCAATCCAGAGCACATGAGCTTAACTATCATCAACTACCATAAAGGAAAAATCACTTGTGGACCACCAAACCATGAACCATTAGAGTTAAAGGCACTTATCATGATTACAAACTTAATTCTAGAACTACATATTGTGAAACATCAATGTAGAGAAATGCAGAGCAGAATACTTTCCCTCTGTCACAACTAAATACACAAAAAAATAGGTTTCACTCTAGTAAATACAACTCACTCAACTCTTCATGCAGAGAGCTCAAACTTAAAACATAACATCTTTAGACATGACTCAAAATAACTTCCAAACCGTAGGCAAATATATTCAATCTTCAAGAAATGTGGAGTAAGATTCTAGACTATTCTTCTAAATACAATACATTGTTTCCACTGCAACACATTGTTTCCACGGGAGGAGCTAATTTTCTCAATATCCTCAACATCAAGATCACTTACATAAGCAAATACAAAGCATCTCACTCATTACAAGAAAGCAACAAAATAAGAGCACAGTTGACACCAATGACAACACAGATATGTTGACATCAATGACAACACTGATTAGACACATACTTGCAACAATCTCCCCCTTTGTCATTGATGGCAACATGTGATGTGAAAAACTGTAAAGACCATCAAGATAAGATTCTCCCCCTTTCTCTTATTTTGATGGCCACAATAATGGGTTACACTTTCTAGGACATCCTAATTTTTGCTGAAATCACATATTTTTAGAAAATATAATGATTTAAGCCTTGAAAGGTTCCATTTAAAAGATTTTAATTGAAGAGGGTTTGATCATACCCCCTTAGATTCATATCCCCTTGGATAGAACCCCACTAGTTTTAAACCATACCTATAATGGAGTCTCTTCTACACCTATCAAAATGCTGATAAAAACCAATTTTGATTTATCTTTTGAGGGATCAAATGAATTCATTTAAAATTTATGCTTTGTAAGTATGTAGTCCTTATTATAATCTTCCCAAAAAATATAATTTTAAATATATTTAATTTGATTATTATATTTATTTTTTATTTCTTGTGAATGTATATTTTTCACCAAACATCAAGTTCTTTATTCTACACACATGGCAAATTAGTAAATTACTGAAAAAAAAATCTAAAAAATATCTATGCACTATGTATTGATCTCCTTGTTTCAACAAAAGAAAAAAAATGAATTTTGATACATACAGAAAAAGTTGTTTTACGGAATACACCTATGTCTAAATTATAATTGGTTTGACTTAAAAAATTAATTAAAAAATATATATTCAACAAAACATTATGAAACCAAATGCATACACTATATATCGGTGTTACCAATCTAAATTAAAAAGAATTAGAATTTTATCCTTTGTAGAAAAAAAGTTATGTGCTACGGAATACACATCAGTTTAAGAAAATGTTGTTTACTATTAAAAACCAGTTATCAAAGGAGATGCAAAGAAATTTACAATTTAACTCCAAAGTTTTTTAAAAAAATATATTTATAATCTACAAACAAAATCTCACAAATCACTAGTTCGCATCATCTTCAAATTCCTAATGGTTTAGCAGCTATAGGTGTCAAAATGTGAAGATTTAGTTCAAAATATTGATTTCAATGTCAAGTTTGGCCAAAAAGTGTAACCCATTATTGTGGGATGACCCTAGTACATGAACATCTACACCCTTTCTTTTCTAAGTTTTCCACATGATTTCTCTTCCCCTTTGACATCAATGGCAAAGGGCACATACTTGATTACAAATACTCTGGTCAAGCTGGAATTTCTTCTGTCATCTATTCTGCAATACATATTTTTATTAGGAACTTATATCAACAACTTGTACCTATTACCTCTGAGAGCTATCTTTTATTGGCCTACTTAAATAATGACTTCTTTGGTCACTTTTCCACTTTCATTCCACTTAATTCTAAAAACCTCCTTCATTCTAAATACATTCTTATCTACAGACGTAGGGACATGTTCCCAAGTCTGATTATTCTCGGTGTGTTCTTCTACAACCCTTTCTCTTGTTGGTCACCAATGATTTGATCTTCAGTGTGATGCTCTTGCACAAGTCCTATGGTTCTTAGAAATCCTTTCTGGAGCTTCTTCATCCTACACTTTCTTTCCTTTTTCTTCATTGCTTCATGAAGATTCAATTGGTTCATATCCATTCACCTCAGAGTTCATCAGGTACTATCAATCATCACAAAAACTTGCTTTGTACTAGGAGAAATTTTGTTCTATCAACCCAAACTTTTTGCACAATTCATCTTTTATCCTTCACAAACATAGTCTCAGTCCTGACTTGGACTTTTGTTGCTAATTCTTGACCTTGTCTCTTTATACTGGGTCATTAGCATCAATCTTTTGGTAGGGGAGGAAAGATTTTCAATAAGACTCCCCCTGAGCCTGAGCTCCTAATTTACTTTCTGGAGGAAATATCTACACCAGAAGTTGGTGCAAATCCATCCTTGACCTTATTTTCATCCTTCTTAATCCAAATCTTGCTCAGTTCCTTTTTTATTTCTACCGGATCCACCTTGTCTTTCCCCTTATCTTCTCTGCTCTATTTTTTTCTCATCTGTAGGATAATTTCTTTTCACATTCTTGTTTCTGTAGGATGTACTGCAATATGTCTAGGTCTTTTACAATTGTAGCAAACAATATTCTTTTGTTCTTGATTCCATCTATTTATTGGATTTGATTTGCATTGATTAGCCATATGACCAAATCTATTACATGCACTTATCATTGAATGATTGAGTATTTCTTACATTGTAAAAGCCTTTCCTTACAAGAGTTTTGCATTCATTTGATCTATGACTAGTTTTCTTGAAATTGAAACATTGACTAGAGAATGATGGAGCATTTTGATTTAATCTACCCCTACACTAAGTAGCCTTATGGCCAAACTTATTGAAATTAAAACAATGGCCATTGAAAGATGGGTACCTTTACGCATTTGGTTGCCTAACTGGTGGTCTTCTTAATCTATTCCTTTGAGTCTAAGTCTATTTTCCTTTGTCCTTCTTGGCTTTAACATTTTCTTCTTGATTTTCTCTAGAACATCCACTTATCTCAGACATCACATCCTCTTTTTCCCTGACTTGCCATAGCCATTTGCCTATTCCATCTGGTAGCACTCTCACTGAGTTTGTCTCGTTTAGTCCATGAATGTTTCAGGTCTATTTTTAGATCAACAACTTCTTCTTCAAGATTTATACAATCTTTGGTTTTGCTTATCAGACATTCTTCAATTTTTGCTTTCTCTTCATTTGCTAACCTTAATTCTTCATTATTCTCTTTAAGTCTTTGCTTGAGGGGTAAATGCACAAAGATGAGTACACTTAAGGTGGAAGTTTCAGACTTAGAAAAAAACCTGAAATTAGGTAAACCAAAACAGGATCCCATTTTGCATCAGGATCCCGAGCCAAAAATGGGATCCCATTTTCTAGAAACGAGATCCCATTCTAAAATGGGATCACGTTCCAAAATGGGATCCCATTTTGAAATGGGATCCCATTTTGAAATGGGATCCCATTCTAAAATGGGATCATGTTTCAAAACGGGATCCCATTTTAAAATAGGATCTCATTTCAAAATGGGATCCCTTTTCTAGAACGGGATCCCGTTTCATAATATTTGAATTTCTGACACAATTTTTGCAATGGGCTTTGGGTCGAGAAAAAGGCTTGGGAACCTGACCCTTGGCTTTGGACCTGGTTTGACCTGCAACTTAAAGGTCCTATCAATGTCACAACAAAATAGTGACTTTGGGCATATATCTGTAGGCCTTTTTTGCAAATTTTTTTGACAAAATTAAAACCCATTATAGATGAGACAATGCAGATCCCAAATATGTATTTTTTTAAAAAATTTGATTTTTTTTTTCTATTTTTCAATTAATTTCTGATGAAACAGGTCCGTAAACTTGAATTATCAGGGTTTTTTAATATTTTAATAATGTTTTATTAAAATATTTTTTGTAAAAAAATTGTCCGAAAATGTACTTTAGACAATTCTTTTCAATTTTTTTTTTTAAAATTCAAAAATGTTAAGTTTAGTTCATCTTATGCGTGACGTACACAATGATTTTTTAAAAGAACAAAAATGGCCAATAAAAAATTAACAAAAAAAAAAATTCAATAAAAATTACAAAAAAATATGGAAAACGTGCTTCAGTGAGTTACAAATATTTTCAGAAAAATATGGTAATTTAGGTCAAAATATGGATGATGTACATGTGCATGGTATAGTAAAAAAAAGGTGACTTTTAAACAGTGGTTTTTAGAAACACCTATTGAAAATCAATTTCTATCATTTGGGTATTGAAAAAAAATACATATTTGGAAACTAGACTCCAAGTACTACGTTTCATATTTAGTGACTTTTTCTAAGATTCCACCTTTAAGTGCTTCAAATTTTTTAGGTCAAATGTGACAAATTCTAAAAATCAAGGAAAACACTTCCACTTTTTGGCCAAAAAGTGGTCTCAACTTCTTGCACACACCCTGTCAAGGTCTTTGATTTTCTTACTTAGTTCGTTGATGTATTCATTTGCTTCTGTTAAGTTTCCCTTCAAGTCCATACTTTCATCTTCAGATCTCTTAAGGTTTTCAAGAATATTGTTAGACCCTTCACTTTTAGAGGACAAATATTCATATTCAGGAGTTTTCACTGTGTTGTAGGCTTCAATTAGTGATTTGGCAATCAAGCACCAATTTATTTATATTTCAACAAATTTGTGTCCATTTGTCTGCAATCCCTTTTGTTCAGTCTCTTCTTCTTCAACCTTAACATTTGCACTTTCAATGATCTTTTTCAATTTCTTGTTGTAACACTGATAGGCCTTACTCTTGGTAGAATATCCAAGAATGATCCCTTCATCATATATTCAACATTGCTTTTGCCAAGCACTTCTTCTCTTTTGATATAAAATTTGCTTCCAAAGACTTTAAAATACTTCACTGAAGGACTCGTACCATACCACAATTCATTAGGATTTTTTGTATGATTACCCTTGACTTGAATTCTATTTAGAGTGCAGATAGCAATATACATGGCTTCTTTCCAATTGTCTTCTAGTAGGTCAACTTCCTTAATCATTGTCTTAGTAGCTTCTTGAACAGTTCTACTCATTGTTTCCATCACTCTATTTTATTTATATAGTTATCTTTTTATCCCATTAGTCTCACAGAAAATATTGAATTTACTAGAGGTAAACTCTTCTCCTTTGTCAGTCTTCAAGCATTTGATTTTTATATTCAACTCATCTTTAACCATAGTTTTAAAGGTTTTAAATGCTTCTAAAGCTTCTGATTTTTCTTTGATGAACTTATCCAAATCATTTTAGAAAAATAGTCATCAATAAATAACATAAAGTACCTGTCATCATGGAGACTTTTCACTTTTATGGGACCACAAAGTTTTGTATGAATTGGTTCTAGCAATTCATTTGAGAATTTTTCTTCAACCTATAAGCTTCCTTTAGTATGCTTTTCAACTTGACACATCTTTCAGGTGAAGTTGCTAAAATGTATCCTTTCTGGTAGATCTTTCACAACTTGAGCTAAGCTTATCCTTACTAGGTCATTAGGATTGATGTGACACAATCTCCTATGCCAAAGCCAACTTTCATGATTCTGATCTATAGAGAAGATAATGTCACCTTCTCTAAGATGATAAATATTTTCTTCTATCCTTTTTCCACCAACTATTACATCTCGAAATTTATCTCTGATTTCAAAGGCATCATTCTGAAATATGAAGTTGTATCCTTCTCTACACAATTGTCCAATGCTTAGTAGATTTTGTCTTAGGCTTTCAACATAGGGAACATCTTTAGTAATTTATTTTCCATCAAAATTGATTGAACCTTTTCCACATATTTTAGTAGTACGCTCATCTCCAAATCTAACTAATCCTTCTTCATTCTTTACAAAATCAATAAACTTGCCTTTATCACCAGTCATATGATTTGAGCAACTAATATCAATAACCCAATAGTTCCTTATATCTTTGTTTCTAGTACTTGCCTCTGGATCAAAAATCTCATCATTTTTGCAATTGTCATCCTCTGAATTAAGACAATAGTCATCATCTTCATCTTCTTCAACATCATAAAATATTTTCTTGGACTTTCTGCATTTGCCTTCTTCATCATAAATTTTTGAGTTTCTTTTTGGACATCTAGAAGCATAGTGATCAACTTCACCACACTTGGAACAATTGAAAGATAATTCATCCTTGTGTGACATCTCAAATCAACCTCAAGCTGTTGTAAAGGAAAACTAATGTGTTGTAGACTTAACTAATTCAGGGGAAAACCTATCTGAATAGTCCACTCTATCACCATGCATTCCTACATTGAATTATTGACCAAGGAGCGTAAGCTTATGATGGTACTTGCAAAGTATATGCCTTCAAGGCTCATATGGTTCCCAGCTATTCTATCTTAACTTTAAACAAACAAATCTATCTTGCTAGAATTGATAAAATTATAAAACAATGAAAATAGCTATAAATCCTAGTTGCTACGGGTACCTACAACAAGGTCTGTAGATAACTATTACAATAGGGAAACTTGTAGAATTAACTTAATTGAACTAACTATTGACCTCCAGAGGATTTTTGAAGACACTAATATGCAATTGTTCATGAACTATATCTATTTGATCAAAACATAATACCGACTTGAATCCAAATTACATTTTAACAGAAAACTAATAAATCAACATTAACTGAAATGAAATAAACAAGGAGAGAATTAGTACCTTGAGTGGCCAGCTCAAGAGACTATCTTCCTTAACTGAAAGCAAATCTAATCTAGATTCTACGTATCTTTGTAACACATATCAAAGCTTAACCTATTCCGTACACAATCAACTCATATCAAAGTGTTCAACAATGAAATCTCTTTTTTTTTGTCATATCTAGATTGTATTCCATAAATGTAACTTGCTTGAGTCTTTGCACATAGAAAAGGAAATGATAACTGAATCAAACTGAACTGCTAACAACTTGACTCTGCTACCTTATATATCTCATCTTCCCCCTTACTATAAAAAATGGAGAGAGAGCCTTATTTATTAATTAACTGACTCTGATCATTTACCGCACCTAGATACTAGGTTGTGGAGTCAAGATCACATTCTTATTCTAATTGACTATAAAAAGAAGAATTCAAATCAAATTAGAAGTCTGATGCATGAACAATGTCCATAACCATATTTGAAACAAATCCACTCCTTAATTTATTACTATCCATGATGCTCCATAATTGTCTTCAGTTGTCTCTGCATTCTTAGCATTGAAACTCATACTTCTATTAACTCCTTTGTCTGCAACATGCTACAAATGCTCAATCTCATTGTGACACGTCTAATTATGCATATAGAATTAGTTTCCAAAATCATATACCGCAAGCATTCTCCATGACTAACCATAAAAACATCTTATTTATACTTTTATACATATCTATATCTAATTCATTCATTAGATAATATGATCATCACATTCCACATTAATACTGTTGGTTTAAGGATAGACAATTGAGAGGGGGGGGGTGAATTAGTTGTCCAAAAATTTCTTACAATTAGTCACTTAAATTCACTTTGTAATTCAGTAGCATAATAATAAATCAATCATGGAAACATAATGCATTAAGTCAAGAGCAAAAACACACCAACACATAAGACACCAAGATTTTGACGTGGAAAAACCAATTAAGGGAAAAACCATGGGGTGACTAACCCAAGATTATATTCTTTGTTAGAAGAATAGAAAGAACAAAATGGCACATGCCAATTAGGGCTCACTGCCCAAGCACACTGCTCACAAGAGGCTCACTGCCTACAGGAGACACACTATCTACAAAATAATAAGTGTTACAAACTTGAACTAGAGAATAGCATCTTCACCATGCTTGAGTCAGTTCCATTTAAGCTCAGTACTTCTACTTTTCCTTTTGCTCTGCTCCTCTCTACCACACACTCATCTCAACACAACACCACCTTGAAACGACTTTACAACTCCTTATTTATACAAGGCATCAACTTAGGAATTATCATCCAAGTCGGCATACATAACAGAGCAAGTATATAAGTACAACATGACTTATTACAAAAAGACTTCATGCGGATCAACACACTATCAGCTACACAGATCTGAGACTTCAATCTTCTTCTAGGAACACGCTAATCTTCACATAACATCTTCAAGATCATCTGTAGGATGTGTAACTCATCCGGTCGGCCAGACTTAGGAAGAATACCATCATCCAGAAGTAATTCTTCAATTGTGAACTCAAACTCCAATGTGGACCACCAACACGAACTTAGACACAATCCAAAGACTTCCACAAGCTTACCTAAATCACCAGGAACATCCATACTACATTTGCTTACTGAAATCCTTGTCTCCTCAAGAACACAGTCTGTCATCACTATCACAATGGAGTAGATGCTTGTGGACCTCCAGAAAATGAACCAATTGACTTCCTAAACATTCCCTCAAATCCGTAGAATAGGATATTACATTTTCGGATCTCACCGGACCTATCTATGTCACTCTGTCACCTCTGAACACCTGCTAGAACCAGTTTTACTTGAGTGGCCACAACTTCTTCAGATCTTCATGCAGACCTCTGAAATCTTTACTGGATCACCTTAGGACACATATCTACAAATTCTTTGATGCACATCCTCTGATCTTCATCTTAGCTAGGATCTTTAGCTTACTATCTTCACTATTCTTCTCTATTCCTGATTGAGACTAATTTTCTCAATATCCTCAGCACACAGCTCATCCAATCCTTATCATCAATGCAATAGGAGTATGTTGACATCAATGACAACATTGGTTAGGCCCATACTTGCAACAATCTCCCTCTTTGTCATTGATGGTAACATATGATGTGAAAAACTATTTTAACCATCAAGACAAAAAATTCTCCATACTGTCACAACTCCCCCTATCAACAACAACCACTCACATGTCTTCTCTTCCTTTACTGCTCCCACTTTGATCAACAACCACTTGTTTTTCATATGTCTTCTCTCCTCCTTTGACATCAATGGAAAAAGGCACATACTTGCATTACTTCAGAAACATATCAACTACTCCCCCTAAGTAGTAGCTTCCCAAACATTAATCTGGACCACAAGATATGACTATGATATCCACTGGACTGATGCACATCAATGCACCTCAATTCATCATCAGAGGGGTAATAACCCCTAACTTCTCCTTGAGATACTCAAAAGAGTCCTTAGGTAGAGGTTTGGTAAAGATATCTGCAATCTGATCCTTGGAAGGCACAAACTCCAATCTGACTTCATTCTTGTTCACTTGCTCTCTCAAAAAGTGAAATTTAATGGATATATGTTTAGTCTTTGAATGCAACATTGGATTCGTAGATATATTTATTGCACTTGAATTGTCACAGAAAATTGTGATAGGCTCCTCATACTCCACTCTTATGTCTCTTAGCATTTTCTTCATCCACAAAACTTGAGTGCAACTACCTGCTGCTGCAATATATTCTGCTTCTGTAGTGGAAGAGATATTGCCTCTTGTTTCTTGCTTAGCCAAGAAACCAATCTCTTCCCGAAAAAGAATGCTCCACCACTGGTACTCTTCTAGTCATCCACATCTCCTACCCAATCCGCATCTATATATGCATGAAGAGAGAAATCATAATCTCTAGGATACCACAAACCATACTCAATTGTCCCTTTTAGATATCTAAAAATCCTCTTGATTGCCATGACATGAGATTCTCTAGGATCAGCTTGGAATCTAGCAACAAGACCAACATCATTCATAATATCAGGTCTAGTTTGAGTGAAATACAACAATCCTCCAATCATTGACCTGTACTTTTTCTAATCAGTCTTAGGAGAGTCATCATCTTTGCTCAATTTACATCTGGTTGCCATGGGAGTACTCATTGATTTTGACTCTTCCATCCCAAATTTTTTCAACAATTCTTTCACATATTTGGTCTGAGAAATGAAGATTCCTTTCTTAGTTTGAGTGATTTGCAAACCTAAGAAGAAATTCATTTCCCCAAGCATGGACATCTCAAATTCACTTTTCATTTGATTTGCAAAGGTTTTGCACATACTATCTCTTCCTCCAAATTTGATATCATCAACAAATACTTCAACAATCAAGATATTTTCATGATCAATTTTGAAGTACAAATTGCTATCAGTAGTACCTTTGTTAAAACCAATCTTCAAAAGATGCTTATCCAATCTTTCATACTAGGCTCTTGGGGCTTGCTTGAGTCCATACAGTGCTTTCTTCAACTTGCAGACCATATCACCATGATCAGACAATTGAAATCCATCTGGTGCTCAATGTATACTTCTTCCAAGTCACCATTCAGGAAGGTAGACTTGACATCCATATGATACACTTTGAAATCCTTGAAGGCAGCAAAAGCAAGAAATAATCTGTCTGCTTTAATTCTTGCCATCATAGCAAAATTTTCTTCAAAATCAACTCCTTCTATTTGAGAGCAACCCTTGCAGACCAATTTGGCTTTATTTCTTATTACTTCACCAACTGCATTTAGTTTATTCTGGAAGACTCGTTTGGTTCCAATCACATTCTTATTTTAGGTCTGGGAACAAGATCCCATGTGTGATTCTTCTCAATTTGCATTAGTTCTTCCTCCATTGCCTTAGTCCAGTTTTCATCATTGCAAGCTTCATTCACTATCCTAGGTTCAACTTTTAAAATCAGACAATACTCTTCTAAATCTTGAGCAATCCTTCTTCATGTTTGTACACCTTTGCTTTTATCACCTATAATCTGATCTTCAAAGTGATTCAATTTTACATACCTGGGAACTTTGGGAGTTTCTTGCACTTCTGATTCTTGAACATGTTCATTAAAACTTATCTCTTCTTCCTGATTTACCATATTAGTTTGAATCTAAATTTCAGAGGGAGCTTGGACTTCTTGAATAAAAACATCATTTTGATCACCTTCATCATATTCATAAAACCTTGAGGGTTTTTCAATTCCTTCATCAACCTTCACATTTGTACTTTCCACAATCTTCCTTAATCTCTTGTTATAACACTGGTATGCTTTGCTTTGAGTAGAATAACCCAAGAATATTCCTTCATCACTTCTAGCATCAAATTTTCCTAGATCTTCATCTCTTTTAATGTAACATTTGCTACCAAAGACTCTGAAATACCTCATAGTAGGAGTGATGCCAAACCAAAGTTCATAAGGAGTCTTACCGATATTGCTTTTGATTTGTACTTGATTGAGAGTATAGGCTGCAGTGCTGATAGCTTCTCTCCAATAGATCTGAGGAACATTTTCTTTCATCATCATGGTCCTAGATGCTTCTTGGATGGTCCAATTCTTTCTCTCCACTACTCCATTCTGTTGTGTAGTCCTAGGAGCAGACAACTGTCTCTTTATTCCATGTTTCTCACATAATTCTATGAACTCACCGGATGTGAATTTTCCACCTCTATCAGACCTTAAACATTTTAATTTTAATCCAGTTTCATTCTCTACCATAGCCTTGAATATTTTGAATTTCTCAAGAGCTTCTGATTTCTCTTTCAAAAAAGTCACCCACATCATCTGGGAATAGTCATCACTTAATAACATGAAGTATGTATCACCTTGCACACTCCTTATTCTTGCCGACCACATAGATCAGTATGAACTAAGTCTAATAATCCTGTAGAAGATTGTTCCTTGCTTTTGAATGAGATTCTTCTTTGTTTCCCCAACTGACATTCTTTGCACAAACTATTTGTAGGTTTCACCAGTTTTGGAAGATCTCTCACAGCCTGAGTGTTGCTTATCTTGATGATATTATCAAAATTCACATGACACATCCTCCTATGCCATAGCCAACTCTGATCAATTTGCACAAATAGACAACTTTTACCAATACCAACTAAATGGAAGATATTACCTTTTGTTTGAGTACCGGATGCAATCTCTGTTTTGAAACTTTCAAAGATCTTGCATTTTCCATTTTTGAATCAGAGATCATAGCCTTTGTCCACTAACTATCCAACACTGAGAAGATTGTGCTTCAATCCTTCAACATACAGTACATTACCGATTTTGTTCTTTCTATCAAAAGAAATAGTTCCTCTACCTTTGATTCTACCAACAAAATTATCACCAAACTTTACCACTCCTCCTTCATACCTTTCCAAATCTATGAACTTATTTTTGTCACCTATCATATGGTGAGAGCATCCACTGTCAATGACCCAATCATCCTTTTCTTCAACTTGGGCAGCCAGAGCTCTTTCTACAACTTTATGATTGACAGATTCAGAGGGCATTGGATCTTCTTCCTTGATGGAAATAAACACCCAATCACTTCTAGATCTGTTTCTTATCTCTAATTCATCATCTGTTACTCCTTCATTATCATCCTCTTCATGAACATAGTAACAATTCTTTTGGAACCTTGATTTGTTAGGATTTGGCCTTGAAAATATTTCTGGACACCTTGAGGCAAAATGACCAATCTTATTGTAGTTAAAACACTTAAAAGGCAATTTCCCTTCATACTTACCAGATCCTCTTGGCAGTCTTTTTGTAATAAGGGCTTCAAGTTGAGCAGCTTCTGCTTCATCTTCTTCTAGGTCTTTTCTTGCTTTATCATACCATGATAGTTTCTTTGAGGAGTTTTCTCTTGGACCAAGCTTTTGTTTTCCTTTAACAAAGGCACTAGCTTTGAATGCAGATTCAGTCTTGGGGGGAGCATCTCCAAACTCAGTTAGTTCAAATGCAACCAATTTACCAACCAATTGATCTCTTGTGATACCTGAAATAGATCTAAACTCTTCAATAGTAGCAACCTTGTATTTGTAAGAATCAAGAAGGGATCTGAGAACTTTGCCAACAATCTCATCTTCATCCAAGATTCCACCAGCACATCTAATGCCACAAACAAGCTCATTTACTCTTGGCATAAATGTAGTGATATTTTCATCTTCTCTCATCTTCAAATTTTTAAAATTTTCTTTCAGATTTTGTAGCTTGGCACATTTAACATACTTGTCTCCTTCATGCAGAAGTTCCAATTTTTCCCAAATCTCAAAAGTAGTTTGTAGGTCAACAACATTTGTTAGCTCTGAATCAAACAAGGCACTTAGAAGAGCTTCTTTAGTTCGTAGATTGTTTTCAGCATCACTGATTTCATCTGTAGTTCTTGGACCATTCTGTGGAGGAGTATACTTCTTTGAAGCCATGATCCAATAATGCATTCCCATACATTGTAAGTGACATTTCATGTGACTTTTCCAAAGAGTGAAATTGGTTCCATCAAACCTCAGACTATCCTTCTTGTAGGACGACATCCTGGATCTCCTCAAGCGGTTAAGCTCTTTTAGAGGAACTTAGCTCTGATACCAATTGTTGGTTTAAGGATAGACAACTGAGAGGGGGGGTGAATCAGTTGTCCAAAACTTTCTTACAATTAGTCACTTAAATTCACTTTGTAATTCAGTAGCATAATAATAAATCAATCATGGAAACATAATGCATTAAGTCAAGAGAAAAAACACACCAACACATAAGACACCAATATTTTGATGTGGAAAACCCGGTTAAGGGAAAAACCACGGGGTGACTAACGCAAGATTGTATTCTGTATTAGAAGAATAGAAAGAACAAAATGGCACATGCCAATTAGGGCTCATTGCCCAAGCACACTACTCACAAGAGGCTCATTGCCTACAGGAGACACACTGTCTACAAAATAATAAGTGTTACAAACTTGAACTGGAGAATAGCATCTTCACCATGCTTAAGTTAGTTCCATTTAAGCTCAGTACTTCTGCTCTGCCTTTCACTTTGCTCCTCTCTACCACACACTCATCTCAACACAACACCACCTTGAAAGGACTTTACAACTCTTTATTTATACAAGGCATCAACTTAGGAATTATCATCCAAGTCAGCATACATAAAAGAGAAAGTATATAAGTACAACATGACTTATTACAAAAAGACTTCATGCAGATCAACACACTGTTGGCTACACAGATCTGATACTTCAATCTTCTTCTAGGAACACACCAATCTTCACATAACATCTTCAAGATCATCCGTAGGATGTGTAGCTCATCCAGTCGGCCAAACTTAGGAAGAATACCATCATCTGGAAGTAATTATTCAATTGCGAACTCAAACTCCAATGCAGACCACCAACATGAACTTAGACACGATCCAAAGACTTCTACAAGCTTGCATGAATCACCAGGAACATCCATACTACATCTGCTTACTGAAATCCTTATCTCCTCAAGAACATAGTCTGTCATCACTGTCACAATGGAGTAGATGCTTGCGGACCTCCAGACAATGAACCAATTGACTTATCAATTCATATTGACTTCCTAAACATTCCCTCAAATTCATAGAACATGATATTGCATTTCTGGATCTCACCGGACCTATCTATGTCACTCTGTCACCTCTAAACACCTGCTGGAACTAGTTTTACTTGAGCAGCCACAACTTCTTCAAATCTTCATGCGGACCTCTGAAATCTTTCTTGGATCACCTTAGGACACATATCTACGAACCCTTTGATGCGCATCCTCTGATCTTCATCTTAGCTAGGATCTTTAGCTTACTGTCTTCACTGTTCTTCTATGTTCCTGATTGAGACTAATTTTCTCAATATCCTTAGCACACAGCTCATCCAATCCTTATCATCAATGCAATAGGAGTATGTCGACATCAATGACAACACCAATTAGGCCCATACTTGTAACAAATACTATACATTCAAGTCTTAGAAGTATAAAGAAGGTCAACATATCATGGTGCAAACATGGATAAATGTCTTAAAGGATTCCATGAAAGAAGTTTTTGGAGTATAAAAAGTAACATAAAAGAGACTAATTTTGCAGCCCATCATTTCCCCCCAACTAACCTTTTTCTTTCCCTCAAGAAAAATTACTCAAACAGATACCTAGGGAAATGGATTATAATGTAAAACTATTTGCTTCAAATCCATAACTACCCTGACACCCTCACCCTGCTTCAGATAGAACCCATTGTAGCATGAAAGCCTTTGTAGTCTAATAGCTTTTGTAGTCCTGCATTCGTCTCCCTTTTCACTTGTCCAGTGTGGAACTGGATATAAGAGTAGAGGTGGATGGTAGGTAAGTGGTAACCATTCCACACCTTGATTCTCTAAAATTTGAATGTACCTGGGCAATCTTTCAGACATGTTCATAAAGTTATGCAAGGAATGAGGTTCTTTCCATTGAAGAGTAGGTGTCAAACTCTTCCATCTGATTTGCACATATCTAACACAACTTTGTAAAATGGATCCCATCATTCTCTTTGCCCTTCTCTGATCCCTTATTCTTAGGTCCATAATGATTTTGCCTGGGCCCTTATGAGAGAGAAGTGTTGCAAGTATGAGGTAAACTAGTGTTGTCATTGATGTCAACATACTCATATTGCTTTGACAAGAAGGATTCAATGAGCAGTGTGCTGAGGATATTGAGAAAATTAGCCTCAGTCAGGAACAGTAAAGAACAGTGATGAGAAGAAGGCAAATGTACTGTATAGGATGTGAACTGGAGGATGCAGATTAAAGGGTTTGTAGATATGGGTCTTGAGATGCTTCAGTTAAGATTTCAGAGGTCCGCATGAAGATCTGAAGGAGTTGTGACTGTCGGTGTAGAACCGGTTCCGGCAAGTATTCAGAGGTGACAGAGGATCACAAAAGGTCTGGAGAGGTCCGGAACTATATAATCCTAATCTACGGATTGGAAGGAGTCTTTGGGATGTCCTTGTGATGTGCCATCTCAAGTTGTGTATGATTTGGAGGTCTGGAAGTACCTCTTGCACTATGACAGTAGCGACAGACAGTGTTCTTGAAGTTCCGGATAAGGACGATAAGAGATTTCAGTAAGTAAAGGAAATGCGGACGTACCTGGTCATTCAGGTAGGCTTGTGAAGGTTCTTGGATCATGTTGAGGTTGTGTTGTTGGTCCGCATTGACAGTAGAGCCCGGAATTGAAGATATTCTTTCGGATGAAGTTTTTGCTCTATTTAGCCGACCGGATGAGTTGTTCATCCTGCGAATGTTCTTATGGTGGCTGACCGGATGTGTTATTCATCTTGCGGATATTCTTATGGTTGATTGCCGAATTAGATGATTGTTCCTAAGTCGATGTCTTGTATAAATAAAGGTTTGTGAGTTCATTTTGAAGTGTGACTTGCATGGAAAAAGGTGGAGTAGAAAAGTGAAGTGCAGAAGGTAGAGCAGATGTTTCTGGGCTTAATGGAACTGATCCGGACATGGTAAATATGTCATTCTCTAGTTCAAGACTGTGATTCTTATCACTTTGTAAATAGTGTGTCTCCTTGTAGGAAGTGGGCCTCTTTGTGAGCAGTGTGCTCGGGCAGTGAGCCCTAGTTGGCATGTGCCATTTTGTAATTCCTTATTCTTCTAACAGAGAATAATCTTTGGGTTAATCACCCCGTGGCTTTCTCCCTTAACCAGGTTTCCACGTCAAAAATATTGTGTCATGTGTTTCTCATTTCATGATAATGTTTGTTTGTTTAATTCAATGCTGCTTTGATTAATAAGAAAGCTCAAAAGAAGAAACAATTAGGATAACTGATTCACCCCCCCTCTCAGTTATCAACAAGAAGTCTATACCATTTTATGAGGATATCTTCAGGATTAAGTGCCTCTTGTCTGATTGGTAGTGATACCTTCTTCTCATATTCTTCATACCTATCCATCAATTCTCCTCTCAACTTTTCATTATTTAGGTATGATATTATTGCTCTCAGCTACAAATCTCCAACATTTATAGATGAATTCCACTCTGTACCTTCCTCCAATAGGTAATTGTGCAAACATAATTCACATAGTTGATCTTGTTGTTCTATACTAACCTTTTGAAAATAACCGAAGAAACTATGTCTAGACTGTAGAGTTGGTTGGTCATTAACAAATCTATTGAATTCAAAACTAAGAAATTTCTCCTTTAAAAATAATGCATAAACCCTTGAAGGTGGTCTGCATTCAATAATTTCCATGGCCCTGTCAATTATACCTGCCATTTTTACCTCTAACTTCTTAATTTCAAGATTTTGATTCTCAATTATTTCATTAAAATTTTTCCTGTCTTTATCCTAATTCTCTGTATCTTGTTTTGACCTCCTAGGGACTTTCAGCAACTCAAAATCCAATGAAACAGTAGTATGGCATACTGGAGTTCTTACCTCAAGAAATGATGGAGGGGGTTCCTTCTCCTCATCTGAGATGATATTGCTAACAACCAATTGTGCTAACAAATCCAATTTAGACCCTCGATTCTATGTCTGAATCTCTCCTCTAGTTCTTGTATCCTCTTTTCTTTTTCTGTCTCCTTCTCTTCATACCTCTTTACCTAATCCTCCAAGGTTTTGATTCTATCCAATGCCTCCTGAAGTTCTTTTCGGATGTCTCTTTCTTCTAATAATTCATTCCTTTGCTCAAAATTTATAGTACCACTATCATTATTATCAGAAGCATTAAAAATTTGTTTAACATGGCTACCAGGGGTTGTTTTCTCATCTTTTTGGCAATAAATGGGTCCTCTGAGTCAGAGTTAGAAGAAGGAACATACTTTTTTTTCTTTGAAGAAGCATTCATATTATCCTTAATTGCATAGATATCATCTTCAAGTATGTCAATAGGAACATTCACAGGAGTATTTCCCTTTTCCTCAGAATTATTCTTCAATCTTTTCTTCAGCCATCTATTTCCTTAATCTGCCCGATCTCCTCAGGGTAGTGGTTTCTTGTTCAACAACCCTTTTTATCTTCTTTTTACCTTTCCTCTTCTGTCTTTCCTTTGCTTCCCCTATATTGACATTTTTCTCCTTCTTTTTCCTTTTTGTCTTTTCTTTGCTGACATCTTTTCCTTCCTTCTTCTTTTTCTTCTTGCTTATAGGATTTGGAGTCACATGTTCAGAAGGAGAGAATGAAGGTTCCCCTATTTCCTTAGGTATATTTTCAAGGACATTTTCCTCCTTCAGTTCTTCATGGACAGGTTTGTCTTTAGGTTCAGCATTGTATGGGGGTTCCTCATCCTCCTCATGAGGTTGCTCCAACAAGGTGGAAATATCAACACAATCCTTAAAGGTCTCCCAATCAATTTGTGGGTATTGTATCCACAAACGCCTCTTAACTAGTAATGCAATTAGACAATGATGAGACACCGAAGTGTCTGCTAGCTTTCTTTGGTATTCTGAAGCCATTCTCTTTAGGAGGTTATGGAGGTAGTTCAGAACATTCACCAATGTCTCATGATGAAGATGGTTCAATAATTTAAAATGCACAGTGTACAACATATTATACCTCCCATCATAAGTGAAATACTTGATAATGTAGGTAGCACATTTGCCCCAAAAAAATGGTAGAGATAGGCATTTTGTACCTTGAGCTGTTGAGTCTAAATGCTCACCTCACTCACAGAATTCTTCTCTAGCAGTAGCTGCATCAGCTCGAGCTGGGTATTTTGACCCAGTGCATGGTAGTCCAGTCACTTGGGCTATAGCTATCTCAGAAGCATCAACCATTAATGGTGCAGGAGCACATATTCCATAGTGGCCTCCATGAGGCATTAACTATTTATAGTTCATTTTACTATTTTCAATAAGGTCCTAAGCTGACCATTCAATGTAATAAGGTCTGTTTGACCAGTGCATGTGTATTTTAGTTTGTATCTAGGTTCTATTGTAAGTTCCAAGGACGTCTGTCGATCTACAGGTTGTTAGGCAGTTAGAGTTTGTTAGGCAGTTGTGATCTCCCAGTTGCTTGGAGTCAATTCTATACTACTCATGGTGAGTAGATAAATACCCCAGAGACAGATTGAATGTCATCAGTTGTAACCAGTTGAGTTGTGCAATTGTAAATAGAGCATCTGTGTGTATTGGCATTTTTGGAAAGCATAATAAACGAATCCTATTTGTGCATTTGTGTCATTCGAATTCATTGTGTAATCAATTTTCTATTCTGAGGCCAAGATGGATTTCCTAATCCATTCCACCGGTTGATTTCTCCAAAATCAGTGGAATGGCTGTATATATCGATTTAGGTTTTTGTTTTGTTTTTCTCTTTGTTCATGTGCATGCTTACAAGATCAGGTACGAAATGCATTGAAGGATCCTAGCATTGGCATGTGCTAGGTTTGGCAGGGTACAAAGGTCTATAGGGTTGTTGGAGAAGTAGATATGAGCAATCGCTAAGTATACGGCAGATCAAAATAGTAAAATTCTACGTGGTTTCATCTGACATGCAAATTGTGTGTATATCACATTTGTATGTAGGATATACATTCTATGAGTATATCGCTATCACATGTTCGTGAGTATATCGCAATTGGTTATCGCATTTGTATGTGGGAAACATACATTGTAAACATACAAGTTTGTCGCACATACAAGGGAGAGAGAAAGCTTCCGGTCAGGTACATACAAATAAGTCAATGTTGGTCAAATGTCGGGTTTGTATGCAAGCGGAGAAATGCATCTTTATACTTGCATGTAGTAGTTGGATGTTGAGACATACATTGGTCCGGATACAACAAATTCAACGGTCAACATACAATCAGCAAAGCATGTTGTGATTGTATGTTGTGAATGTATCTTGTGTTTGTATGTCGTGCATATACATTGTGCACATACAAGTGTCAACTAACAGAGACGGTGGAGAGAACCGGTGTTCGCGGGTTATGTCATGCATGTACAAGAGTTTGGTATAATGGTAAGGAGCAGATACATTTAGGTTACTGACGATCTCGGGTCATGCGATGCATGAACAGACTTGGTTGCATTGGGGTGATCTGTGTATCGGAGTAAGGTTTGGAGAGGGAGCCGATGGTAAATGTCACATCGATGGTCGCGTGGAGCAAAGGAATGTCAGAGAGAGATGCAGATCAGTGGGAGAATTTCTGAGGAACTTGATAGGGAATATTTTGCCAATAGTAAAGAGTTTGGCATAAGGTGTGTGATCAGGTGACTAGGATAAAGTTGGGCCGATAGTATGATGTCTCGCTGATAGGCAAGTAAACATAGACATACAAAGGGAAATGCAGGCTAAAGGGTTTGGCTCTGCATCATAGTGGTATCAGAGCGAGTTAAGATTTGGGCAGTAAATCAAATTAAGGATCTGCAGGAGTATTGGCATTTGGGTGCTATCTATGAATGTTTATGTTAGACAAAGAAAGCGAGTCAGAGGCGGCGAGGATGCCTCCCAAAAGTATGATGGAAGACACTATTAAGAAGATGATCGAGGAGATGCTTGAATCCAAGTTGGAAGAGTTCAAGCAGTCCAAAAACAAAGATAAGGAAGCTAAAAGTGACAGTGATGAAGGCGATACAGAAAGTGGGGAAACCAGTAAAAAGATAGAGGAGATACTAGCAGACTAGAGGGCATTCTAAATGCATTGCAGTCAGTCAATAAGGACACCATAGATGGGTTACCTATGTATAGTGGAAGTATGGATGCTGAAGAGGTGATTGATTGGATTGAGGCATTGAACAATCATTTTGAATACAAAGAAATCCCTGATGATAAGAGGGTTAAGTTGGCAAAAGCAAGACTGAAGGGATCTACTCTTGCATGGTGGAATTATGAACAAGGAGAGAGAGTCAAGGATGGGAAGAATATGATAACCCCTTGGGAAAGGATGAAGACCAAAATCAAGGCACAATTTTTACCTCTGGATTATAACGTGCAGATGTATAAGAAGTTGCAGAATCTCAGACAAAGAGATCTTGATGTGAATGCATACACACATGAGTTTCATAAACTCAGTCTCTAGTCAAAGAGACAAGAAAAAGAGTCAGAGAAGGTGGCCAGGTACTTGAATGGCCTAAGGATGAACATCCAAGATGAGATTAGCATCTTAGCACCAGGAACAGTGAACAAATGTTTCCAATTGACATTAAGAACTAAAGAGAAGCTGAAGAGGAAAGGTGAACAACAGAGTAGAGGAAGAGGTGACATAAATTTTAGAGGTAGTTTTGGAGGAAGAAGTTCTAACCAGAGGCCTAGTGGTGAGTCTAACCAAGAAGAGACTGGTAAAGGACAAGAGCAATCTGATTTCAAAGGTGAATGGAAAGGCACAAGAGGTAGATTTGGAGGAGGTAGAGGTTCTAATGTTTTTATTGGGAGATGTTATCATTGTAATGAAATTGGTCATACAACATTCAGATGTCCAGAAAGGCAAGGTTCGTCATCAGGAGGTGATAGGAAGAATGACAAGAGGGTTTAATTTGTGCAAGAAGAGAAGGTGGCTGAAAGTGTTAACTCTCCAATGAGGAGTGCAGCCCCAGCTGAAGATGGAGAATCATTGATGATAAGGAGGACAATCTTGAAGACATCCAAGGACATGCTACAGAGGAGAGCACTTTTCAAGACCAGTTGTAAAAGCAAAGGTAAAAGATGCAAGGTAGTGATAGATTCTGGTTCAATAGATAATATGGTATCTGAGGAAATGGTGGATAAACTGAAACTGGAAAGGATTCCTCATCAAAATCCTTATAAAGCATCTTGGGTAAGTGATAGTCAATCACTTTTGGTATATGAATAGGCATATGTTGATTTTTAGATTGGAGAATATCATGATCTAGGGTTTTATGTGACATATTGCCCATGGAATGTTGTCACCTACTTTTGGGTAGGCCATGGCAATTTGACAGAAGAGCATTGTATGATGGGTATGCTAACACCTACACCATCAAGAAGGATGGGAGGACTTTTGTGATGACACTATTGCAGGAGGATACTGCAGCACAAAAGATAGCTAAGGTTATTTTGATGGGTAAGAAAGAGTTTGTTAAGATGCCTACAACAGAAGGCATAATGGAAGTTGATGATACCTCAAAAAATGGGATTGCTGGAGATCATAGTTTGAAGACGATTTCAGTTCTAGCTGATGGAGATCAGATGGATCAACAGTCAGTTAAGGAGCAGGTTTACAAGCAGCCACCAGTTGATTGGAAAGACAAGGACACTATCATAGCAGGGACTATTGTTTGTCCTCTAGAACCAAAAAGAGTTGAAAGGTCAGAATATTCTGCCATAGAAGCAGTACAAGAAGCAATTACCAAGGTTATCTATACAGGTGTTCAAACAGAGATGATAGATAGATAGAATGGAAAGAAAAGGATAGGTATGAGAAGAGCCTACAATGCTAGGCATGAAGCTTTGATTCCCTAGAAGTAGGTTGTAGTTCAGAAATCATGGGGCAGACCTGAGACAGCAAAGAGTAAAGGTGGAATTACCCCAAGGATTAACTCATGGGACATGAGTTCTTTTCATGGTGGGGAGTATGGTGCAGGAACACATATTCCACAGTGGCCTCCATGAGGCATTAACTATTTACAGTTCATTTTACTATTTTCAATAAGGTCCTAAGCTGACCATTCAATGCAATAAGGTATGTTTGACCAGTGCATGCGTATTTTAGTTTGTATCTAGGTTTTATTGTAAGTTCCAAGGACATCTATCAATCTATAGGTTGTTAGACAGTTAGAGTTTGTTAGGCGGTTGTGATCTCCCAGCTACTTGGAGTCAATTCTGTACTACTCATGGTGAGTAGATAAATACCCTAGAGATAGATTGAATGTCATCAGTTGTAACCAGTTGAGTTGTGCAATTGTAAACAGAGCATCTGTCTGTATTCACATTTTTGGAAAGCATAATAAATGAATCTTGTTTGTGCATTTGTGTCATTCAAATTCATTGTGCAATCAATTTTCTGTTATGGGGCCGAGATGGATTTCCTAATCCATTCCACTGGTTGGTTTCTCTAAAATTGGTGGAATGGCTGTATATATCGATTTAGGTTTTTATTTTGTTTTTCTATTTGTTCGTGTCCATTCTTGCAGGATCGGGTATAGAATGCATTGAAGGATCCTAGCATTGGCATGTGCTAGGTTTGGTAGGGTACAAAGGTCTGTAGGGTTGTTGGAGAAGCAGATCTGAGCAATCGCTAAGTATACGACGGATCAAAATAGTGAAATTCTACGTGGTTTCATCTAACATACAAATTGTGTGTATATCGCATTTGTATGCGGGATATACATTCTGTGAGTATATCGCTATCACATGTTTGTGAGTATATTGCAATTGGTTATCGCATTTGTATGTGGGAAACATACATTGTAAACATACAAGTTTGTCGCACATACAAGGGAGAGAGAAAGCTTCCAGTCAGGTACATACAAGGAAGTCAACATTGGTCAAAGGTCCAGTTTGTATGCAAGCGAAGAAATGCATCTTTAGACTTGCATGTAGTAGTTGGATGTTGAGACATACATTGGTCTAGATACAACAAAGTCAATGGTCAACATACAATCGGCAAAGCATGTTGTGATTGTATGTTGTGAATGTATCTTGTGTTTGTATGTCATGCATATACATTGTGCACATACAAGTGTCAACCGACAGAGACGGTGGAGAGAACCGGTGTTCGTGGGTTATGTCATGCATGTACAAGCGTTTGGTATAATGGCAAGGAGCAGATACATTTAGGTTACCAGTGATCATGGGTCATGCGATGCATGAACAGACTTGGTTGCATTGGGGTGATTTGTGTATTGGAGTAAGGTTTGGAGAGGGAGCCGATGTAAATTTCACATTGATGGTCACGTGGAGCAAAGGAATGTCAGAGGGAGATGCAGATCGACGGGAAAATTTCTGAGGAAGCCGATAGGGAATATTTTGCCAATAGTAAAGAGTTCGGCATAAGGTGTGTGATCGGGCGACTAGGATAAAGTTGGGCCGATAGTATGATGTCTAGCCGATAGGCAAGTAAACATAGACATACAAAGGGAAATGCAGGCTAAGGGGTTTGGCTCTGCATCAATTAACCCTTTCACTATTGCTTCATCACTTTGCAATGTAATTGCAAATTCTATGGCCATATCATTGTCATACTCTATCAATTTTAAGAAGTACTCGAGCCATCCTACTCTGGTGAAGAGTGGTAAAACTAGCACATATTCAAGAATCTCTTTGTGCACAGATGGCTCTCTCCTTACTAAGTCACCTCCCATGTCTATAATACTCTATAATATTCCACTCTGCCACCTTGTTAGACTTAATCCCAATTCTTATACTGCTCTGCAATTCCTATTACTGCTCAGGATTAACTCAATTTGACTTAAGCAAAAGAAAAGACATTAGGAAGGTAACTCTCACTAGTTATTTACATAGTACATAGGGATGAAACCTCATTTGAAAACTAGTTGAAAAGTCAAAAAATCAAGAATGACACAAGAATGACAACCCTTCCCCCTAACTAAATGTGAAGTGACCTCACTCACGTGGCAAAGGAAGTGGTAGGAAGTTGTAATTATTAATTGGAATGGTATGAAATATTATTGCATGCATGAAGTAAATAAGGATAATGATAAATGCATATAAAGAAATTTAATGGCAATCATGAAAAGTTACCTCAGGAATAATGCCTTGGAAATAAATATGGGAGCACACTTCGAAAGGAGATATTGTGTATAATACAATTAATCCGCTAGAACTGCAAGGTCATGCATGCGGCTGAATGGTGAGGTGGCATGTCAACATGTGTGATGTGATAGAATTGCTTGAATTTCGGCACGTGAGGTGCAGGCATGGTGATGAAGAAAGGTGTAGTGTATGGATTGAGTGGATGTGCGGGGCATTACATGGGATACATCTGTAGTTGCTACAGGTGCTTGCAACATTGTTCTAAAGTGTAGAAGTAACAAGTCCCAAATAAAATTTCTAAATAGGTCCCAGCTGAAAGATGTAAATAGGTCCCAACTAAAATTTGTAAATAGCTCCCAATTGAATGTTGGAAACATCATGGTAAAGGTACTATGTGTGCATGTGGTGCGGTGTGTGCATGTGTTTGGAAAGCAAAAGAGATTATGCCTCAGCTACAGGGGTTGAGTAGTCCAACTCAACCTCTGCATCACTAGTCGGGCCATGTGGGTCATCCTCTGACGCTGCATAAACTAGTGTCATAATATTCTCATCAAGAGTACCAGAGACACCATATGTAGTAGCTAAGGAAACAATGAAGTCTTCCTTCTACAATGGCCTCTTATACAACTTTAGCCGATGTCCATTGACCAAGAGTGAAAATCAGACCTCATCTATAGTTTGCAACTAAACGGCTCCATTTGGGAAAACTTGCATGATTTCATAAGGTCCAAGCCACCTGGATTGGAGCTTGCCCTTGAAGTCTTTATACCTGGAGTCATATAAAAGTGCCCAATCACCAGTTGTAAATGCTTTGTTCTTGATATGACTATCATGCCATTTGACCCTCTGTTTCTAGATAACTTCAGTATGGTGTAGTGCCTCAAGCCTGATTTCATCTAGAGCATTAAGATGTTGAATCCTATCTTGCTGTGTTGCTGTCAAATCCATCCCAAGCTCAACAGCTTTCGTTAGTGTTTTATGTTCAAATTCAATTGGGGGGACTATTGTTTTCCCATAAACTAATTCATATGGGGTAAACCTTGTAGTGGTTTTCTAGGTGGTTCTATAGGCCCAAACAACCTTTGGCAACTTAGTAACCCAATCTTGCCTATGGAGTTGTACTGTCTTGGTTAGGATTTTTTCCAGTTCTCAGTTGGTTACCTCTGTTGGCAAGAGACACTATATGGATTCATGGTTGTTGTCATTGATGGCAACAAAGGTCATCCCACATATCCGCAAGTCATGATGTGTCTCTACCGGAAGTCAGAATAAAGAATGTTGTGGTCCGGTGAAGAAGAACAGAGCATGTGGCAAGGTCCGACAGATTGGTCCGGACCTCTCAGTGGAAGTGTCTTGGTGCAGTGCGGATTTGGGGAAGTCAAGAGGACTACCTTGAGTGGTATATTCCAAGGATTTAGCCTCCGGTGATGGACAAGGAAAAAGATATGAATGGTTGAGTACCGGATTCCTGAGAGACAGTGAAAACAGAGGAAGAACTGACTGGCAGAGTATCAGACTGCTTTCCGGATGAGTTACTATTGATGACAGAGGTTGTGAAGGCATGAATCATGTTTGGCCGACATGATTAATGATATCTACAAGTATATGCTTGATCCGCATTGCTTGGTGAGGAAGGATTCAGCTGACAGAATGAAAGTTTATAAGAAACTAGACTGTTCCGGATGCCGACTAGAAAGGTGATGAAATTACTTGTGCGGATATATATAGAGGATGGATTTAGTTGTGAAGTGCGAAGTGTGTGTAGAGAGATATGCAAATAAGTCCAGAGAAAGAGCAGAGGTAGCAAAAAGGATCCGGTATGTGAAAGATAGCAGAATAAAGAACAGAGGAAAGATGAAGTGCAGCAGATCAGTGTACTGAGCCTAACCGGAACTGAACTCCAGCATATGCAGATGCTTCCAATCAGTTCAAGACTGTGATTCTCATCACTTTGTAGACAGTGTGTCTTTTTGTAGGCAGTGGGCCTCTTGTGAGCAGTGTGCTCGGGCAGTGAGCCCTAATTAGCAAGTGCCATTTTTGTAATTTCCTATTCTTCTAACAGAGAATAATTCTTGGGTTAATCACCCCGTGGTTTTCTCCCTTAACAGGGTTTCCACGTCAAAAATACTGTGTCATGTGTTTCTTATTTCATGGTTAATGTTTTGTGTTTGATTTTATGCTGCTTCAATTAAAAGGAAAGTTCAATAAGGGAAATAATTAGGATAACTGATTCACCCCCCCCTCTCAGTTATCAACAATTGGTATCAGAGCTAAGTTCCTCCTAATAGAGCCTAACAGCTTGAGGAAGATCTGGGATTTCAAATGGATGCATATGGTTTAAGGGAGCAACTCAAGACTGCCCTTGAGGATCTTGAACAGTCAAATTCTGAAGTCAGTGAATTAAAGGAAAGACTCAAACAGGCTGATGAATTCATAAGAGAATTAAAAGACAAATTAAGTCTCTCTATGAAAAAGAGAAAGGAGCTGCTTCAACAGTTGGCAAGACAAAGTGAAGAAAGCCATACAAATGAAGAATTGACTGAGCAAACCAAGTTATGTGAAAAGTTATCAAAAGAAGTCATTATGTTAAGACATGAAATGGAATCAGGAACTATAAAGTTTACTCAAGAGATTGAAGAAAAAAGAAAGGCTGAAGACAATCTAAAACAATCTCTTAAAGAAAAATCAGAAGAATGCCACCAGATGGACAGGATTATCAGACACCTTGAATCTGATCTTGAAGATGCCAAAGATAATGAAGGAAAACTTGAGGATCAAATTGCCTCTCTCAAAAGAGACCTTCAAACAGCAAATGAATATAAAGAGAAATTCAAGATAAGTTCTGCTCAACTTGAAGTTCTTCTTGGAAGTCAAAAGAGGACAGATGACAAGTATGGCTTGGGATATGAGAAAGGAGAAAGCTCCGGATCCGGTCAGAAGAATCTTGGATCAGAAAATCCAAGGAGCAGGCCTAGAAGACCTCCGGTAAGACAGCCAAATGCTCAAAGATATCCATCCTTCAATGGATACTGCCACAACTACAACCACTTTGGTCACAAAGCTAATCAGTGCAGAATGAGAATGAATCAGAATAATTCATCCTTCTCCGGACAGTGCTTCAACTGCAAAAGGTATGGACACAAATCCCATGAATGCAGAATTATGCAAGTAAACAAATCATTCAAAGGTAGATGCTTCACATGCAATAGAATAGGTCATATGGCAAATCAATGCAGATCAAGAGGATATCAGTCAAATATGCAAAGAAATGTTATTTGCCAAATCTGCAATAGGTCCGGTCATAATGCTAAAGTCTGCAGAAACAAGAATCAGGACAAAAGAGGTCCGGTGTATAATCAGAATCAAGACAAGGGTAAACAAAAGATGAATGCGGATGAGGTTAGGAATCAGATGAGCAAGATTTGGGTGAAGAAAAGTTCAGAGAATGTAGAGGTTGGATCCGCACCAGACTCTGGTGCTGATATTTCTTCCAGAAATTAAAAGTGAGCTCAGGCTCAGGGGGAGACTCAAAGAAAATCTTGTTCCCCCAGCCAAACAAGTGGTGCCGGATGTGGCACAAGATGCGGATCAAAGGGTTTGTAGATATGAATCTTGAAATACTTCAGTCAAGTTTTCAGAGGTCCGCATGAAGTTATGAAGAAGCTGTGATCGATCAAATAAGACCTGTTCAGGGAGATGCTCCGGTATGATAAAGGATTACAAAAAGGTCCGGAAAGATCCGGAAATGCACTATCTTGTTCTGCGGATTGGACAGAGTGTTTGAGATGATCTTGTAATATGCTACCTCGATTTATTCATGATTGAAAGATCCGGATGATATCCACAGATCAGGACTAATCCGGGATACTCCAAGCTATCCAGACAAGGCAAACCGGAATGATGTAGGTGAAGCATTTATTGCAGACAGGTATTAGGGTTCGCGGAGCAATTTAAGGGATTTCTCAAAGGTCATTTGCTCATTCTGCACTCGAGAAGAAGCGAAAAGTGGAGCTCTGCAACAAGGTTCTTCAAGCACACCAAGGATCTCCTGCCAAAGCTATTGGATAAAGAAATCAATCCAACCACTCCGTGCAAACCAAAGGCGCATAAGGTATTCTCCGTTTTTCATTACCTCACTGCAAATCTTTGAAGAATGGCTACTCCAAACATAGTTAAGATCTCCGATAGACCTCGCCCCTCATTCAAGAAACATCCCTACAAATCATTGGAGGTAGACCCACTAGGAGCCTTCTCTAGTGTTCCTCACGGAATTTTACACACCGAAGACATTAGGGTTTACATACATGCAAACATTGAGGAATTTGGGGAATTCAAATTAAGAGACCTCTATCACAAGCAGCTGATTGACAATGCTTTTGAGCTTAAACCAGAGTATAAGGATATTCAGAAGAAACAATTTGAGCAATTTATTCATTTCCCCTGCTTTGAAGAAGATGAATGGGTCCGGTATGTACTGAGCAGGATGCATGACAACTTTCTATGGCTAGATAGACCCTGCAAGATTACAAAAGAGGCAATTAGAGCAGTAACTGGTCTATACTCTTCCGGAAGGGTACCTATCCTCAAATCTGTCAAGAACAACATTGTAACAGAGGCCACCGGATCAAAATTTGACAAGAGGGCAATGACCATTGAAGATATTTCGGATCCGGATATCAAATATGCATCAATGATTATAGGATACAAGATCTATCACTCCAGCAGGGAGAATTCTGTATCCGGAACTGCAATATACACTGCTTATGAAATGTTAAGAAAGAATGCAGAATATGATCTCTGCGAACTACTACTAAGCCAATTAATGGAAAACATACAGAAAATCAAGAAGGATAAGAAGAATTCCTTTAAGTATGGTACTCTTATTGTATGTCTATTCTTCTATTTCATGAATGAGCTACCCGGAACAAGTGGATGGGTATGGCAGAATGACAAACCTGTTGCAGTCTAGATAAGAGACTACTTGCATGGACTTGGGGATGCAAAAGCGAGAAATTCAGCTCTATGGGGATACTTCAAAAACTTTCAGAGCATGATGCAAGCAAGAGAGAGAATTCCTCAGTCTCTCATTGAGAAATACAAGGACTCAGTGTGCTTTATGGTTGACACTGATCAGTGCCTAATGGAGGCAGTGGAGCCAAGGACTGTCTGGATCATGCCCATGGGGTATGAAGTTGATGAACAGATAGTGGAGCTGCATGTTCAACACATGCTAAGTCAGCCCAAAGATCCTAAGGCAGAAAGGTTTGGAACCTTTGAGGAGCTGAGTGTAAAAATACATGTAGAACTCAGGGAACCTGAGATTAAAAGAAAGGTAAGAAAAGAAGTAGAGCACATTGCTCAAGGCCTAGGTATCTCAAAGGAGGCACTTGATGCCAGCCGGGAAAAGAGGAGGAAGGCCGAGGAAGAAGAGAAAAGCAAAGAAAGTGCTCCGGTTGGAGCTCCCACCCGGACCAGATCAACAAAGAGATCTGCACCTCCCTCAACCAAAAGTTCAAAACCGGAAGTCCAGGCATCCGGTAAGAGATCCAAGACAAAAGCCACAAGGGCTTATGGAAGCCAAAAGGATGAAGAGGAAACAGAATCAGATGAGGGAGTAAGAGAAGTAAAGAAACAGAAGAAGAAAGGATCCGGTAAGCCCTCCACAGGCCAAGACAAGGCTGAAATGGCAGAGGTAACTGTTGAAAAGCCCACTCTGTCACTAGAGAGCATAATCAAGTCAGTCACGGTGGATGGAAACCTTCAACCAATGACTGAATCCTATGATGACTTCAGTGAGGCAGACCAAAAGACTCTGCAGGAAGCCACAGTTAAATATCTGAACATATACAATAAGGCTTTCATTGAGATCATATCTCTCATTCCTAAAATCCTAGAGAAGGAAATGGAAGTAAGAAAGAATAATGCTCATGCCAAAGATCTTGAGATCCGGGAGCAGATAGCTATTCAGCTATATCCTCAAATTGATCCCAAGACAATGAACATTATCTTCAAGGACTGCAAAGATGAGTTCAGAAGCAAAGCCAGGATGAATCAACTCATGCTTGGTGAGACTGACAAAGTGGCCCAAGAAACAGAAGAGATCCTCCGGAAGGCCTTCAAAAGGTTCAATCTTCCTGTTGTAGAGGACTTAGGTGCAGAAACAGCTGCTGATTTGGAATCTTCTGTTCCGGAAGAAGTGAGCCCTGAACAGACAAGTGAGGACTTGGGACCCTCTGCTCCAGAAGAAGTGGCACATGAACAAGTTAGCATCTCTCCTCCGGTTTCCCCTACAGTCTCCGGATCCAAAGAAGAAGAGCAATTACAGGAGAAGGAAGCAGTGGTGAAAGACAAAGAGGTTGACAGTTCTAAGACTGCAGAAGAGAAGAAACATCTGTCTCCGGCAAGAGACACTGCACAAACTGTTCAACAATTTTTGAGCAAAGAAACTCTAGAGATTGATGAACCGGAGCTTCTAAAAGGCCCATTTGATTTTGACTCTCTCTCTCCGGTACAAACAATGAAGATAGCTTCATTTGCAAATGCCAAGGCAAATGAAAAGCTCCTGAAGTCTCATATGGAAGACTGTGAGTTGATAGAGGCTGCTTCCGGAGTACTTGTGAAGATCATGCCATCAATCCAGATAGATCCGACAGCCTCCTCTTCCGGTAATCTAAAAACCTTAGTCAGCAGTGTTGATACACATTTTGATTCTCTAGAAAAATCAGCTGAAGAAAAGGTCCGGAAGGAATTTTTGGATAAGAGATTTTCAGAGATATTAGAATTAATTTCTAAAGATAGGAAGATTGTAAGCATTGGAATAAAGAGCTTAGAAAATGCTCTTAAGGATGGCGGTGATATCTATAAATTTTGTATATCCTGGTCAAAGGCAACAGCAGCATTTGACAAGAAAATAAAAGAGGAACAGGATAAGCTACAAAGCTTATCTCAAAGTTTTGATCCTCTCTCTTCCTCTATAATAAATCAAGAATGTCAAACTATTGCAGTCTTGAACGAAATAAAGAATCTTGAGAAGGAAAGGAAGAACATCACCAACCGGATGGGAGAACTTAGAAGGATTATAATCCCTAAGTTGGAAACCATGCATGAGGCCATCAGTGATGCTAGGACCACCGCCCAAACAAAAGATCCGACAGATCTCAAGCGGGCAGAAGCGTTTGCATTTTTGTTAAGTGGTCACATTTCAATTTTGGACAGAATGAAGCAAAGTTGGGCTACCGAAATGACTCAATTACAGACATCCTTTGCAGACATTCTTCAATATATGTGAGTATGTAAATATGCGGCTAAGTATAAGAAATTTTTGAAAATTTTGATATGCGGACCCTACCCTTTGCCATTGATGTCAAAGGGGGAGTGAGGAGCAGTGAAAAATGAGGGATCCAACTAAGGGGGAGTTCCGGAAATTGTATATAAAGACAGAGCATCAGCAAAGGGGGAGCATAGTGAAAACACTTAGTCATTTTTCACTAAGTGTTGCCATCAATGCCAAAGGGGGAGATTGTTGGCAAGAGACACTATATGGATTCATGGTTGTTGTCATTGATGGCAACAAAGGTCATCCCACATATCCACAAGTCATGATGTGTCTCTACCGGAAGTCAGAATAAAGAATGTTGTGGTCCGGTGAAGAAGAACAGAGCATGTGGCAAGGTCCGACAGATTGGTCCGGACCTCTCAGTGGAAGTGTCTTGGTGCAGTGCGGATTTGGGGAAGTCAAGAGGACTACCTTGAGTGGTAAATTCCAAGGATTTAGCCTCCGGTGATGGACAAGGAAAAAGATATGAATGGTTGAGTACCGGATTCCTGAGAGACAGTGAAAACAGAGGAAGAACTGACTGGCAGAGTATCAGACTGCTTTCCGGATGAGTTACTATTGATGACAGAGGTTGTGAAGGCATGAATCATGTTTGGCCGACATGATTAATGATATCTACAAGTATATGCTTGATCCGCATTGCTTGGTGAGGAAGGATTCAGCCGACAGAATGAAAGTTTATAAGAAACTAGACTGTTCCGGATGCTAACTAGAAAGGTGATGAAATTACTTGTGCGGATATATATAGAGGATGGATTTAGTTGTGAAGTGCGAAGTGTGTGTAGAGAGATATGCAAATAAGTCCAGAGAAAGAGCAGAGGTAGCAAAAAGGATCCGGTATGTGAAAGATAGCAGAATAAAGAACAGAGGAAAGATGAAGTGCAGCAGATCAGTGTACTGAGCCTAACCGGAACTGAACTCCAGCATATGCAGATGCTTCCAATCAGTTCAAGACTGTGATTCTCATCACTTTGTAGACAGTGTGTCTTTTTGTAGGCAGTGGGCCTCTTGTGAGCAGTGTGCTCGGGCAGTGAGCCCTAATTGGCAAGTGCCATTTTTGTAATTTCCTATTCTTCTAACAGAGAATAATTCTTGGGTTAATCACCCCGTGGTTTTCTCCCTTAACAGGGTTTCCACGTCAAAAATACTGTGTCATGTGTTTCTTATTTCATGGTTAATGTTTTGTGTTTGATTTTATGCTGCTTCAATTAAAAAGAAAGTTCAATAAGGGAAATAATTAGGATAACTGATTCACCCCCCCCTCTCAGTTATCAACAACCTCAACCTGTCCATTGGCTTGAGGATGATAAGGGGTAGACTTTTTATGCCTTATTTGATATTCCTCCACTAGCTTTGTGATTAGATCTGAGGTAAACTGAGGACCTTGGTCTGTTACTATTTCCCTTGGCACACCATATCTGGTGAAAATATCTTCATATAAGAATTTAGCTACATTACCATCTCTTCCAAACTACAATGCTTTGACCTCAACCCATTTTGTAAGGTAATAAGTACATACTAGAATATACTCCTTATTGTTGGAGATTGGAGAAATAGGACCAACAAAATCCAGTCCCCACTTGCCAAAATGAGCTAATGAAATTTGTGGTTGCAATGGCATTTCATCACTTTTAGTTGGTCTACACATTCTTTGACACCTATCACAGGCTCTGGTATATTTGATAGCATCCTTGCAAAGTGTTGGCTAATAATACCCTAATGTAAAAATTTTGAAGGCTATTCTTTTTGCTGCAAAGTGTCCCCCACATGGTTCATCATGACAAGCCTTCATGATATCAAACACTTCATCTTCTCTGATGCATCTTCTCATGATGTTGTCTGGTCTAGTATAGAAGAGAAAACTTGAAATCCAAGAGTAGGGAAAGCATTTGTGAACAAGTTGTCTCCGTTCTCTTGGTGAAAAATATCCTGGAATCTGCCCTATAACCAAGTAATTTGCTATGTCTGCATACCATGGTGTGGGGATAGTGAGAGAAAATAGATGCTCATCAGGAAAGGAATCATCAACCACACCATCTGAGGATTGAGTGGGCAATCTAGATAAAAATTCAACAACTACATTAGCCTTATTGGGCTTGTCAACAATTGTGATATCAAATTCTTGAAATAATAATAACCATCTGACCAACCTGCCACCCACTATTGGTTTGTTCATCAGATATCTGATGGATGTGTGATCAGTATGAATGAATACTTTGTAGCCAGTTATGTTGTGTCTAAACTTGTTGATGGCATAAACAATTGCCAACTTTCTTTCTCTGTCACTATGTAGTTTAGCTCAGGCCCTTGCAAGTTTTTACTGATGTAATAAATTGCATATTCCTTGTTGCCTTCTTGCTAGCCTAACACTGCCCCAATGGAAAAGTCTAAGGCATTGGTGTGAATATGGAAGGGTAATTTCCAATTTGGACCTCTCAAGACTGGGGCTTGTGTCAGAGCTACTTTCAATTTTTCAAAAGAATGTTGACATTGAGGTATCCAAGCAAATTCAATATCCTTAGATAGAAGTGCAAACAAGGGAGTAATAATTTTGCTAAAATCTTGAATAAACCTTCTATAATAACCTGCATGCCCAAGGAAACTTCTAACATCCTTCATTTTTTGTGGAATAGGTAGTGTAGAGATTATTTCTATCTTCTTTGGGTTGACCTGGATACCTGTAGATGAAATGAAATGTCCCAACACCACTCCTTTAGTCATCATCATAAAACACTTTTCACTACTTAAGGACAAATTGTGCTTTGTTCATCTTTTCAAAACTTTTTCAAGATTTTGCAAACCCTCATCAAATGTTTCACCATATGTGGTGAAGTCATCCATATACATGTCCATGCTATCATGAGCAAAACTAGAAAAAATACTAAGGACTGCTCGTTGAAAAGTAGCTGGAGCATTGCACAGTCCAAATGGCAAAACAAAGTATGCATAGGTCCTCCGAGGGTAGGTAAAGGTGGTTTTATCCTAATCCTCTGGAGCAATCTTTATCTAATTATATCCACCAAACCCATCAAGAAATGAGAAGTACTTCTTTCTTGCCAAAGAATCTAGGACTTTGTCAATAAAGGGCAATGGAAAGTGATCTTTTCTAGTGGTAGTGTTGAGTTCTTTGTAGTCAACACAAACTCTCCACTTGCCACCCTTTTTAGGAACTATCACCAATGGTGAAACCCATTCACTATCTGAAATGGGGTAAATAAAACCTACATCCAGAAGATTTTGAAGTTCAGCCTTGACTATGTCCCTTAGAGCAGGGTTCATACATCTTTGTTGTTGTCTGATAGGTCGAAAATCAGCATCAATATAGATTTTGTGCATGCATAGATTTGGGTCAATGCCTTTCATATCAGTATAATCCCATGCAAAAGATGTTGAATTGGACTGTAGGACATTTTGAAGGGATTGCTCCTATTCTTTAGTCAAGGCATTATTGATAGTCAACATCTTTCTAGGCTATATCTCTAATGGTTTAGTCATTGGTTGAATGGAAGACACATCAAGGCTAGGAAAGATTGGTAGATGCTGCTAGGGTAGTAAGTCATGAAACAATTGAGAAATTTCTTCGGTGGAGATGTTAGGTATTATACTGCTTAGTGGATCCTACAAACATGACAGGCAGTCTTACTGTTGTGGGTGCCTCCCACAGTCATTTTGGAGAATGTGTGCCAGTAACTCCTCTTCATCTTGGATATCCAACAAGGGACTACATTCAATGGTCATCAGGGTTTGCAAAGAATAATTATCCTCTTCTTCTAGAGTAGGCCAAATAGTTTGCTCCAGTTCATGGTACGGTTGGGCTGGTTGATACAATACCAATTTTTTGGTAATGGTTCCATTAGATATAATCATGTTTCTTGACTGACAACCTATAAATGCATCAGCTGTAGCAAGCCATGGTCTACCTAGTCTAAGAGGGTAACCAACAAGATTTACTTTAGGTTGCAATACAATGAAGTCAACAAGATATTCCCAAGAATCTAATGCAATGACTAAGTCTTCAATGATACCTTTAGGTTTTACTGTTGACCTATCAGCCTATTGGGTCTTTCTCTCCGAATCAGCAGAGGGTTTTCTAGTTCCAATGCACAGGTAGATTCAGCCAACAAATACAAGAGGTTGCGTGAGCTACCTCCCCTTCACTTCTAGTTCTACCGCACCAAGGGGGGTATTCCTATAGCTAAAGATTTAACTTTGACTCACCCAATGATAGAAAGGTTTAGCTTTACAACAACAGACAGAATACTCTCATGTTTGGACCAAGATTTGTGTGATAAATCACAAGGTTGGCAGTGTTCTTGGACATATCTGACTGGTTGTGGATGAGATTATGTAGGGATCCTATTTCTACTCCTACAACTAACAGATTGGAAATATGAAAGGATTTGTTTTATATTTTGGAAGAAAGACAGGGGGTTTTGGATCATAACTACTACACAAGGGCAGACCGGTGCCTATCTCAGGGCAAGGAGTCAACTAGACGTATACAAGTGAATGATTTGCACTGGCATTCAAGTTTCAAGGGGTCAGATTGGTGCTTCCCTTACAAACACCACCCAAGACTAAGTATTTAGCTACCTCTACTTACAAATATCCTTGTTGCCATACAATCTTCTTCATACTTAACCTAAAACAATTTAATCCACTCCTTGAATGGAGATTAAAGATCAAGCATGCAATACAGAAAGTCTATATCCTAGAATCTGAGGAACCCTTAGCAACCAGATTCAAAAGAAGGGATACATACAATAATGGAGACAAACAACTAAACACATGCCACAAAACATTTTTCATATAAAAATAACATGAAACTGAACATGTGTGCAACATACATTCAACATGTAACTCATAAACTCACAAAAGAGATAGAACAACCAAGAAATGCTCTGTTCTTTGTTATTTTCTCCAAAAAAATTACCCAAGTCTTCAACAACCCTAAAATGAGTAACACAGTTTTGATATATACCAAGAATGTGTTCTCAGCAGTCAGTACAATGGTCATCTCAAAATGCTACCAGATACACTGCACCATGAGAATGGCGCCTAAAACATTGAATGATCTAGGCAAAAAAAGAAGGAAGAGTAGGTGAAATTGGGGAATGTGCAGCCGACTGAAGATTTTTGCCTTAAAAATGGTAGTTGACCCGTCATTTCGACCCATACGCCTGCAAATTTTCCATTAATGGCCAACCTACCCGCAGGATGCAGCAACTTCAGAAAATGCAACAGTTGTGTGTTTTACAATTCTTCCCACTTGAAATGCAGCTACAGATACAAAGAAATTCCCCACTCCAAGAATTTTGAACAATGACTGTTGATTTCTTCCTTCTCGCCAAGATTTGTGGCTGCAAATCGCTTTGAAAAGTCGCTAACCAATAGAAACATGTCATGCAGGCGGCTTTTCTCCTTTTGACTTTTCACAATGAAAAAATACCTTATGCATTTATGCAAACCCTTTACCTTTCTTGCCTATTGTACATTCAAATTTTTGTATATGCACCTGCATATACATACAACAACTTTTTGACATGTGGTAGCCACTGATTAGTTCTACATTGTTGAAAAATTTGCATCTCCATTGGCTGTCGGAAAGACCCTGGAAGTGTCCACCGATAAGACTTGTCCCATCGATGACCCTTTGTATATCAGCCTCTTGTATCTTTTCCATTGTATATGTGCTTGTATATGTGTGGTTGTATATACATACAATCACCAACATACAAGGCGAATCCCAAATCCTTATAAAACAATTTGAAATTTCAATCAGGTCTGGCTTGCATCTCCTTTCTTGTACATCTCCTTGTATATTGCATATACAAATGCAATATACATACAACCACCAGATACAATACATTTATCAGCCAGATTGGAACAATTTTCAAATCCGACGTTGTATCTCATCCATTGCATATCACATTGTATATCGCACATACAACGTGCAACATACAACCCACTAACCATACAACTATGTGGGCCCCACCATGCTTTTGAACATATTTGACTTTGACCGCAACCTGCTTGTATATGTCTTTGCATATGCTCGTTGTATGTCTAAACATACAATGAGAATGTACAAGCAAAAGATGCATACAAACATGTTGGCCTTTATCAACTAAACTGCATACCTTTTCAGGTCTAGGCCTTGTATCTACGAAATGCATATAGACTTTGCATCTTCATCCTTGTATCTTTTCTTTGCATATCGCATATACAATGCGACATATATATAAGATACAATCACCCTTTGTACACAAAGTGGACCCCACTTCCCTTTGTATATTCTGACATACAATCTGCCTTGTATATTCCCAATGTATGTTTCCTTTGTATTTGCATCGGCCGTCGGGGAGATCCTAAAATTGACCGCCGATGACCCTTGTCATGCCGAAAGAACCTTTGTATGTTCGTCAATGTACATTGGACCTTTGTATCTTTCGCCTTTGTATATGCAAACATACAACGGTGAATGTATGTGCGAATATACATTCAAGAATGCATACATAAATACAAAGGATGAAACTGAGAAATCTCTGTGATGAAAATACTTGAAGTTAGAATATTTCTTGGTTTTTCTAGGTTTTTGGCAAAGATTCTCAAGGTGATATTTTGGGACTTTTGGCAAGGAAGATCATGGGTAGTTGAAATATTTAAGCTTTCTCTCCTTCTATTTAGGCTTTCTCTGATCGGATTTCTTTGATAGGAGGGAAATAGGAATATTTTGGGTTTCTCTGAAAAGGCCTACAGAAGAATACTTGAAACCCAAACCCTAGGTGGGCACCACCACAACCAATTGCAAAACAGTCTGAGTAGGTCTAAGATTGGTTAATTACAACATTTGCATTGTGTCCTTAGTCATGACATTGATTGATGCACCCAAGTCTATTAAGGTATTCTTGATTATGGCTCCATTGATCTTGACATCAACCACTGGACTTCCTGGATCAGTATACTTAGGAACGGTGATATTTCCCATCATGATGTCTACAAGGTTACCTAAGACATGGACTATTTTTGGGTCAACTCTTTTTCTTCCTAGTTTCTTGATACAAAGATCCTTGATTGTCTTAATGTAGATAGGAATTTCTTTGATGACCTGAATCAAGGGTATCTTTATATTTATATCTTGCAACTGTCCTATAAGGTCATTGGTGGGCTGTTCTAGTTGTTTTTGGATATCGAAGCGCTTAGGGAAAGGAGGCTTAGGGTTTGATATAGGTTGAGGTTTCTAAACTGGTTTAGGTTCTAAGGGTGATTCATCTAAGGCTTCCTCCATGGGTTCTCCATCCTCCAACTCTATGATTTGGGGAGATGAAGGACCTGCAAGGTGTTTCCTTGATCTGAGGTGAACATTACTTACCTCAACTCCATAGGTGGGGTACTACATCACTTCATTAGTATAAGCTTGTTGAACAGGCTTGTTGTTAGGGTTAGGTGCAGGTTGGGCAGGAATTTGGGAAAGTCTAGGAGGGTGATTTGGAGGTGCTGGTGGAGGCATGATGGCCTACTTTTGTGGCTATGGTTATGGCTAAGGTGGAAGCAAGGGTTGCTGATATTGGGAGTTTGGCTGCCATGGTTGGCCCTTGTTCCATTGAGGTTGCCATTGCTGTTGTTGAGTAGGCCACTGGGGATTATAGGTAGGGCCTTGGAAAGTCTATTGAGGCCATTGTTGTTGTTGGTTCCACCCTGCCTGTGGAGTAGAGCATGGTGGGCTTTGCCAAGGATTTGGATTAGTAGGCCAAGGCTAGTTATTCCAAGTAGAAAATTTTTGATTGGCAGCGGGAAAAGATGAATTATAATTAGGTGGATCATGGGGCATACCTTGCCTTTGCTACCATGATCTTCTTTGAGCAATAAAGAATAGTTTACCATCATCACCTTCGAATGGTTGAAGTTCTGGCCTTTCAATCTTCTCCTACTAGATACTGGCTACCCTTTTGCATTTACAGTTGGCCTTCCTTTGTCTACAGCTTGGGCAGTATTTAGTGAGCATTGCATCTGCCTCTTCTTTTTTCTTTTTAATGTGGAGGGTGTCCAACTGTGTAGCCATATGGCTAATGATATTTTCTTTCATATTGGTCAGCAAGTTCCTAATTTCCACTCGAGACACTCCATTAACTACCTTGCCTGTAATAGCTATTCTTTCTCCTCTGGGTTTTCTAGAAAAAGTCCTGGAGTAGTTCCTACAAGATATACAAATATCTTCAAAGGGTAATTGGGAGATATCCCCTATTCCAATGAGATTTAGGGCATCCATGTAATCATCATTGACCCCTCTTAAAAAGGCCAGCTTCAATGATTTTGCGGACAATTTATTCTGAGGGTTTTTCTTCAAGGCAAATTGGAATCTTTCCACATAGTCTTCTAATGGCTTCTCCTCCTTTTGTGACATCCTAAAGATGTCATTTCTTCTCCTGTCATGTCCTCTATAGTAGTCTTTGTATTTTGTCAGGAACTTTGTCTTCATGGTATCCCAATCTGGGATGACATCTTTCCCAAGTCCCATAAACCACCTTAAAGCAGCATCTTTTAGGGTAGCAGAGAACAACTTGAGTCTATAAGGATCAGTGGTATAATCATAACTCCTACACAGAATGTTAAACTCAAACAGGAAAGTGTCAGGATCTTCAGTCACCAAACCATAGAAAATAGGAAAAGTAGATGGTGGTATATTTTTCAAGGTAGCTACCCATGCTAGGTCTGGTATAGGGAATTCAAATGTAACTTGTCTTAGAGGATCTTCTACTACTTCTACCATTGTTCTCAAAGTTTCCTCTGTGGCAGTAGAGGAAGCTGATGGAGATGTAGGGGTGTTGATGAAGATATAAAAGGAAACTCTCCTTTAGCACTTCCTATTGTGTAGTTGTTAAAATTAGATGTACCCTCGATGTTTTGAGAAGTTGATGGGAGGAACCTTCCTCGAATGTCTCTCTGCCTCCACATACAGTATATTGAGATTTTATGTTTCAACGACCCTACACAATGTTAATAGAATGCCTGGTGTTTTAGATAAAAGGTGTTTTGATTAGCTATAATACTAGAAAACATGAAAATAATTAAACTATGAAAACATGTAAAGAAAAACCAAAAATGTGCCTAAGAAGTTAGCACCATCCCCAGCAACGACACCAAAAATGTAAAGGAAAACTAATGTGTTGTAGACTTAACTAATCTAGGGGAAAACCTATCTGAACAGTCCACTCTATCACTATGCATTCCTACATTGAATTATCGACCAAGGAGCACAAGCTTATGATGGTACTTGCAAAGTATATGCCTTCAAGGCTCATATGGTTTCCAGCTATTCTATCTTAAGTTTAAACAAACAAATCTATCTTGCTAGAATTGATAGAATTATAAAACAATGAAAACAACTATAAATCCTAGTTGCTACAGGTACCTATAACAAGGTCTATAGATAACTATTACAATAGGGAAACTTGTAGAATTAACTTAATTGAATTGTCAAGAATGAAATGACTAACTATTGACCTCCGAAGGATTTGTGAAGACACTAATATGTAATTGTTCATGAACTATATCTATTTGATCAAAACATAATACCAACTTGAATTCAAATTACATTTTAACAGAAAACTAATAAACCAACATTAACTGAAATGAAATAAACAAGGAGACAATCAATACCTTGAGTGGCCAGCTCAAGAGACTGTCTTCCTTAACTAAAAGCAAATCTAATCTAGATTCTATGTATCTTTGTAACACATATCAAAGCTTAACCTATTCCATACACAATCAACTCATATCAAAGTGTTCAACAATGAAATCTCTTTTTTTTGTCATATCCAGATTGTATTCCATAAATGTAACTTGCTTGAGTCTTTGCACATAGAAAAGGGAATGATAACTAAATTGAACTGAACTGCTAACAACTTCACTCTACTACCTTATATATCTCATCTTCCCCCTTACTATACAAAATGGAGAGAGCCTTATTTATTAATTAACTGACTCTGATCATTTACCACACCTAGATACTAGGTCGTGGAGTCAAGATCACATTCTTATTCTAACTGACTATAAGAAGAAGAATTCAAATCAAATTAGAAGTTTGATGCATGAACAATGTCCATAACCATATTTGAAACAAATCCACTCCTTAATTTATTACTATCCATGATGCTCCATAATTGTCTTCAGCCGTCTCTACATTCTTAGCGTTGAAACTCATACTTCTATTAACTTCTTTGTCTGCAACCTACTACAAATGCTCGATCTCATCATGACACGTCCAATTCTACATATAGAATTTGTTTCCAAAAGCATATACCACAAGCATTCTCCATGACTAACCATAAAAACATCTTATTTATACTTTTATACATATCTATATCTAATTCATTCATTAGATAAAATGATCATCACATTCCACATTAATACTATAAGTTCAGGTTTTAGAAGTATAAAGAAGGTCAACATATTATAGTGCAAACATGGATAAATGTCTTAAAGGGTGCCATGAAAGAAGTTTTTGGAGTATAAAAAGTAACATAAAAGAGACTAATTATGCAGCCCATCAGCCATCAGGCTTTCTTCTGAGCAACCGGGCTTTGATACCAATTGTTGAAATACACAGGACAACTAAGAGCGGGGGTGAATCAGTTGTCACAAAAAATTAACTTCATATGAACATCAAACCATCAACTACTTAATTCCTAATAATCAGATTCAACCATGAAAGCATGAAACAAGAGACTTCATCACAATCACACATTCAACCTAGTGGACACCAGATTTTTATGTGGAAAACCCTACAAGGGAAAAACCATGATGGGTGTTAGCCCACATAAATATATGTTAAAGAAATACCAAGAAATAGAGGCTCACTGCCCAAAATGCCCACTACAAAGATCGGCTCACTCCCAAGGGGTGGCTCATTGCTAAGGGGTGACTCACTGCCAAAAGATGGTGAACTGATTGGTAGCATCTACTCTATGTCGGGGTTCAGTTCCAATTGAGCACAGTATGTTTCCTCTACTCTACTTTGCCTTTACACTTCACACTTATCTTCACATTTTTACCCAAGGATATCATTTCATGATTTCATTACATGCCTTTATACAATTCATCAACCTTGGAATGTACATCAAGGTCAGCATTACATTCATCAATCGTTGGAACAATCTCCAAGGTCAACATACACAAAATAGGTCTGGACCTAATACAAAGATTTGCTAAGGAAAATATATAAAGATGTATGTGAATCACCCCATGCCTTAGCTAGGACTCGAATGCAATCCTTCAAGCCACAACATGCTCCTACAATCTTCAATGCATCTCTGCAATTAGTGAAAACAACCAAGTCGGCCAAGACTAATGTTCACACTAAGTCTTTTAGGAGTAGTCTTCAACCACAATCCATATTTCTCTTTGCAGACCAATCCAAAGGTAGGAACATGATCATGAGACATCCACAAGCACATTATAATCACCAGGAGCATCCACACAACCACTAACCACTTTATCCATGAGATTCTTCAATCTGAAGCACATGAGATTAACTGTCATCAACTGCCATAAAAGAAAAATCACTTATGGACTACCCAACCATGAACCATTAGATTTGAAGGCACTTATCATCATTACAAACTTAATTCCAGAACCGTAGATTGTGAAACATCAATGTGGAGAAATGCGGAGTAGAATACTTTCTCTCTATCACAACTGGATACATAGAAAAAGCAGGTTTCACTCTGGTAAACACAACTTACTCAAATATTCATGTGGAGAGCTCAAACTCAAAACATAACATCTTAAGACATGACTCAAAATAAATTCCAAACCATAGGCAAAGATATTCAATCTTCAAGAAATGTGGAGCAAGCTTCTAGACTATTCTTCTGAATACAATACACGATTTCCACCGCAACACACTATTTCCACTGGAGGAGATAATTTTCTCAATATCCTCAACATCAAGATCACTTACATAAGTAAATACAAAGCATCTCACTCATTACAAGAAAGCAACAAAATAAGAGCACAGTTGACACCAATGACAACACAAATATGTTAACATCAATGACAACACTGATTAGGCACATACTTGCAACACACTTTTCCATGAGTTGTTCTCACATCTCTAGACTCTAGAAGATAAGGAATTAAATAAGTTAGGGCATTTCACTATTGGTGGTAATCCTCCTATGTGAGCAAGTCCACTTGCAAAGGTTGCCTCAGCCATAGGGGGCCTAGGATTTTCATTCATTTGTTTCTAAAAATCCTTCAAATCAACATGCCCTAAATCACTATCCTTTACTTCTACCAAAAAGTTTTGAATAATCAATGAGACATCATGCCCCTAGTATTTTTACTTCATCTTGTATGGTTTGAATAGTAATAAGGTTAAATAAGTGATGGCTTTGAGTATATTTTGGTATGCAGCAAGGGAGATAACCTTTTCTAAGAGTCCAAGTTGTATAGAATAAATATCTAGTTCATGAAAAATCATGGCAATAAACTCTAAAGGGAAACCTAGACAAATTTAAATGCACTTAGTGATTCACAATAAGATGGGAGTGATATAGAATTGACCTTCAGTAAGAGTAGATTGAGTGTGTAGCTCGAGTTGACTAGAAGGAATAAGATGCAACATTGAGAGTATGAGATTTTATGGATAAAAATGTCAAAATGATTTTGAAGAAACTCCCTTTATAATCCAAAATTACCTATTAATTTAAGTTCTCCTTTCCTTTGGATCACCAAAATAAATTCTAGAAAAGTACTTATGACATTTCAGTGAAATCTATAGCTCTAGAACCTCATTTTCAGTGAACTTTCAAGTTCATGAACCATCAAATCTCCTAATGTTTCAGCATTTTGGAACAAGCTGAAACTCTCAAACTCTACTTCCTTTGAAATTTTCCTTTTGTTGATACAAAAATTTGCCGGTCTAATCCAGCAGCAACATGGGAAGTTTCTAATATGTGGGATTGACCCAAGAAACAACCTCCAAATTTTAGGGAAGCTAGCTCTTCCGTTCTTTTAGTGGGGTTTTGGGAAGAAATAGGAGGGAGAAAAGAGATTTGTAGATAATAAAATAAATTCCCAATCTATGGAGATGCACCATATTTGAAACGCATAGTTGCACAGTGATTAAACCTTGAAAGATTTACTAAGAACCAAAAAGCATTGATGCATAGTTAATACCTAGTTTGTGAGCAAATTTAATAGAGGCAAAAGAAACAAAGAAACTAGAAAATAGGAATAAAGAGACTTATACACATAGGATAGAGCTTTTCATTATTCGAACAATAATAGGTTACAAAGGCTGAAATTGTTGCACAAAGTAAGATATTACATTCTCCTGAAGAAAGAACTATAAAGGCAAAAGGAAAACATCTGTGTCTGCTCCAACCCTCCAATCTAAAAAGAATGTAGAACTCTGTATATGAAGAACTCCTTGACACTAACCTAGATCTGGCCTTTTACAGCCCCAAAAACCCAACAAAATATCTCAACTACCTCTCTAAAAATCTGCAACTAACTCCATAAAATCTGGCACAAATCTGGCAAATAACTATTATTTGAAACTAAACTATGGCTGCAACTAAAAATGGTAACTAAATTGGTTGTATCTGTGTCTCATTTCTCTTTGGCCTACGTGAGAAGAAAAATCTCCTGTCGCTCCTTTTACTATCCTATAGCTTGCTTATGAAAAAGAAATAAAGTGACCATGTATCATTTAGGGTTTCATCCTCTTTTCATGGGATGAGAGAGTCAAATAAAATAATAAAGCTTCCTCTTCATATCAGCATAAGGGACCCAACACATTTAATAAAAAACTTCTTATATATTACTTAAAATATATTTAATCCTGTGAGTTCTGAAAGAGAACTCAAATTAATATTAAAGCTTAACTTTAATAGAAAGGTCCCCACCATATTTTTAATAAAAGACTCTTATCCTTCATAAACTCCCCATGACCTCATTTGATACATTTATTTAAAATGAAAAGAATTCATTTCCTCTTCTTTCCTCCGCTTGCCCCACGTGGAGGCTTTCGATGATTTCTAAGCTGCTCTTCTTTATACTCGGGTGTCTCCAAGTGTCGGCCTTGGGTGATCTTGCTTCAACTTCTAACCTAAGCCAATGATGTGCTTCAATCAGAGAGTTGTTGTGTCTCATTGTTGTATTCATTAACTTCATTGAATCGGCCTACATCTCTATATCACTATATGCTATGTGAATGAAGTTGTGCGAATTATTATGGACTGCATTATCATTGACAATGCCTCATTTGAACTCAATGTCATCATTATTTGAATGCCCTATGTAGGAGATGTGGCACTTTGTTCCTTAGAAGAAGGCATTTTACCATGGTGCTTCATCTTATTAGTGATGCCTTCTTAATCTTGACAATGGCTTTATGCTTCTTGTTGTGCTGAGAGTTACACCTTATCTTGGCTAAGCTGCTTCAATCAGATGGTTGCTCCTTGTCATTTGAATTGTATGCCATGCACAATGTAGTGCCATCCTGCTATAAGGTCGAGCCTTAGATATAGTTTTGACTACATTTTGCTTTCCTGATGACTGTGCACCCTAAGAGGTGGCACCATAGTTGATAGTGGCAACTCTTTTGTATCTAGACTATGTTTCATACAAGACCAATGCTATTCTATATGATTGATGTGCCTTCATTTGAGCCTATGCTGGCTTCATGTTATACCATGACTGCTCATGATTCATTTATGTGCACTGACGCTATGATGCACTATTTTCCTTTATTAGCAGCTTGTAATTCAATATATGAAATAAGCCAAGCCTAATTTTATACAGTGTCTTATTGTCTCATGGCTGAGAGTAGCACCTCTACCAAGAGATCGAGCCTCAAGTTGTTGATGACATCTATAGCATGGGTAGCATCACTTTTATGCACCATTATGACTTCATTTTGTAATACATTAAGCTTTTGGATTTGGTGGTGATGGCTCACACTCACTTGAATGTTAATATTTATCATTCCATATCGTGCCCTACCTCTGAAACTTTGGAGTCAAGTACTTTCTATAGCTGAGAACTTAAAACTGTGGCTTGAGCTTTGAATGACGTTTGTGGCTTCCTAAGGAAATCATGCTTATACCCTCTATGTAGATTCATGCTTCCACTTGGACTGTGTTGTTGATTTGGGGAGAGCGTACTTCATTATGCTATGGCTAATAAGGCTAATTTCCCTTGTTGATTGGCCATAGGATCTCTAAATGTTGGCAGCTTTGATAATAGCGACATTCATATGACTATGAGATGCCTTTCCTCTTTTATGACCCCTGTACTGGCTTTAGAAACCATTGATACTCCTTGCTCTAGATGTGCTTTGAGATAATGAGACTCATGGTGGCTTGTAGATATGTGTGAGCCTTTGATAACACCGTCATCTTACCTTCCTCATGCCTCATTCAGACTATGACGCCTCCTCACTGTATTCCCTTGTTGATTAACATAAACTGTGACCATGCTCAAACTATGCTGCAACTAAATATGGGTTAGCTTTGTGCCCCATTAGAGAAAATGATGGCACCTTTCATTAGAAATGCATCTTTAAACCTCAACATCATAGATTAAATGCTACAAATTGAATCTTATTAAGAAATTTTTGAAATAGTGTGCAAAATTTGCACAATAGTTCTTGGCGACGGACTGGGTAAATGGGCCTGCCTATTTTGAACCTTAGATTCTCTAGTTTCACAGAGTGGCCTTATCCATTGGGCATAGAGTCACATTAATTTGAAATTGAAACATTATGAAAATGAAGACACATTCAAATCTGAAGATGCATACACAACTGAAACTAACTACTGAATCTAGGACATGAGACAAACAGAACCACAAAACTATTGTGCATCCATAGCAATAGAGACTTATTGAAAACAAACTGACTAATTTGAAATCTAATGTTACTGTTATAGCAACTTATTCTAAAACTAAAACTAATTTATTGATAACTGAAACACAAGGGAATATGCCCATTCACCGGGACAACAAAATAACTGCCATGTTTGATTATGTTTCTCCAATTTATCCACATTACACTGAAAATAAACTAGACAAACTGTATGAAGAAATATAAAAATATTTTGTACCTTTTTACTTCTTTACACTCTGGAGATTCTCTCTTTGCTTCAAAACACCATTCATGCTAATCAACATGTTGTTCCTGCATCAATGGAGGGTGGGTAGGGAAAATAAAACACTGAAGCTCTTCTTTATGGTCACATTCAAAAGATTCTACCAACTGAACTTTATTAATGACCTCTTTTGCAGGTCCTTCAATAGAATGATGACTTGTGATGGCATCAAAATCAAGTGTGTAGGTGACAAAACTGCCCAGAATATTCTTCAATCTGACCAGGATTCCTTTGTGCAAGAAGAAAGGTGTAGAATGTAACTTAGCATGTGACATTGTATGTGACTCTTAGATCTTGCAAATGTCCCTTTGATTCTCACCCTTATGTATCTTTTGTTGCAGCTGTGAATCTTCATCAAGAAGAAGATAATAACCATCTTCAAAAATTGAAAACAAATCAGCTCTGGAATTTATGTCTCTTTTAAACTCATCTTCATGATTTGCTACAGGAGGACTTGCAAATGAGCCTTGCACTTTCTCAATTGTAGGATCTTCCTCATCTAGAAATTGGTAGCCTTGTTGCAAAACTGAGAACAAATCCTCATCTTGCTGTTCCAAATGTTGCTCATGTACCTCTGAGGCATCCTCCTCTAGATGTGAAACTTCCTTTGCAACCTTCTCTTCAAGATCAAGCACAAACTATTCATAACTATTTACCCAGTACTTTTCAGCTTCAAAACCCCTTTCAAAGTACCTTTTAGCTTCTAGAAGCCTCACCTCATCAGCATCTTCTAAATTTGATTTAAGATTTGACAGTAACTCTGAATCACACTTTGCCACATATGCTTGATGCTGGTAACCAGAAGGACACACAAGAGCCACTTTCTTTCTTGTAATTTGATTCATGAAACTTGATTCTTCTTGGATGTCAAGGTGACAAAGAACCTAATCTATGACCTCCATGGGCTGATTTGCAGCTACATAAACTTGTAAAGGATAATTTACAAGATAGTGGGGCAGTGCCTTAGTATGAGGAAGGATTTTTTCTATAATAAGATCACACTGGTGTGGTTGTACATAAAGGTCTAGAGGCATGACATATGGATCAACATGGTACATAGCTTGATCTTTTTAACTCTTTAATCTAATAAGAGAGGGTTTTAATTAGTTCTTTCACATCACTCATCTCCTCATGATTTGGCAAATCAGCAGGGAGGGTGGGTGGACTAAAATTTGTATGTATCTGGCTATAAGAAAGGATGTGAGACATGCTATTTGTATGAGGCATTAACTATTTTAAGGGTAGAGGAGGTAATTTTCTAGCCACTATGAGATTACTTTTAGCCTTAATAGCCAGATCATATGACTGGGGTAATGTCTCACCTCCTAGGGCTTGGATCATCACAGATATCTCAGGCTCTAAAGCCTTTAAATAATACAAGAAAGCAAAGACTGGAGGAGGCCTCATGTCTATAGAATTTTTTTTCCATACCTTGTCAAATCTTGAATTGAAATCATATATGGACTCTATTGGATGCCTTTTGATGGTAATCAGGTTTTGGGTAAGAGTGCTAACATCCATCCTGTCTTTGAACTAACTGTAGATGAACCCCCTGAGCTGATCCCATCCAGTGATCAAACTTCTATACCATTCTTTTGGTTTACCTTTGAGGGAAGATGCCAGCAACAAAAGAGCATGATTCTCATTTGTAACATTGTGAACAGAGCATAGATTGGCTACATCTTGAATGTGATCTACAAGAAAAACTGAGCCATCTCCATGAAAGTGAGGTAATGCCTTCCAAGCTGTGTCGGGAACTTGACCCTGTTGCTGAAGAACAAGAGGACTTGAATCCCAAGTCACAAAGGGTATATTTCTTTGAATATTCAGATGCACATATATACCAGGAGTTGCCATGATCTGCAGGTGCAAAGATCTGACAAAGAGCCTTTAGTAGAGTCACCAGATGGATGATTAATTATCCTATGAGCAGATACTTTTGTGATTTTCCATCAAAACCACAGAATACAGGGCAAAGATTCACTAAAAACAAAGACTTCTTTGACTCCAGTCCCACCGGGCATACCAAAAATTGTTGATGCATAGTTTTGCAGGTCTAATCTAGCATCAACATGGGAAGTTTTTGAGATGTGGGATTGACCCAATAAAAAACCTCCAGAATTTAGGGAAGCTGGCTCTTCCATTCTTTCAGTGAGGTTTTGGGAAGAAATAGGAGGGAGAAAAGAGATTTGCAGATAATAAAATAAATTCCCAATCTATGGCAATGCACCAGATTTGAAATGAATAGTTGCACAATGATTAAACCTTGAAAGATTTACTGAGAACCAAAAAGCATTGATGCATAGTTAATACCCAATTTTTGAGCAGATTTAATAGGGGCAAAAGAAACAATGAAACTAGAAAATAGGAACAGAGAGACTCATATGCACAGGATAGAGCTTTTCATTATTTGAACAATAATAGGTTATAGAAGCTGAAATTGTTTGACAAAGTAAGATATTACATTCTCTTGAAGAAAGAACTGCAAAGATAAAAGGAAAACATCTGTGTCTGCTCCAACTCTCCAATCTAAAAAGAATGTAGAACTATGTATATGAAGAACCCCTTGAAACTGACCTGGATATGGCCTTTTATAGCCCCAAAAACCCAACAAAATATCTCAACTGCCTCTCTAAAAATGTGCAACTAACTCCATGAAATCCAACACAAATATGGTAAATAAGTGTTATTTACAACTAAACTGTGGCTACAACTAAAAATGGTAACTGAACTGGCTGTATCTGTGTCTCATTTACCTTTAGCCTGCATGAGAAGAAAAATCTTCCGCTGCTCCTTTTACTATCTTGTAGCTTGCTTATGAAAAATAAATAAAGTGGCCGTGTATCATTTAGGGTTTCATCCTCTTTTCACGGGATGTGAGAGTCAAATAAAATAATAAAGCATCCTCTTCATATCAGCATAAGGGACCCACCACATTTAATAAGAAACTTCTTATATATTACTTAAAATATATTTAATCCTGTGAGTTATGAAAGAGAACTCAAATTAATATTAAAGCTTAACTTTAATAGAAGGGGCCCCACCATATTTTCAATAAAAGACTCAAGTATCCTTCATAAACTCCCCATGACCTCATTTGATACATTTATTTAAAATGAAAGGAATTCATTTCCTCTTCTCTCCTTTGCTTGCCCCACATGGAGGCTTTCGATGATTTTTGAGCTGCTCTTCTTTATACTTGGGTGTCTCCAAGTGTCAGCCTTCGGTGATCTTGCTTTAGCTTCTAACCCAAGCCATTGATGTGCTTCAATCAGATGGTTGTTGTGTCTCATTGTTGTATTCATTAACTTCGTTGAATCGGCCTGCATCTCTATATCACTATATGCTATGTGAATGAAGTTGTGAGAATTATTATGGACTACATTATCATTGACAATGCCTCATTTGAACTCAACGCCATCATTATTTGAATGCCCTGTGTAGGAGATGTGGTGCTTTGTTCCTTAAAAGAAGGCATTTTACCATGGTGCTTCATCTTATTAGTGACGCCCTCTTAATCTTGACAATGGCTTTATGCTTCTTATTACGCTAAGAGTTACACCTTATCTTGGCTGAGCTGCTTCAATCAGATGGTTGCTCCTTGTCATTTGAATTGTATGCCATTCACAATGTAGTGCCATCTTGCTATAAGTTCGAGTCTTAGATATAGCTTTGACTGCATTTTTCTTTCCTGATGATTGTGCACCCTAAGAGGTGGCACCATACTTGATAGTGGAAACTCTTTTGTATCTAGATTGTGTGTCATACAAGACCAATCCTATTCTATATGATTGATGCACCTTCATTTGAGCCTACGCTGACTTCATGTTATACCATGATTGCTCATGATTCATTTATGTGTGTTGATGCTATGATGCACTATTTTCAATTATTGGCAGCTTGGAATTCAATATACGAAATAAGCCAAGCCTAATTTTATATAGTGTCTTATTGTCTCATGGTTGAGAGTAGCACCTTTGCTAAGAGATTGAGCCTCAAGTTGCTGATGACATCTATAGCATGGGTAGCATCACTTTTATGCACCGTTATGACTTCATTTTGTATTACATTAAGCTTTTAGATTTGGTGATGATGGCTCACGCTCACTTGAATGTTAATATTTATCATTCCATAACCGTGCCCTACCTCTAAAACTTTGGAGTCAAGTACTTTCTATAGCTGAGAACTTAAAACTGTGGCTTGAGCTTTGAATGACATTTGTGGCTTCCTAAGGAAATCGTGCTTATACTGTCTATGTAGATTCATGCTTCCACTTGGACTGTGTTATCAATTTGGGGAGAGCGCACTTCATTATGCTGTGGCTAATAAGGCCGATTTCCCTTGTTGATTGGCCATAGGATCTCTGAACGCTAGTGGCTTTGATAATAGTGACATTAATATGACTATGAGATGCCTTTCCTCTTTTATGATCCATGTGCCAGCTTCAGAAACCATTGATACTCCTTGCTCTAGATGTGCTTTGAGATGTTGAGACTCGTGGTGGCTTGCAGATATGCATGAGCCGTTGATAGCGCCATCATCTTACCTTCCTTGTGCCTCATTCGAACTGTGATGCCTCCTCACTGTATTCCCCTGATGATTAACATAAACTATGACCATGCTTCTATGTTGCAACTGAATATGGGTTGGCTTTGTGCCCCATCAGAGAAATGATGGCACCTTTCATTATAAATGTATCTTTAAACATCAGCATCATAGATTAAATGCTACATATTGAATCTCATTAAGAAATTTTTGAAATAGTGTGCAAAATTTGCACAATACCTTTAGCAAGAAATTAAACTTCTTCAGCGTTTTGTCCTTTTGGTAAACTATTGAACTTACAAACCAAGTTTCAGCACCTCCTTTAGTTTGCAAACCAAGAGGTTCACCGAAATGTATGCAAAGAATTGTGTAAGTGGGATTAAATCCTTTCAATTAAGGAAAACATTTGCGAACTAAGAAAATGGCCGAAACAAAAGATTTTGACTACATTCCTTTCGGTATGAAATGAGGTTCAGAAAATAAGGAAAACATTAGAAAGAAAGGAAGAGAACATTCAGTAGACAAAATTTTCAACAAGGTGAGTGGTTAGAAAACTTGGCAGTTTGTCAAAAATGATAGGTAAAAATAATCTTATCGGTGGTTTGTTGGGTTTACAAAGTTGAGACTTTTTTGAAAATGGAAGACATTAAACAAGAATGAACACGACTTTTAACAAACTGATAGGTTCACAAACTTATGGACCTACCAAAAATGTTTGCCACTTAAGGATCTTGCTAAAATAATAAAAAACAAATGATTTTTCTGAGGTTTCAAGCCCAAAACTTTGAAGACTCATAGGAGACTTAAACTCAAAATGGCCCAAAATTTACACATGAAAGACAACAACAAAATTTTGGGTAACATCCATAAATTAAATTAATTAAAAATGAGACATTAGAATAATGCTTGTCAGAACACATTTATTTTCCTCCCTAAGTTACACTTAAGGAGGGTGTTAATGTAACATTTATTGTACCTCTTTTATTAAGTTTAGTTAAGTAATATGTTTGAATTAGGTAGGTAGCTAATAAGGACATGTTTCATGCTTGATTAAAGGCAATCAATTACCACCTTTACCTCAATTGGAGGAATTTAGGTGCAACCTCTACCTCATCAATTGTTGGCAAGAGACACTATGTGGCTTCATAAGTGTTGTCATTGATGGCAACAAAGTCTATCCCACACATCCGCAGTACATAGTATGCCTATACCAGAAGTCAGATTGAAGATTATTTTGTTCCGGTGAACAAGAATAGTGTATGTAACAAGGTCTGCCAATCAAGTCCAGATCTCTCAGATGGTGTAACTCAGTAAGTTACAGACTTGGACAAGTCAAGAGGGGTATCATGACTACTGTATTCTAGAGATTTAGCCTCTAGTGATAAAGCATGAAAAAGATATGAGCATTTGAGTGTTGGGTTCCAGTCAGGCAGAGCAGGCAGAGAAAGAACTGACTGGCAGAGTATCAGACTTCAATCTGGATGAGTAAAAGGTGTTGATCAAGCAACTTATGGGATTATACATTGATGGCTGACATGATTAATGACTTCTATGCCTATGTTTTTGATACACATCACATATCAAGCATGGATTCAACCAACAAATTAATTACTTGCAGTGTTTGCATGTGCCGACTAGAAAGTTGATAAAAATCCTTGATGCGAATATATATAACAGATAGATTTCAGCATGTAAGAGGGTGTGGTGATTATGTGATAAAAGAAAGTGTGAAGAAAAGCTAAAATTCAAGTCCAGATGTGACAGAACAACAACATTAAAATAGGAGAAGAATGAAGTGCATTAAATCAGTGTATTGTGCCTAACCAGAACTGAACTCTTGCCTTTGTAGATTCTTCTCATCAGTTTAGACACTTAATTATGTTCTGTAAGTTCTGTAGATAGTGAGTCTCGTGTAGGCAGTGTGCTCGGGCAGTGAGCTCTAATTGGAAAGTGCCATTTTGTACACCTTTATTCTTTTAACAGAGAATACAATCTTGGGTTAGTCACCCCGTGGTTTTTCCCTTAACAGGGTTTCCATGTAAAAATCCTTGTGTTATGTGTGTTGATTTATTTCTGCTCTTATGATTACATATGCTTTTATGTTTTGATGCAATATTGAATATTAAGATAGCAAAAGAAAAGAAAGTTAAAGAAATTTTGAGATAACTGATTCACCCCCCCTCTCAGTTATCTACCTTGTATCCAACAATTGGTATCAGAGCTAAGTTCCTCTGAAAAGTCTAACAACTTGAGGAAGATCCAAGAATCTCAATGGATGAATATTGTATGAAAGAACAACTACAGTCTACCCTAGATGATCTTGAGCAATCTCACTCTGAGGTCAATAACTTGAGAGAGCAACTCAGGGAACCTGATGAGTTTATCAATGAGCTAAAAGAAAAACTTAGTATTTCTGTGAAAAAGATAAAGAAATTACTTCAAAAACTAGCAAATCAGAATGAAGCCAACAATACTGATGAGGATCTGAATGAAAAAACCAAGCTATGTGAAAAAATCTCAAAAGAAGTCATTATGATGAGACATGAAATGGAATCAGGAGTTATGAAGTTCACCCAAGAGATTGAAGAAAGAGGAAGATTGAAGATAATCTAAAACAATCCCTCAAGGAGAAATCAGAGGACTGCCACAAAATGAATAGAATAATCAGTCATCTTGAATCTGAGCTTGAAGAAGCTAGAGACAATGAAGAACAACTTGAGAATCAGATAGACACTCTTAAACAAGATCTTCAAACTACAAATGAATACAAAGAAAAATTCATGATAAGCTTAGCCCAACTTGAAGTTCTTCTTGAAAACCAAAAGGGGGTAGATAATAAGCATGGCTTGGGATATGAGAAAAGTGAAAGCTCTGAATCAGGTCAGAAGAACTTTGGATCAGTAAATCAAAGAAACAAGCCTAGAAGACCTTCGGTAAGGCAACCAAATGCTCAAAGATATCCATCCTTCAATGCATATTGCTTCAACTGCAACAATTTTGGTCATAAAGCAACTCAGTCTAGGAGGAGAATGAATCAGAGTAATCTATCCTTCTTCAGACAATGTTTCAACTGCAAAAGGTATGGTCACAAGTCTTATGAATGCAAAAATATGCAAATAAACAATTCATTCAATGGTAGATGCTTTACATGCAATAGAATGGGACATATGGCTAATCAATGCATATCAAGAGGATATCAATCAAATAAGCAAAGAAATGTTGTCTGTTACAATTGCAATAGATCCAGTCATATTACCAAATTCTATAGAAGTAGAAATCAAGATAGAAAAGGTCCAGTGCAACATAATCAGAAACAAGATAAGGGAAAAGGTAAAGTGAATGCAGATGAAGTTTAAAAGGAGATGAGCAAGATTTGGGTAAAGAAGAGTACAAAAAATATTGGAGATGGATCCGCAATGAAATCCAATGCTGATATTCCTTCCAGAAACTAAAAAGTGAGCTCTAGCTCAGGGGGAGTCACAGAGAAAAACAATTTCCCCCAGCCAGTCAGCTAGTGCCTAAATTTGGCACATTGAGTAAACATCTATCGCTGTGGATTAAAAGGGTTCTCAGAAAAACATCTAGACAACCTTCAGTCATATTGTGAAAGATCCACATGAAGTTTTGAAAGATTTCTAACCACTCAAGTTAATCTGGTTCCGACAGCTATCCAGTAAAGTAGGACTTTCACAGACAGATCCGGTAAAATTCAAAATTGAAATACTTTGATCTGTGAACCCATGGCATGATTAAAGAAAAGAAGATACAATGTCAATCCTCACTGAAAATAATTCTAAGTTTAGTGCAGTGATTCGAGAAGATCTCTCTCAAAATAGGGCAACCAGATAACTTAAGTTGTGCATTTATTACAGAAGGAAATTAGGGTTTGCGCAAGAATAAAAGGGTTCATTCACTCATTATTTGCACACTTGCACTCATGAAGGAGAAAAGAAGAGCTCTACAACAAAGTTTCTACAACTCACTCAAGATCAACTGGAAAATTGAATTCAATCAACGATTTATTCTGGCTCTCATTTCAAGCCCTAAAGCGTGAAAAGGTACTTCTATTCTAAAAATCTCTCTCTAAATCTCTTTCAAAATGGCTACTCGAATGGTTGTCAAGATCACTGATAGGCCGCATCCTAAATTCAAGAAACACCCTTATAAATCTCTAGAAGTTGATCCCTTAGGCGCATTTTCTAGCATTCCACACAGAGTATTGCATGTAGAAGATGTTAGGGTTTATATCCATGCAAACATTGAAGATTTTGGAGACTCAAAATTGATTGACATCTATCAAAACTAGTTAATGGATGAAAATTTTGAACTTAGACCTGGATTCAAGACCCTAAGAGACAAACATTTCAAACATTGCATACATTTTCCATCTTTTACAGAGAACGAATGGGTCTGGTATGTTCTAAGAAAAATGCATGATAATTTCATGTGGCTAATCAGGCCCTTCAAGATAACTAAAGATGCTATCAAGGCAGTGACCGAACTACACTCATTCGGTGGGTTACCTGCACTTAAATAAGTGAAGAACCAAACAATAACTGAAGCCACCAGATCTAAATTTGACAAAAGAGCAATGACTATAGATGACATCACAGATCCAGATGTCAAGTTTTCCTCAATGATAATCGGCTACAAGATCTATCATTCGAGCAGGGAAAATTTTGTGTCTGGCATAGCATTCATGCAGCATATCAAATGTTAAGGGAAGATGCAGACTATGATCTATGTGAGCTTCTTCTAAATCAACTGTTGGAAAACCTGTAGAAGATTAAAAAGGATAAGAAGAATTCCTTTAAATATGGTAGCCTAATATTGTGCCTGTTCTTCTATTATATGAATGAGCTACTTGGATCACATGGTTGGGTTTGGCAAAATGATAAACCGGTTGCTATCCAAATTAGAGATGATATGTATGGACTTGGTGATGCTCAAGCTCAAACCATAGCCCTCTGGGGTTACTTAAAAAATTTCCAAAGAATGATGTAATCTAGAGAAAGAATACCCCAATCCATAGTTGAGAAATACAAGGACACAATGTGCTTCATGCTTGACACTGATCAATGCCTAATGGAGGCAGTTGAACCAAGGACTGTATGGATAATGCCTATGGGATATGAGGTCAATGAAAAAATCTTGGAGCTGCATATTCAATACCTGCTAACCTAGCCTAAGGACACTAAAGCAAAAAGGTTTGGTACCTTTGAAGAACTAAGCATAAAAATACATGTTGAGTTAAGACAGCCGGAGATGAAGAAGAAAGTAAGAAGGGAAGTTGAGGAAATTGCCAAGAGATTTGGCCTATCAAAGGAGGTTGTGGATGCAAATAGAAAAAAAGTGGAGAAGGCTGAGAGAGAGAAACAAGAAGCAAAGAAAGAAAATGTTCCAGTGCAAGCCTCCTCTCAGACTAGATCATCCAAGAGATCTGCACTTGCCACTCCTAAAAGTTCAAAGGCTTCCAAACTAGAAGTCAAGACATCCAAAAAAGGAGAAAAGAGGACAAAGACCAAAGCCACAAGGTCATATACAAGCCTTAAAGATGATGAAGAAACATAATCCAATGAGGAAATCAAGAAAATGAAGAAGAAGAAATCCAGAAAGTACTCTGCCAGTAGAGACGAGGAAGAGAAGATAGAGGAATTTGTTGAAAAACCCACTCTTTCCATTAACGATGTCATCAAGGCAATCACTGTGGATGGGAACCTATAGCCAATAACAGAGTTCTATGATGAATACAATGATGCTGACAAAAGAATTCTAGAGGAAGCCATTGTAAGGTACTTGAATATCTATAACAAGGCATTCATTGAAATAATCTCTTTAATTCCAAAAAGCCTAGAAGAAGTATTGGAACAAAGAAAGGTGAATGTAAAGGCAAAAGACTTAGAGATTCGGGAACAAATAGCAATTTAGTTTTATCCTTCTATCACTCCAAAATAAATGGACATGATTTTCAAGGACTGTAAGGATGAGTTCCAGAGTAAAGCAAGAATGAATAAAATTATGCTTGGAGAAATTGACCAAGTAGCAAGAGAAACAAAAGATATCCTCCAGAATGCTTTCAAAAGATTTAATCTTCCTATTATAGAGGAAACATATGAAGAACCTTCTACCATGGATGTTGAAGGATTAAAAGTAATTGATGAGGAATTTTCTTCCAAGGATGTTGAAGGATTAAAGAAAATAGATGAATAAAAGTTTGAGGACCTAGACTCCTCTGTTCTGGAAGTGGAAGTTCATAAAGTAGTAAAAACAGGTGACATCTCTCCTCCGGATCCCATTGTAGACATTCCTAATTCTGAAGCTGAAGGAGAAGGTAGAAAAGAAGAAAAAGTGAGTCAAGAAGAGGAGGTTAAGGGAAAAGAAGAAGAACAAACAGAAAAGACTAATGATGACTGTTCTGATATCCCAAAAGAAAAGAAGACTCAATCACTAACAAGAGACACTACAGAGGCAGTAAAGAACTTCCTAAATGGAGAAATGATGGAGATAGATGAACTTGAGCTATTTCAAGGGCCACTAAATTTTGACTCTCTCTGGTTCAGACAATGAAAATAACATCTTTTGCTCAAGCCAAAGCAAAAGAAAAACTCCTGAAATCTCACATGGAAGACCGTGAACTATTGGAGACTGCATTCAGGATACTGGAAAAGATCATGCCATCCTTCCAAAAGGATCCTTCGGCCTCACCATCCGGTAACTTGAAATCCTTGGTAAATTCTGTTAGCACTCATTTTGAAACTCGAGAAATCAGTAGAAGCAAAGGTCTAGAAGGAGTTTCTCAAAAAGAGATTCACTAAAGTGCAAGGACTCATTGTTAATGATAGGAGGACCCTTGACATTTGAATAAAGAGCCTTGAAAATGCTCTTAAAGATGGTGGCGATATATAAAATTTTTGTTTATCTTGGCCCAAAGTAACAGAGGACATTGAGAAGAAAGTGAAAGAGCAAGAAGGTAAATTGTCAAGTTTATCTCAGAATGTTGATCCCCTTACTACCTCTCTACTGAATCAAGAATGCTAGGCCATTGTTATCTTAAATGAAATAAAGAAGCTAGTCAAAGAAAAGAAGAACATAATAAATAGAATGGGTGAACTCAGAGGGATAATTATCCCTAAGCTAGAGGCAATGCATGAGGCCTTGACAAATGCTCAGACCACAGCCCAGACTAGGGTATGTGCAGGATCATCGCAGGCCAAACAGTGGCAGTGGGAAAAAAATCACGTTTTTACTTAGCCAAATTTGTGACTTGGCAAAGTTTGACTTTGAAACAAATATCTATTTTGGTTTGGATACCAAACCAAAACAGATATCTGTTTTCTAAAAAAATTTGGGAAAAAGGCTTTTTACTCTTTTTGAAAATACACCTCTTAAATCTTGGATCTCCCATCAATATATGAACCTCCTTAAAGACCGTTTCTAGTGAAGGAGGAGGGCAAATTAACATTGGTAGCTTCTTTACACATTGATCCATAAGGATTTGTTAAACACTAAGAATCATCACTAATGAATTACTCAAATAATCAATAATAAAATATTCAATTTTGTTCATTAGGTGAAATAATCACTTTTCTAGTCTATGTTCCAATATTTTGGGGATAGGAATCGTGGGGCAGCAGGCGTTGTGTTTTGGGGCATTTTGGATTTCATGCCCTAAATTGCTTTACGCAATCCTTCTTATGATTTGATTCATGATACATGGTTTGAGGAGGATACACATGATATACCCTTACCCTCTAGTGATAAAATTATGAATGATACTTTATGTGGTGAAGCTACACCTTTGTTAATCCTTCATGACATTGTTATTCCTTGTGATGATGATGTCCTTCATGTGATATGTTAGGACATAATGCAAAGTTAACATGGCATGAACTCTCTTGGAAGGGTAAGCATGGACTATAAGAACGTTGAAGTAGTTGGATTTGTTAAGCTTGCCATTTATGAAAGAACCTTTTAAAAGGTTAACCTTAATTAGGTAAGGTTATGTTTCAGTGTGGTTGTTTGTGCAACAATGTGTAAATTAATGTTATCGAAGGATAAATCTAACTATAATATACTAACATTTTAATAACCATGAGAGCTGGGACTAACAATTAGACTAAAAACTTGACAAACAATACAACTTGGACACATGTAGGACTTGGAAACTGGAAAAGAATATAATTAAATGTGGAAAACAATGACAAAGTGGTATTAGTTGCACCTATATAGAGAAGTGGTTTAGAAGTTGGTTAGGGGAATTATTTAGGGTTTAGAGGTTTAGGGTTGCTCGGGTTTAGGGGTTTAGGGTTTACAGTTTAAAGAGAGATAGAGAGAGGGGACTGATAGAGTTTGGGAGAGATAGAGGAGACAAAGGGGAGAGATAGGAGATAGAGAGTGAGAGACATGTCAAAAGACATAGAGAGAGAGAGATTGAGAGGTAGAGGGATGATAGAGATAGGGAGATAGAGGTTTAGGGTTGCTTGGGTTTAGGGGCATTATTTAGGGTTTAGGGTTTATGGTTTTGGGGTTAGGGGTTAAGGTTTAGAGGTTTAGGGTTTAGGGTTTAGAGAGAGATAAAGGACCAATAGGGAGATATAGAGGAGTCTGAGGGGAGAGATAGGGATATAAAGAGTGAGGGACATGGCAAGAGACATAGGGAGAGAGATTGAGAGGTAGAGGGACAAAGGTGATAGGGAGATAGGGGAGAGATAGGGAGATAGTGGTTTATGGTTACTTGGGTTTAGGGTTTAGGGGTTTGGGGTTTAGGATTTCTTAGGTTTAGGGGTTAGGGGTTAGGGTTTAGGGGCATTATAATTTAGGGTTTAGGATTTATTGTTTAGGGGTTAGGGGTTAGGTTTAGAGGTTTAGGGTTTTGGATTTAGGGTTTATAGAGAGAGAGGAATGATAGGGAGATATAGAGGAGTTTGAGGGGAGAGATAGGGAGATAGAGAGTGAGGGACATGGCTAGAGACATAGGGAGAGAGATTGAGAGGTAGAGGGACAAAGGTGGTAGGGAGATAGGGGAGAGATAGGGAGATAGTGGTTTAGGGTTACTTGGGTTTAGGGTTTAGGGGTTTAAGGTTTAGGGGTTTAGGGTTTCTCAAGTTTAGGGGTCAGGGGTTAGGGTTTAGGGGCATTATTTAAGGTTTAGGATTTAAATTGTTTAGGGGTTAAGGGTTAGGTTTAGAGGTTTAGGGTTTTGGATTTAGGGTTTATAGAGAGAGAGGAATGATAGGGAGATAGAGAGAGGAGACGGAGGAGAGAGATAAGGAGATAGAGAGTGAGGCACATGGCCAAGGACATAGGGAGGGAGATCAAGAGAGGTAGAGGGATGATAGAGATAGGGAGATAGGGGAGAGACAGGGAGATATAGGTTTAGAGTTGACTAGATTTAGGGTGTACCTAGGTTTAGGGTTTCTTAGTTTTGGAGATAGCTAGATAGAAAGAGAGAGGAGACAGATAGGGAGAGATAGAGGTGACAAAGGGGAGAGATAGGCAGATAGAGAGTGAGCGATATGTCTAGAGAAATAGGAAGAAGGATTGAGAGGTAGAAGGACGATAGAGATAGGGAGATAAGGGAGAGATAGGAGATAGGGTTTAGGGTTGCTCACGTTTAGGGTTTAGGGGTTAAGGTTTAGAGGTTTAGGGTTTAGTGTTTAGAGAGAGAGGACCAATAGGGAGATATAGAGTGAGGGACATGGCTAAAGCATAGGGAGAGAGATTAAGAGGTAGAGGAATGATAGTGATGGGGAGATAGTGAGATAGGGAGATAGAGAGATAGAGGTTTAGGGTTTCTTGGGTTTAGTGTTTAGGATTTAGGGGTTTATGGTTTCTCAAGTTTAGGGTTTAGGGGTTAGGAAATAGGGGTTAGGGGTTAGGGGTTAGGTTTAATCATGCATCCCAATCATTCCCCTATCATTCCTATATGTCCTATCTCTCCCCTCTATCTTTCCCTCTCCCTTATCGACGAAGCAAATGGAAACAAGAAAACTAGGACTCCCTTTCTCAGGTTTAGGGTTTAGGGCTTAGGGGAATTATTTAGGGGTTAGGGTTTAGGATTTGAGGGAATTATTTAGGGTTACTTGGGTTTAGGGTTTAGGGGCATTATTTAGGGTTTACAGTTGCATGTCAAAAGTAGTCTCTCTCTCTCTAAATCCGTAAACCCTAAATAATGGCCCTAATCCCTAACCCCTAACCCGCATCTACCTCTCTCCTGTATCTACCTCTCTATAGATATCTCCCTCTCTCTATCTTTCTCTCTCTATTGACATCAATCCTATGATGTTGAGGATGTACTAAGTTGATTTGTCACCTTTAGAAATATAAATGACATCAATCCAATGATTGTCTTGGAATTTGAATAGGTATAGAAAAATGAGAGGTCGATCCCGAGTGTCACAAGTTTGATCTCAATTGTTGACACAAATATCATCTAATATGTAAGTTAAACATGAAATGATTTGTTGGAATTTACAGGTTAAAACTACTTGCTTTTACAATTTTTTTATGACAATTATCTATTCAAAAGTGCCTTTAAAATATTATGAGATACCTTAGTATAAGTAAATCATATAAAAATCAAATATATATCATCATAATCCTATATAAATTTTGATAGTTTGTCCAAAATCTCTCCTTTCATATGATACAGTCTTTCTAAAATTTGGATTGTATTTTATAGCTAAAATGCCTAAATACTAAAATGATAAAATGATAAAATTAAAAAAAATGAAAACAATAGAGAAAAAGAAAATGGACATCCATTTTAATAACGGATATCCATTTCCAAAATGGATATCCATTTTGGAGAACATAAAAAGTGAAAAAGACTGTGTTTTTGCAAACCCGCGGCTTGCAAAATGCAGTCTCATCTTCGAAGAACGGATATCAGAGCTGAGGAACGGATATCCGATCCAAAGAGGTAAGACTTTTTGCATTTTTTTTGTTTTTTTGTATATTCAAGAAATTTTTTTGGTTTTTATGCTAAGTGGGTATGTTTTATAATTTAATTAGGTAAAATGGATGCACAAAATGAAAACCCAAACCCTCCACCACCAAACCCTCCCCCTCCAACAATAGAAGAGAATATTCAAAGAAATATTGATCATATAAGTAGGATCATAGAAATGTATCACCGCCACCCTTGATTGTCTATAATGACATTGAATTTAGAGGGAATCATTAATCATGTTCAAACCTTGTCAACCCAACACGAATCATTTAGGCAATGGCGAGAAACCAAGAAGGCCAAATATGCTAACAGTTTGTCATATAATGAAGTCAAAGAATTAAAGATTACAAAAACTATGTTAGCCCAACACTTTGTCAATCCTAAAATTAGATTGCATGTTTATGTCCATAAGCCCAAGTTTTCAATCAAATGGTGTATTCATGAGGGCATTAGTCAAAACTTTTGGGATCGTTGGTGGATGGTTTTTGATAAACCACCCAAAAACAATTTAGATGTGCCTTTGTATTTCCTCCATAAATTCTATGCAGAGTTTGTCATGGGTCAACATGTTAATTATTTTGATTTTAGAGAGTTTCAAGGAGTGGGCAAGGGAATGCCTCAAGATAGACCTAGAGCAATTAGACAAGTACAAGGTCCCTATATTCCCCCTCCTGCTATCCCTTCTCCACCCCCAATGCAGCACCCAAACGTTGTTGCAAATGCAACACAACAGGGCCTTAGTGCCATACACTCTTTGACCGAGCATTTGATTATACAAACATCTTAGTTTGCACAAGCACATGATGAAGGTGATGATATTGGATCACCTGGTACTACTAGACCGTCGTCATCCAGACATGTATGTGTGCCCCATCATTGAATTTCTTCCAATCATTTATGCTTAGGTCCTATTATGGAGAGTAGTGAGCCACCGTTGAACACATCAGAGTATGATCTCCATTCACGAGATGAGGCAATGGGGTCCAGAACTCAAGCTAAGGGGTCAGGGACAAGAGTAGAAGCTATCAGATCAGTAAACAATAGAGAAGGAGAAATGCATGAGCAATCTTTTATGCAGGTAAAATTTAAAGTTAAATTTTATGGTCTATTCCATTTGAATATATAAACAAATTTATTAGTACTAATGTATCTAAGTGGGATAACAGTTGATGACAGAGGAGGAGTTGATAGAAGTTCATCATGGAACTTTGTCTACCATCCAATTTGGCTTGGACTTGCCGGTATAATTTGTTGTACACATCAACTTTTTTTTATGCATTTATTTCTTTGTGAGTAATTATATATTAATTTATATCTTGATGTTAATTTTATTTTATAGTCAATCGAAAATGTGAATGATGTGGCATCTTTGCCAATAGTCTTTTCTCGAACTCCTGATCGACCCAAGGGACTATCATTTGCAGAACGGCTTTCTCAACACCAACAAAGGGTGGAGGTAATTTGATTGAATTGTATTTTAATTGATAATTTAGAAAAATTAAATATTTGATTATAGTCATTTAGAGTCTTACATTCTTGTCCTTCTTAATTGATGCAGGAGGCCTTGATGGTGGTATGTGCTTGTTTTCTAGTAGATAAGTTTTTGTGTAGTGCATTTCCTATTTTAAATGTATGCATTTCCTATTTTGTTTAATAATTATATATTAATTTATTTCAATGTTACTTTGTTTTTATGTAGTCTCTTGAGAATGTGAGTGATGTGCCACCTTTCCCATCATGTTTCACTAGGACACCTGATCATCTTAAGAGAAAATCATTTGCAGAACGATTGTCCAAACAACAACATAGAGTCAAGGTAATTGAATTGAATTTTTCTAAATAATTGATAGTTTATCTAGCGGTCTTATAGTTGATTGTAGTGATTTAGATGTATGTTAATAAATGAAAGTTCTTAATTGTAGTAGATAAGAATCTATTTACTAACTTTAACTTATTTTTATTTACCATTGAAGAGATTAATCAAATTTGTGTTTTGACTTGTTAATGCAGGAAACTTCACCTCCATCAATTACTAGACATTTTGGTACAAAGAGGACACTTTTTCAGGATCCATCACAGATTGAGGGTCAAGTGGACTTGTAGTATTTGATGTAGCTATTTGCCATGTAGATTGTATATAGATTTTGAGACATGGCATATGCCACATTTTGTAAAAAATATTTTGAGTTGGCATATTTGCCAAATTTTTGTATATGTCTACCATTATGGACTAGATTTTAATGTATATACACCTTGATATACAATATAATTTAAATTCCTTATGTGCAAGTCATGATACTTCCCATGATGCCATACATTATGATGATAGTTCTTTAGTCCATTGATGATATGTTTAGCATTGAGAATGGTTTTAGATCAATAGAATCAATAGAATCAATATGAAAAAATTCCTTATATATGCCCTAATCAAGCATAGTAGCTTGAAATCTAATAAGGTCATGATAAACCATTTCATCATGTATTTAGTCTTCATCTTGTCAAATTTTGTAAATATGTCAAAGTTGTCATATGAAAAATGTAAAAAAAATGCAAAAGTATGGAAGATGAACAGTCAAGTACTCAAGAGTCAATTGGAGACTATTGGTTTCCCTCAAATCATGTATAAATATGCATAAACCTTTGTGGAAAAGGCATTGGAGATGTATTGAAAACATTTTGAAGATGAATTGAAGACATGTTTGAATGAAATTAATGTCAAGAAACTCTATGTCAAGGACACTGGGGGCACATTATAAACATAAAAAACTTACATCTTGGGGGGAGGTGCCAATAAGGCCAATAAGGATACTATTTTAGTTGGAAGTGTGTGTATACAAATCCTATTTATGGCCGAGAAGCTCTCTATTTACTATTATTCAACTCTCGTTGATAGGAGGTTGGCTCTACAACTATTGCAATTTGTGTATGAAACCTAGATGCCTACGAGATCATATATATATGTATGTATGTATGTATGTATGTATGTATGTAAATCCTACAAGACAGTCATTCATGAAATTACTATGCAAAGAGGGTTTATAAGTTGCATTAGGGTTTGTATAAATGATCTAATGGATTTATAAGGTTGTCAAACCTTCATGAAATGATACATTGGTTTCTTGATATTCAATCATGCATTGGAGATCTTCAAAGTGTTAAATATGTTTGAAGTGATGAAGAAACTTGTTATTTTGATGTATTTCAACTCCAAACTTCTGCCTAGAAATGAAGGTGCTAATCCTTGATCAAACTAACCTAAAAGTGCGCCTTGGTACTTAGGGTACTAGATTATGATTGATCAACCTAAAATGTGCACCTAAGGCTAGATAGTGAATTGGAAGGATAAAATGCATCATCAAAGGAGTTTATAGTTATTGAAGGCATCAAATGATGACTTGGGCGCACATCTACCTCTCTACACCATATGTGACTAGTGCCAATTATTGAATAAACAACCTAGAATGAGTGCCTTACTATTTGAGGTGCTAGTTCATGTTTCTAGAACACCAAAAGTGCGCCTCGATATTGAGGCGCTATCTCTTGCTCAAGCAACCTTGAAAGTGCGCTTTCACAAGGAGGTTAAAATGTATTATCAAAGGATTAAGTTGAATCAAGGAATCATCATTGAAGACAAGTAAAACATGACTGTGAATGAGGCACACTTTTCATCATCTCTAACCTCACAATTGTGCCTTCCATTGGAAGCTCATATTGTGCCTAAAGGAATGGTACTGAGATATCATCCATGTCAATGATTGAGAATGTGTCAATTGGAACAATATTTTTTGTTCTACTCAGCGGAACGAACTGCACCAACACATCGAGGTGGGCAGGTAAATGCTAGGGGAGGTCTCATTTTGTGCACCAAGCATCCGAGTCATTCCGGGCAAGAGGCTACTGCCAAAGTCCCTTAAGATCCCTAAGACCAAAAAACTACCAAACTTTGACGGAGCAGTTCTCAGAATTTGTGACAGTTGGGAATATTCTGTTTGGACCTATAGGTGCATGTGGCATCCATCCACAATAACCTCTCATTTTTGGTCAACTCCATTTTGTTTCACCATGCCGAAATTAAACGCATTGTTGCAAAATGCTTCAATTTAATGCAGTGGAGAGGTGCTAGGTGTGACATTTTTCATTCGATAGCTTGTGGGGTTGAACAGACTATGTCAACATGTCGGGGTGGGTGGGTAAATGCTAGTGGAGGTCTTGTTTTGTGCGCCAAGCATCCCAGTCATTCTGGGAAAGAGGCTACCGGCAAAGTCCCTTAAGATCCCTGAGACCAAAAAATTGCCAAACTTTGACGGAGCAGTTCTCAGAATTTGTGACAGTTGGGAATGTTCTATTTGGACCTACAGGTGCATGTGGCATCCATCTACAATAACCTCTCTCATTTTTGGTCAATTCCATTCCGTTTGACCGTGCCGAAATTAAATGCATTGTTGCAAAATGCTTCAATTTGATGCAGTGGAAAGGTGCTAGGTGTGACATTTTTCATTCCATAGCTCGTGGGGTTGAATGGACTGCACCAACGTGTAGGGGTGTACAAGTAAATGCCATTGGAGGTTTCATTTCGTGCGCCAAGCGTCCTAGTCATTCCGAGCTATAAGCTACCGACAAAGTCAAAAGTTGCTAGGATTGAAATTTTGATTCCACAGGTCCTGGGGCCAAACGGTTTGTGCCAACACGTCAGGGTGGGTGGGTAAATGCTAGGGGAGGTCTCGTTTTGTGTGCAAAGCATCCCAGTCTTTTCGAGCTGTAAGCTACCAGCAAAGTCACACTTTGCTGGTAGCTTACAGCTCGAAAAGACTGGGATGCTTTGCACACAAAACGAGACCTCCCCTAGCATTTACCCACCCACCCTGACGTGTTGGTGCAAACCGTTTGGTCCCAGGACCTGTGGAATGCAAAATTTCAATCCTAGCAACTTTTGACTTTATCGGTAGCTTACAGCTCAGAAGGACTGGGATGCTTTGCACACAAAACAAGACCTCCCCTAGCATTTACCAGCCACCTCGATGTGTTGGCACAAACCATTTAGCCCCAGGACCTGTGGAATGCAAAATTTCAATCCTAGCAACTTTTGACTTTGTCGATAGCTTACAGCTCGGAACGACTGGGACGCTTGGCGCATGAAGCGAGACCTCCAATGGCATTTACCCATTCACCCTGACATGTTGGCATAGTCTATTCAATTGCATGAGCTATGGAATGAAAAATGTCACACCTAGCACCTTTCCACGGCATCAAATTGAAGCATTTTGCAACAATGTGGTTGATTTCGGCATGGTCAAATGGAATGGAGTTGACCAAAAATGAGAGAGGTTATTGTGGACGGACACCATGTGCACCTGTAGGTCCAAACAAAATATTCCCAGCTATCACAAATTTCAAGAACTACTCCGTCAAAGTTTGGCAATTTTTTGGTCTCAAGGATCTTAAGGGACTTTGCCGATAGCCTCTTGCCTGGAATGACTAGGACACTTGGCACACAGAATGAGGCCTCCACTAGCATTTACCTGCCCACCCTGACGTGTTGACATAATCTGTTCGGTCCCAGGACCTGTGGAATGCAAAATTTCAATCCTAGCAACTTTTGACTTTATTGGTAGCTTACATCTCAGAACGACTGGGATGCTTGGCGCACGAAGCGAGACCTCCAATGGCATTTACCCATTCACCTTGATGCATTGGCATAGTCTATTCGACCGCACGAGCTATGGAATGAAAAATGTCACACCTAGCACCTTTCCATTGCATCAAATTGAAGCATTTTGTAACAAAGTGTTTGATTTCGGCACGGTCAAACGAAATGGAGTTGACCAAAAACAAGAGAGGTTATTATGGATGGATGCCACGTGCACCTGTAGATCCAAATAGAACAATCCCACTTGTCACGAATTCTGAGAACTGCTCCGTCAAAGTTTTGCAATTTTTTGGTCTCAAGGATCTTAAGGGACTTTGCCGGTAGCCTCTTGCCCGGAATGACTGGGACGCTTGGTGCACAAAATGAGACCTCCACTAGCATTTACCCACCCACCCCGATGTGTTGGCACAGTCCGTTTAGCCCCACAAGCTATGGAATGAAAAATGTCACACCTAGCACCTTTCCACTACATCAAATTGAAGCATTTTGCAACAATGTGTTTGATTTCGGCATGGTCAAACGGAATGGAGTTGACCAAAAATGAGAGAGGTTATTGTGGACGAACGCCACATGCACCTGTAGGTCTAAAGAGAACATTCCCAACTGTCATGAATTCTGAGAACTGCTCCGTCAAAGTTTGGCATTTTTTTGGTCTCAGGGATCTTAAGGGACTTTGCCGGTAACCTCTTGCTCGAAATGACTGGGATGCTTGGCGCACAAAACAAGACCTCCACTAGCATTTACCCGCCCACCCCGACATGTTGGTGCAGTCCGTTCGACCCCATGAGTTATGGAATGAAAAATGTCACACCTAGCACCTTTCCACTGCATCAAATTGAAGCATTTTGCCATAATGCGTTTAATTTCGGCATGGTCAAACGGAATGGAGTTGACCAAAAATGAGAGAGGTTATTGTGGACGGATGCCACATGCACCTGTAGGTCCAAACAGAACATTCCCAACTATCACAAATTCTGAGAACTGCTCCGTCAAAGTTTGGCAGTTTTTTGGTCTCAGGGATCTTAAGGGACTTTGCCGGTAGCCTCTTTCCTGAAATGACTGGGATGCTTGGCGCACAAAACAAGACCTCCCCTAGCATTTACCCACCCATCTCGATGTGTTGGTACAGTCTGTTCGGCCCCACGATGAGCAGAACAAAAAATATTGTTCCAGTTGACACATTCTCAATCATTGACATGGATGATATCTCAGTACCATTCCTTTAGGCACAATATGAGCTTCCAATGGAAGGTGCAATTATGAGGTTAGAGATGATGAAAAGTGTGCCTCATTCATAGTCATTTTTTACTTGTCTTCAATGATGATTCCTTGATTCAACTTAATCCTTTGATAATACATTTTAACCTCCTTGTGAAAGCGCACTTTCAAGGTTGCTTGAGCAAGAGCTAGCGCCTCAACATCGAGGTGCACTTTTGGTGTTCTAGAAGCATGAACTAGCACCTCAAATAGTAAGGTACTCAATCTAGGTTGTTTATTCAATAATTGGCACTAGTCACATATGGTGTAAAGAGGTAGATGTGCGCCCAAGTCATCATTTGATGCCTTCAATAACTATAAACTCCTTTAATGATGCATTTTATCCTTCAAATTCACTATCTAGCCTTAGGCGCACATTTTAGATTGATCAATCATAATCTAGTGCCCTAAGTACCAAGGCGCACTTTTAGGTTAGTTTGATCAAGGATTAGCGCCTTCATTTCTAGGCGGAAGTTTGGAGTTGAAATACAACAAAATAACAAGTTTCTTCATCACTTCAAACATATTTAACACTTTGAAGATCTCCAATGCATGATTGAATATCAAGAAACCAATGTATCATTTCATGAAAGTCTTAAGTGTTGTAAATATGCATCTTCTTATTTAATCATGTGTTGTAAAAGAAGGAATGCAATGATTGCAATATGTGCACAAAATAGAATTTTTGATAAGGATTGAAAGGAAATGTTAAGAAAATGCAATTGGCAGGTGTAAATCCAAAGTATGGAAGCATAGACAAGGCGTGTGAATAGTTTGGCATGACACTTCAAAGAGATGCTATCTCATGGAATGCAATGATTGCAAGATATGCACAAAATGGATTTTTTGAAAAGGCTTTAGAAACTTTGAAGCAAATACAATTGGAACGTTTAAAACCAAATTCCATAACCTGTGCAAGCATTCTCCCTACTTGTGCCAAATTAGTATCTTATATATACATATATGCACATAATGTCATGAAAATAATGTATAGTGTATATATCAAGCCACATAGGCATGTACAAATAAAACCATATGGGTATATACAATGATATACATCGATAACATACAAAAGTATGTTTACAAAGCCAAATACGCATATGTAACAAAATGTCCCAAAATCAAATCTCCTATGGATTGCTATCAAATAATCTATGGCTCTTGCTAGGCCATGAAGATGGTGAACCAGTCAATGGCTCATCCTCTATCTCTCATCAACTAGACCTCCTTGATAGAGATTTTTGAATTTCCACCTATTAATACAATCAAACAACATGCACATTAATATAGAATTTAATATTCAAAACATATAACATGACATAAGTAATCAATCACTTACCACCAATTGGTGATCCCTCTTGATCATTTGTTGTCTCTCTTCTTTTGTAGAGTTGGATGGGTAGGGGAGGTGACATCCTGTGAGAAGCATGAACAAGAAGATTTAAAAGTAAACATGAATATCATAAATATGTACATTAAATGCTGTGCTTATTATATGACTGTTCTAGTACTATTTTAGGACTGTTGTAGGACTGTTGTAGTTAAAACTATCCTAGTAGACATGTATAGGACTGTTATAGGACTGTCATCTCATGGAATACAATGATGGCAAGATTACTATCAAGATTAGTATGAAGATTAATTATGACTGTTATAGGACTTTTATAAGAATGCAAAGTAAGGAAGCATAGGCAAGGCACATGAACTGTTTGGTGGAATACCTCAAAGAAATGAGAATTTTGTCAGATGTTGTAGTTGCAATTGCCATGTGACACATGTATGTAATATGTGAAAGCATAGACAAGGCACATGAACTATTCGGTAAAAGACATCAAATACATGTCATCTCATGGAATGCCTTACGTAGAAACGGTACAAATGTGCAATATTAAGAAATACAAATGAGAACTAAAAATCATACCTCGAGTATAGTCAAAATAACCTACGATGCCATAAAAAATAATTTACGATGCCATACAAAATAATCTATGATGCCATGTAAAATAACTTTGTTCGCAATCCTGTATAGTCAAAAGCATGCATTATAGTTAAAGTAACAAGATTTTTAATAAAACAATTCTAAAAAATAGAAAAAACAAGAACAAGTTAAGATAAAAAATGTCATACCTATCCATCTAGATGTTTAAATGCTAGTCAAGCGTACCTGAGGGGTCATCTCTTACCTTCAAAGTATCCAATATTGCTTCATGATCAGCATTACTAATTGTCCATAGTTCTTTTGATTTTGGTTTTCCATGATGCTTTAGTAACTTGACATTTGTTGCTACAACTAGGTGAGAATACATCAATATGGTTTTATGCTTCTCAAAGTCTTCAAAGGCTGGGATGCCATTCTTTTTAATCATATATGTTTGTAACCAAGTCCCAGAAATAACAATTGATCCTATAGGATATGTGAACCCATCATCATCTGTCATAGGTTGTGTTAGCTTTTGTTTTCCCTGTACACATCGTGCCAACCAATAGTCTAACCTCTCTTCATTTCCATGTAGTGCAACAACTGCATAAACATGACCTGGCTGTACAAGGTCTGAAAGATGTTTATAGTCAAATGAGCTCTCCATGTCATTGACGGAAGGTGATTGACCTTCATATAAAGGGATTAAATATTGTGGAATCCATGCATCTACCCACTCACTTGACTCACAATTGTTCCAATCACATTTAATACAACTCTGACAAAAACAAGCTAATTCTCGTGTCCAAATAGTCCATGTACTTGCATCTGAGCTTTGAAATGAATGCATCTTTGATGATTCACTGATTCTCTGACATTCCAATTTCTCTATCGCTATCCCATCATCAACCAACCAAAAGAACCTGTGCACTTCAGAATCAAGAGCCACTCCTCGTGACAATGCATAGTTACACCACTTAACAATGGAATCTGCATCACTGAATGTAGTACCACCTCTAATCTTTAGTTGTTCTTTAAAAAGAGCTCTCTTCACGCATGCACCTGCTCCATCATGTTCAGCTTTTCTGTGCCTAGCTTTAAAAAAATTCCAAATATGAGGTATACCCTTCTCTACATGCATTTTTCTCAACCAATAGAAATTACGAGCATTCTTGAATTGACCAGTGCAATTATCTGACCAAATGAGATGTTGATCTATTCTAATATCTTTTTCTTACAAGAACCCATAAAATTGTTGAAAACAATATTGCACAAACTTTGCTGAATGAGATCGATCATCACTCATGTAAAAATGGTATTCTCTGAAAATCTTCCTGTTCTCTTCTGTACTCTCAAGGGCATGTCTGTATATGATGTGAACAAAAATAGCAATCTGAATAGAATTGTAGTACTGGGATTGAACTTCATTTTGGGGTTGCAATGTATAGTTTTCTGTAAAATCAACTACAGAGACAATAGTTCTAATCGGGAAAGAATCTTTACACATCCTAAACTGTTGATCTAACCATCGAGACCTGTGGCTATGTCTGACATACTTGTAGAAAAGATTTTTCTTAAAATCATCAATAAAATCAGCAATACTTACCTCTCTTACAATCAACTCACATCTAGAACCTTCACCTCCACTTTTCAAATTGTATTTCACTGTCTCATATCTCTTTTTCTCAACCATTCTCTTTCCAAAACCATGCTCGTTGCCCTCATGAAAACATGATACAAACTTTGATAACCCACCACTTTGTAAACACTTTTCATTTAAACAATCATTCTTGTAGAACATGCAACCATCATCTCTAATACATAGAAATAAATCTAATAAGTCCCTAGATGACTTTGGTAGTTGAATTGCACCACACTCCTGTAACATTTCGTTAGTGTGCAAAGTAGAATGAATATTGCATAATAATTCATGGTACATAGAAAATTCTACGTGGTATTTGCAACAACATGTATTACGAACTTTAAGAGGAACACAATAAAATGGCTTAAGAGATTCAAATGCTCTTTGTGAGATTGTCATACCTAGGTGAGTTTCACAATATTGTTTGTACAATGTTGTTTGGCTACACTCCAAGTAATGTTTAGGATGTGGTGTGCGGTCTTTATGACCAATTCTTAACTTTACAACATCTTTTGCATTCGGTGATACCCTAGAGTTAGTGTGCCAAAATCATTCAATTTCTTCCTTTGTGCTATCAATTAGCTTCTTGTCAACTCGTGGAAGCCTACCACTGAAAGCCCAAGTATCATTGGCAATAGGACTATCTAGCCTTGATCTTAATGCTAGTGCTTTTGACAATGTTTTATGATTCAATCTTAAGTCAACACAAGTTTGCCTCAGAAATCGAGCATTTCTTAATTGTTTGCTTACTATTGAGGTTGTTATTACTCTATGGGCAGCTCTTTTATCTTTCTCCTTGCTAGTCTTTCCAATAGAATTGAGTGCATTGAAAAGGCTTCTTACAATAATTTTATTCCGATCGGACACTTTGTTTAACCGAATCTTTAATTTCTTTAGTAAAGGTCTCATTTTGTACATCTTTAATAATTGCACAAAAAGTTGGCATTGTTCAGTTAATATTTTCTTCTCAAAGTATTCATTGAAGAGTTTTGCAGCCCACAACCGAACCGTTCGTGATGACCTCTTGCCTTCAAGTTTTTCCATTATGTTCTCATCAATTTCGAGTAACCATTTTGGGGTTTTTGGGTGTTTTCCAATTTCATCACGATTATTCTCTTCTTGACAAATGTCCTCTCTTATGAAATTTGGAGATACATTGATTGTTCTTGTTTCATCCATGTTATCAACCTCATCAATTTTATCAACAAATGGATTATGGAGTGCAATTTCAACATCATGATGTTCATATCCACTTTCTTCAAGTGCACGTCTTCATTTTTCTTCTTCTTCTTTATCTATGGTATTGCTATTATGAATAGGTGTTTCATAACATTTTTCAATATTTTCATTTGCAATATCATGGTGAATTTCATTCTTATCTAACATTTCATTATAATCAAAATTAACATCTTCAATTTGCATGTCATTAGATGGTAAAGAAGAAGATTCACCTTGATGAGCATCTGCCAAACCCACCCTTCCAATCCTCTTCCTTTCCCTATCTTTATCCCTAATTGCTTCAATTTCCTCCAATGTAACTTTCCTCCTCCTTTTTGCTTTACGACGACTGTTGCTCCCCATTAGGGGAACAAAAATATCACCCTTATGATTGTAGCAAGAAAATTGTGTCTCCAAAAGTGCATAAAAATATTCCTTTCACTGTCATAACCAGAAATCATGAGTATTTCGACAGCAAAGGGTCTCTGGTTGCGGAAGTTGGGCCCAACAATATTCCTTTTGTCTTTTTTCTGCTTTTACAAAATGGATATCCATTTTGTAAAATCCCAATTCTTTGCAATGGACACTCTGCAATGTCCATATCGCTACTACAAAACAAATATCTATTTTATTATGTACATTTAGATTCTAGAGTAGGGATTCATTTTATTATTCTATAAACTTGTGAATTACCATCTAATCTCAATGTTTACACACTAATCCACCTAGGTATCAACTTAATAAAGCTTTGGATATAAGCCATTATTTGATTTTAGGCTATCATCAAATGAGGAGCTTCTAAAGGCAAAAATGTTGTCCCAAAAGAAGGCTCAATGTTATTCGTAAAGACATTAGATTGTTAAAATACAAATTCAAGGTTAGATATTCCTTGGGCTATTTTAGTATAGAGAAGCAAAATTGCAATATATGACTATCCTAGGAATTAGAATGGTTGATCATAGGATATTCATGGCATTTTGATATTAATGGATGGATTGATGGATGTTTAGGGAGTTTAAGTTTAAATGTAATGTATGAGAATTCTTATTTATGAAGGATCTAATATGTCTTATGTCTTATTTGCAGGCCATTCAAGAAAGAAATGAAAAGATACCAAGGACTATCATAACACCTATTATAATTAGGTGTATCAAAGGATTGTCATCCAGGACCTTACCAATATGGGAAGTTATCAAAACCATGTCATGTTGATGCAGAGCATCCAACAAAAACTTACTTGACAGGGTGTAAAATACCCATCAACCCACAAAAATCTAGGGTTTAGCTTAGTCTCCTTTCAAAACCCTCTTGTATGTCCAAACAATACTGAAATATTTGATTTCTTTTACTATCGGCAAGACCACCCTCTATCGGCGAGTCTAAATCTTTATTGGCCGATAGGCTGATGCCACCTTTATCTCTGTCTTCTTGCAACTATCGGTGAGAGTTCACACTATCGGTCAACTCGAAATCTCTTTTACCGATTTACCATATCACTCCGATGGCTCCTTTAGACTACCTTCGTCAACGTGACTGAGACCATTGGTGGGACTCTTTGCCCACCTTCCGACAATACAACTCTTACCGATAACTCAACATAATACTTTATCTTCGGTAAGACATTACCATTTGTCATCAGCTCAATGCACCTAGCCATAGTCAGTCCGATGACCTTACGCTGAAACAATAAACACCAAACCTTGCCTTCGGTGAGACGGATGCCTTATTATCCATGATGCACCTTCTATCGGCATGACTTTGTCGATCGGCATAACTTCCAAAGCTTCTTTCGATGTGCTTTCCTCACACCAAAAGACTTAACATCAACTTAGTCATCGATAAGACTGCCTCTATCAGCAGTGTCTCCATTTCTCTCGCCAACATGCCGATACAACTACCATCGGCCAGACCTTGAGCATCGGCAACCTTCAAACCTGTTATCCCGATGTGGGATCTCTCCCTGATGAATAGAATACATCAGTCAGACATTTTCTTTTGGTGGGACTTCCAAATCTTCTCCTGACGGTGCTTCTTACACCGATATTCTTCATCAACGACACTTCACAACAGTCACCCCAATCGGTGAAACCTTCTACTGTCGGCCCACTATCATTTCCTCAGCCTGATGCCTATGCTCACGCCGATGATCTCTCTATTGGCAAGTCTTTAACTATTGGTGTGACTTTTCCCTTATGCTCTGATAACGCTTCTCACACCGAAAAGCATAGCACCAAGTGCTCTGTGTCAACCCGATACAATGTATCTGTTCCGCATACAACTTCAGAATACATTCACTCTTCTACAGCATTCTAAAGGTGTCTTCGGCAAGGTAATTTGAGATTTATGTCGATAACATCTTTCGTGATTCTATAACCAAACAACACACAGACAAATAACTGACACTCAACAGAAAAGGAAAAGATCTACTCCTAAGGAAGACATTCCACTGGTTTTGAAGAAACCTCAACTAGTGGAATGCTTCCAAATGACATCCCAGGGGTTACACCAAAATGACAGAAACTTTTTATTTCTTTCTTCTAAATATAAATACAAATTGTTCTTCCTCTCCCAGTCTATCTCTCCCTCTGTCTACTTTTCTATGAACAGAAACCCAATTGGTTACATTCTACTTTTTCAGTTACAATCTCTTTCAATTCGTTTACAATCTGGAATGACACGTATACAATCTTTCAATATGGCTCGAAGGCCTTACAACATAACATAAAATGTAGGGAATCTTTTAGATTCTTAGAATCTCGAGGTGCTCCTACACCACATGTTTAAAATTAAAGGCTTTATCACCTTTTTGTCCCTATAGGCCTATTAGAACAATAGGTCACATTTTATTCATATATCAGGGTTGAGAATAAACACTAAGAATTTGTAGTTATGGCAAATGTAAATGGAAATAGATCACAACTTTAGACAATCTATCCTCTCCTAGATTGCACTGACTGAGTGGAAATTAAAAATTCCCTATTAATGTCCTTTATATACTGAAGGTATGGGTGAGAAAGGTAAACTTTGTATGTTGTAGACAAGGCCTCAAATGTAGAATATATTATGACAATAACGATAAGGACTGTTAGGCATGAATGCTATCACTATTATAGATTGTCAAACCAACCATAGGCTGCCATAATAGTACACTGCTGACTATCATACCTTTAGGCATGGTGCCATGAACCTTATGAGTAGAATGCATTGGTATTTGTGAGAAATGTATTGCTTATGTTAAGAATAAGTATTTATATTGTTTGAACATCATCAAAAGGTGGACTACAAATACGACTTTGTCAAAGGAAAACTTTAGTGGCAAAAATCTAACTATGAACTATTGTGCCATCCAAGCACAATCATGACCAACATCAAGGTATAGTGAAGGCATGGGTGTCTTGAGAAACACAATTGAAATTGTCCATGGATATTTGAAGTAATTCACAATATTCATGATCAAGAATCAACTCTGACTCTCTCAACAGTGGTAAATTTGGCTTCAAGACAATAAAAAATGAGCTTAGGGATTCATTATCACCAAGTAATAAAGAAGAGTAACCGTAAGTGTCAACCTTCAATTTCATTATACAAGAGGATGAAGAAGGGGCTATAGTATTTTCATACCATAATACAACATACAAAAGGAAAATCATGAAGTCAAAACATGTGCAAAGGGTATCTATGTTAAAGAGGAGAGTTGTGAATGGACAATGACTATCACTATCAAAATAAGATATAGTCTCACTAAGGACAGTTAGGTGATTTGTAGATTGTCATGACTACAAGGCACGAGAATATTGTGTATGAAGAGGAAATAAATATAAATAAAAGAAGATTGAAGGATTGTTGCACCTGGGTACAATGATCCTAAAGGATTGTCATGCTAAAAGGATAGTCAACAGTACAAAGATTCATATTTCAAGGCTATCCTTAATCTCATTCACATGGTCCTAATGTTGGTTTGATTTGCATGGAGTGAGATGATACTATCAGGATTAACTAAAAAGGTGAAAGGGTTTGGTACCAAATTTGGTCACAAGTGTAAAAATTGCAATAAGATTGAGAATATTGTTCACTAAACCTAGAACTATCACCAAGCAACATATGTTTCATAAGATGTGATCAACAACCATGTAAGAAAAATGGATATCAACCTTATTGGTTATGCATGCTTGATAAGAGCCCATACTTTTCACAAGGAGCCACCAATTTTTAACTAAATATTTCCATTAGAAAAGGATAAAAAAATGTTCGCCCAAATGAGGAAACTAGATTGTTAATTAGAATTCTATGTGTAATGTGATATGAAATAATAGATACACCTATAAATGACCAACTAACTTTAGCTTCTCGTATTATTGCCTCGATGTTTCAAATATGTTGCTTCTCTTCATCCAAAACCAATGGTACAAAATTTTTCATAGATCAAGGAAACGGATATCCGTTTTCAGAATGAATATCCATTTTCAGAACGGATATCCATTTTGAGTTGCTTTTACTAAAGCAAAATAGATATCCGTCTTTCTTTGGTACAAAGCAAGACGGATATCCGTTTTGATTGTTGACTTTTTATGGATTCTAATGTGTTTTAATGTTTCAGTCTCTTCTTCGAACTTCACCCTTCGTGTTGACGACTTTTTTTTTATGTAAAATTGATAAAACGAAAAGGGTTTATAGAAAAAATTGTTAGCTTTCTAAAAATATAAGATTTATTTGGTTATCATTTTATTAAATAATTATTAATAATTTTCAATATACTGTGTCTCTGAAATCTTGATGGACACACTGATTGAAAAACATCCATAACTTTCAAACCATTTCACCTTTTTGAGATCCAAAACCTGCGTCACACTCTATGCTTTTCTAGCTATAGGTTAAATTTTTTTGTTTTGAATTTTGATTTTTTTTTTATCGAGTTAGGTTGGCTGGAAAATTACTTTTTATTTTTTAAAACAAGTCACAGTAAAAAAATCATAACTAATTATTTTATTAGAAATTTTTTTTAAATAAATATGCATCACATCCGGACATGAGTCCTCTACTTATTTTGAAAGTTTCAAATATATATATATATATATATACTCATAGTTAGGTTGGCTGGACAGACACCCACTTTTTTTTTTTTTTTTTAAAATTAATAGCTGTTCATTGAAATATTCAATTTTCAGTAAGTAAATTTAGCTTTTTTTAAAAAAAATTAGTAGCCTATAAACTAGATTCAATTCTCTACAAATTTCATTCTTACATCTTTTTCAAATTGTATAGATAATCCATTCAAAATTTCACATGAACTTGATAAAGTCTAATTTTTTGTATTTTCATTGCCACTTAGAGGTATAGTTTGGCCCATCATGATCCTGCACATACCCACCAGTGATCCAATAGATTGAAGAAGGGTAGAAGCATGTACATTTTTGTTGAGTGGTCACATCTCCATTTTGGATAAGATGAAGCAGAGCTGGGCCACAAAGTTCGTCCAGCTGTAGACTACTTATGCGGATATACTTAAGTATATGTAAGTATAACATATGATTCATATATACTCATGCGGACATGTATAGAATAATTTTTGCACAATTTTGGTATGCGGATTCTGCCCTTTGCCATTGATGTCAAAGGGGGAGTGAAGAGTAGTGAAAAATGTGGAATCTAGCTAAGGGGGAGTTTCGGTATAATAGTGCAAAGACAAAGCATCAGCCAAGGGGGAGTTCACTGTGACACTTAGTCATTTTTCACTAAGTGTTGCCATTAATGCCAAAGGGGGAGATTGTTGGCAAGAGACACTATGTGGCTTCATAAGTGTTGTCATTGATGGCAACAAAGTCTATCCCACACATCCGTAGTACATAGTATGCACCTATACCGGAAGTCAGATTGAAGATTATTTTATTCTGTTGAACAAGAACAGAGTATGTAACAAGGTCCGACAATTAGGTCGGGATCTCTTAGATCATGTAACTCAGCAAGTTGCGGACTTGGACAAGTGAAGAGGGGTATCATGACTATTGTATTCTAGATATTTAGCCTTCGGTGATAAAGCATGAAAAAGATATGAGTATCTGAGTGTTGGGTTCCAATCAGACAGAGCAGGCAGAGAAAGAACTGACTGGCAGAGTATCAGACTTCAATCTGGATGAGTAAAATGTGTTGATCAAGCAACTTGTGGGATTATACATTGATGGCTGACATGATTAATGACTTCTATGCTTATGCTTTTGATATACATCACATATCAAGCATGGATTCAGCTGACAGATTAATTACTTGCAGTGTTCTTAGTGCCAACTAGAAAGTTGATAAAAATCCTTGATGCGGATATATATAACAGACAGATTTTAGCATGTAAGAGGGTGTGGTGATTATGTGATAAAAGAAAGTGCAAAGAAAAGCTGAAATTCAAGTCCAGATGTGACAAAGCAACAACATTAAAATAGGAGAAGAATGAAGTGCATTAGATCAGTGTATTATGCCTAACCGAAACTAAACTCTTGCATTTGTAGATGATTCTCATCAGTTCAGACACTTAATTATCTTCTGTAAGTTCTGTAGACAGTGAGTCTCTTGTAGGCAGTGTGCCTCTTGTGAGCAGTGTGCTCGAGCAGTGAGCCCTAATTGGCAAGTGCCATTTTGTACACCATTATTCTTTTAACAGAGAATACAATCTTGGGTTAGTCAACCCATGGTTTTTCCTTTAACAGGGTTTCCATGTAAAAATCCTTGTGTTATGTGCGTTGATTTATTTTTGCTCTTATGATTACATTTGCTTTCATGTTTTGATGCAATACTGAATATTAAGATAGCAAAAGAAAAGAAAGTTAAAGAAATTTTGAGATAATTGATTCACCCCCCCTCTCAGTTATCTGCCTTGTATCCAACATCAACTACCATGAATATCTCTAATTATTGACTAAGCTCACATATTATGTGAAGTTAACTCAACCATTCTTAGGAACTTGTCATTGTCACTCATCCATCCAAGATGCTATAAATAAGTGCATTTTCTTTTCAATATCAAGAGGAATGAGAAGACAATGAGAATAGTAATTTATTTTCACCCATTTTTGGTTCATTTCAACTTCAATGTAAAATATTGGCTATAATTAGTGTGATTTCCAAAGGTCTTGGGTAGAACTTTTAGGTCAAAATCTAAAATCCTACAAACACTATTAATGTAAATACCATTAGGAACACATTCTCAATAGATTAATCCTTGTGAGGGTTCAAACACGGGCTTCTTCTTAAGAGGATGTGAGGATGAGAGTGAGATTGTGGCATGCAAAAAACTCACAAAACCCTAAAGAACCAAATGGTAGAAAAGATAGTTGGGGTCTATTTTAGAATTCAAAAATTAGTAACCACCTATAACTAAAAATGAATCACAAATGAAACTCTAGAGATAAAAACAAGGGTGGGTAGGGTGCATAAAGACAAGATATTACAATGAATCATAAAACCATAAGGAAAGGTATAAATATGATTAATAATTAAAGAGGGAATCCAAACCCTAATGCGATCTAAAATAAGATGATACAATTTAAAAAAGAAGATATGAAAACCCTTATAAAAGGACAAAAATTAAGGCCAAACCTCAGGGGTGTAAAATAAGTTAAGTTCATCAAAGCATAATAAAATAAAATATGTTCTACATAAATTATCTTGGTTAATCAAATAAATGTACCCAATTGAGAAATAATTAACCTAGATAAAAGAGTCGAGATTGATTTAATTGAAATATACTCAAATTAAATGTAAGGATTAAATTAATTAAATGGTATACTTAACTCAAAAATTGATGATGGAAAAGTGTTGTGATAGATGTCAAAAGTTGATTTGGCAATGTTTTAAAACTTCAGGGTTGACTCAAGCAAAGATCTAAGATTCTACAAATTGACTATTTTTCACTTTGGGTCACCTACACAATTGTGGATCTCATTTTGTGAGCAAGGATTGAAATGTATGCTTGGATCTTGACTTGAAACTTGCAAATCTGACCTAGTAGAACGTGAACTATTATAATTCAGACACCTTGATTTTTGACATATTTGAATATGCACAAGGACTTGGCAGTGTTTAGGAACACCTATGGGGAATCTACTGAATTGTGAAGGTTAAGTTCTCCTCTTTTAGACCCATAAGGAGACTAGCATTATGACTATGAGAGAAAGATCGAAGATAGCAAGCAAACATACAATAGACATAGGATGACATGATTTGATAATGCTCTAATAAATGTTGCTAGAATGCTTTCGCAGATCTTTTATGAATAAGCCCTAGCATGCTCTCAAATGATATTTCTTGATCACTTTCAAATGAGGACATGAATGTCCTTAAATTTTGAAATTTGAAGTTTGAATTTTAATAGCATCTTTAGTTTGAATTTTAAAAGTTTAGACATTAGATTTATAAGTGACTTTAGTTGAAAGTTCACACCCACAAATCTGATCCAAGGTGATGAATAATGCATATAACAATCAAGAATAAATCTCTAAAAATTAATAATAGCAAAAATCAATATATATAATATCTCAATAAATGTAATTTTTGAAAAAAATTTACTTCTTATAAGCAAATTATTACAGATCAAACTAGGCCCAAAACATAATCGTAAAAGACGTATTCCAAAATATACTTAAAAGGAGCTCCAATAATAGGTATGGGGGACTCACGTTGGAAATATTTGGAAAAAAATAACGCCATGTGATACACGGAACCGCGGCACGAAGGCCCGCTGTTATTAGGCTACTTTCTTTTTTCATTAAAATAGTCTAACTTGGAATTTTCATCCACAAGTCTGCGTACAAATACGATCCCAGTCTTTCATCATACTGTCTATCCAGCATTCTGGATGCAGATTTGACCGTATTTAGTAATTAATTGAAAAATTTCAATTAATTAATAAATACGGTCAAATGCGGGCAAATGTGTATCCCGAATTCTGGATAGACGTTGTGGCAGCGTTCAAATTTTTTTTGTTAATCCGATCAAAACTTTTCACCAGAGAGTTCTTTCAGGGCATCTTTTTCCCTCATCCGAATGGAAATTAAATAGACTGGTGTGTTAATGGGGACCATGTGGATCTCCACTTGTTCTATTTTTCTGGTCAAAGTCTATGTTCAAAATCTGTACGACCATCATAGACGCGCAACATTCATTACGTGTTCGTCAGTCAATAGTCTTCTTGAAGGATCTTAATTTCGCTGAAGGGTCCTGCTTTTTTCGCCTAATCTGTTTAAAAAATCGCAGCCTAAGAATTTCTAGGCATTTTCCTTTTCTTTTATAAAGGAAAGCCAAGAGTAGTCTTCTTTCATGCTTCTGCGGAAGGACATTGCACTCGAACAAATGCTGTGAGAGATGATTATGGCTCGCATGAACGGTTTGGGTATCCTCCTCCTCCACTCTATTTTCTTTTTAAGCTTTCTATCTCATTGTCTCCATGGATGTCCTCTCCACGAATTGAATGCTCTTTTGAGTATAAGGGATAGTTTAAATGATTACGGCGGAGAGCTCAAGTCTTGGGAGGGAGACGATTGTTGTACATGGAGAGGTGTCCATTGTGATGAAGTGGAGATGGGTACACCGGTCTCCAAGTTGGATATCCATGGCTTTTCCCTTACAGGCACTATGAATTCAAGCTTGCTTGAATTGAAACATCTCAAGCATTTGGATTTGGGGGGTAATGATTTCAGCTGGGAAAGTCCGATGCCTGCAGGCTTGGGTTCTTTAACAAACTTAACATATCTAGATATCTCCAAAGCTTCAGCTTGTACGCAGATTAAAAGGTGTGCAAGGGACACGTCGAGTTTGGAAGAAGAAAACGGGTATCTTAATGGTGGAAGCATACGGTGGTTGGCTACTCTGAAATCACTAAAATATCTTGCATTGAATAGATTACAGCTGCAGGCCTCTGAAATAAGCCCCAGTATCGGTAATCTCTCGCAGCTTAACCATCTGGAGCTGTCAGGATGTGGTCTGCAAGGTTCCACCGTGCTTAATTCTTTGCTCAATCTTTCCTCCCTTGGTTTTCTGGGCCTAAGTGGGAATAGCATTTCAGGATCAATACCTTGTTCGATTGAAAATATGAGCAAACTAACTTCACTTGATCTGAGTTCCAATCATTTAAATGGTTCTATACCTCCTGGCTTAGCAGATCTTCATTTCCTCACACACCTTGACCTTTCTTACAATAGCATCGTTGGAAGCATTGCCAAGACTGTTGGAAATCTCACCAATCTTAAATATTTAGACCTCTCACATAATATATTGAGCGGTAATATACCTTCTCTGTCGCATATGCACGCTCATTCTGGAAGTCTTTCCTTTTTGGACCTTAGCTACAACGAATTAGAAGGCGCAATACCACATAGCTTGTGTTTTCATATGAATCTTTCTTACATAGATCTTAGTTACAATAAGCTTAGCGGTCAAATCCCTCCTTCTGTTGGAAATCTCTCTGCTCTTGTCAGGTTAGAATTACAAGATAATCATTTGAATGGAAGCCTTCCCCTGTCATTTTCTCAACTGTCTTCCCTAACTTATCTTGATGTGAGCAACAATGTGTTGAATGCAAGTGTTCATCCTTCTCTTAAGCTACCGTCCTCTCTTCAGCTTTTAGACCTTTCAAACAACAGCATGGTTGTAACAATTTCAGAAGTTCTTTTTCAGAACACTTTCAAGTTAGAAAAACTATGTTTGAGTGACAGTGGATTGAGTATCAATTTTAGCTGGACCTGGATCCCGCCATTCCAACTTTATGAGCTATCTTTGAGAAGCTGTAAAATTGGAGGCCCAGTTCCGAGTTGGATTTCAACGCAATATGTGCTTGAAAAGTTGGACTTGTCAAATACCTCAATTGTGGGAAGTCTTCCTCCTTGGCTATGGGGTTTTTCATCAGACTTGAGAAACCTAATCCTGTCATATAATCATTTGGAAGGTCCTTTCTCTCCTACCTTGGTGAGATTAAATCTTCTGGATCTCTCTAAAAATGAATTGAGTGGACATTTAGCGGCTGATATAGATGAGCATGTCTTGTCTGTAGATACATTGTTACTTGCAGACAACAAATTTGAAGGGAAAATCCCAGCTTCACTAGGAAATATAAGCTCTCTGTATTTCCTCGATTTGTCAGGGAATTTGTTAACAGGCAGTGTCCCGGCTAGTCTGGGTGGTTTGCTAAATCTTCGGATGCTGAATTTGGAAAACAATCATTTGGATGGAGAAATTCCTGGCAACCTTGGCAGCCTATCACAGATTGTCATATTCAATATTGCAAATAATCATTTGAAGGGTAAGATCCCTAATGAGCTGGGTAATATGACACAACTTAGCTCTCTCCGCATCCAAATGAATAAGATACAAGGACTTCTTCCACTTTCTTTCACAAAATTGTCAGAGTTAAAAGTGCTGGATGTGGGAGAAAACAATTTGACAGGGGACATCCCAGATTGGATTGCTAATTTATCAAGTCTGCAAGTTCTGGGGATGAGATATAACAAATTCAGTGGCGAACTTCCTCCCCGGATCGGTAAAATGCCTCGGATTCAGATTATAGACCTTTCTTCAAATCTGTTGTATGGTGAAATCCCGGAAAGCTACTTCAAATTTTCAGCCATGAACAATGTACAGCAGAAGGACTTCCAGATTGTAGGGGGAGACAGTTATTATTGGGGAGACAGTTACTATAAGGATGACTTATATGTAAGTATCAAGGGCAAAAAGAGGCACTTTGAATACATTATTTCTAGCTTCACATGCATTGATTTATCACACAACAGATTGAGGGGCCATCTTCCACCTGGAATTGGAAATCTTAAAGGATTGATGTTTCTCAAGCTCTCCATGAACACTCTCAGTGGACCAATTCCAGATACCATGGGAAATTTACGGCAGTTGGAATCCCTGGAGCTTTCTGTGAACAATTTTTCAGGACAAATTCCATTCCAGATTGGTTTTTTAGATTACCTGGGGTATTTGAATCTGTCTTACAACAATCTATCAGGAAGGATACCATTGGAAGGACCTCATATGGTGACATTTGAAAATTCATCATTCTTAGGAAATCCAAATTTGTGGGGATGCCCTCTTGAAAGGAAGTGCTCTCATCCTCTTCCAAAACTCTATCCTCCTCCCATCATGAATGTTAAGGAGACAGAGGAAGCATTTCCATGGTATGAGATGAGTGTTGGATTGTCAGTTGGAATGGGATTTTCTACTGTGGTTATGGTGCTTGCATTAAAAGTGAGGTGGAGGATTAAATGTTTTGAACTAATGGACAGTGCTGTAGCATTTCTCTTTGCGAAGCTTTTCAATTGGCGAAGGTAATATTCACTGGATTTCTGTTGTTGCTGATCTCCTCTGCGTTTGTAAATTATTGGAGAAAGGCTTAAACATATTGTAAACAGTTCTAGTTCATGTATTGTATTGCTTTGTCGTTCAGCCCACAAACATTTAGCAGGGATAAGAGTACATATAGTCTTTTCTTTTTATTAATGAAATTTATAGAGACTATAGAAAACTAATGACTAACACAGGTTGATGAACTGTGTTCGGTTGGTACTATTGCAATGAGTTCAACTTATCTAGTTATTAATCTGTTGATTGCAAACCAATCAAAAGATAGGATTATTTTTCTTGTCAGACAAATTTGATTTAAATTTGTACTTTTCCTATGTGAACATGATAAATTTTTAACAAAAAATTATTTAGAAATGATTTATCTGTATTGTCATTGGCTGAAAAAAATTGACCTCTTCTCTGCGGATTGTCGGGAGAGTGCAACAAAAAACTATAAATGCGGAGAGAATTTTGATTTGAAGGGAGTACATGGCAAGTAAACAAATTATGAACACAAATTTTGTCTCCCACTAGTTAAGTCATGCCTAAATGGATGGCGATTAATTTTTTGCTTCAATATAATTTTAATTTAGTTTTTAGTGTTCTACAGATTTTATTTTATGTAATTAGATTATTTATTTTATTTAGTCAAAACTTTAAAATCTATAGTATCATGAATTTAATTATATTTTTTATTTTATTATTCAAACTTACAATATTTTAATGCATTTTAAATTATAAAAGTATTAGTATTATTACTATACTTTAGGGTTCTACACATAAATAACCTAATTTCACTAAAATATTTCTTAACTATTCATTTGATCTTAACCATTGATGTCTAATTAAATGGAGCTAAACTACATACTTTTATTAAATGAATGCACCCAAAATTATTACTAAACCACAATATTACATTAATTAAAATAATTAAAATCATGTTGTCTAAAAGTACTTAGTATTATTACTTAAATAAAAAATTAAGTGACTAAGATAAAATACTGTAGTGATGTAAATATGAATATATTTTTGTTATTATATTATGTAATTATTCTTCAAACTTACAATATTTTAATGCATTTTAAATTGTAATAGTATTCAATATTATTACATTTTAATACTGTTATTATATTATGTAATTATTCTTCAAACATACAATATTTTAATGCATTTTAAATTGTAATGGTATTCAATATTATTACATTTTAGGCAGACATTTCAAATCTATCCACACCCAGTTAAGGTTAGGGTTCTACACATTTTATTTTATGAAATTAGATTATTTTTGGGATTTCAATTTCATTTAGTCAAGAGTTAAAAATCTAGGATTTCAATTTTATTTAGTCAAAAGTTAAAAATATACATTATCACAAAAAATATTTTGCCATGTTATTACATTTTTAGTTTCTGCCAAGAAAACTATAGGCGAGGCCTATTGTTAACTAGTTATTAATAATTCTTTTTGCAACCAATGAGAACTGAAATAGTTTTTCTATTTAAAAAATATTTAGCTATTGCTATTGTATAGATGCAAATATTTTAACAAAACATATTTGAAAAATAATTTTTCTTCAATCTAATTAGCAGAAAACTTTCACCCGATAAGGGCAATTATTGCGGATCATCAAGGTTTATATTATAAAATTTTGTAATAGATAATATCCTTAATCTATGATACTAATATACTAATACTTAAAACTATTAAGTTTCTAGTTTGAGACTTTATGGGTAAAATATTAGGCAGTAAATTTTTTTAGCATCTCATCTATTAACCGATTTAAATATATTATAACTAAAATAAAAATAAAAATATTAAGAAACATGTATTTAAATTCCTATTAATATTAATATTGATAGTATTATTAGACAATAAAAATATTATAGTTATATAAGATTCCTATTACTAATCAATATTAATACTAATAGGAATTTAAATACAAATATAATTTATAAGTTTATCCCAAATTTATATATATGTCTTTAATAATTAATAATAATAATAATATATCATTTACATAGATAATATCCTTAATCTATGATAATAATATACTAATACATCAAAATTTTAAAATATATATTAATGCATAGATAGGAAAAATTGACCAGTGATCAATTCCATAAGTCCTCCCTTCACATGAAATTTAATTAATTTTAATTAATTAATTAAATCTTTCCCCTAAATCAAAACCTATTCGTAACAAATTGAAAATATTAAAAACCCGTGCAGTTCACCTAACTATTACAGTTCAACTACCTAAACCATTTTTATGCCAAAATTTTATAAAATCATTGGCTCAACAGTTTCTTTCATTATCTGATCTGAAACTGAGGGAAGATATTGCTTTTGCCGCGTGCTATCAACTATCACATTCTAATATCTTCTTTGCAGAGTCATCTTCATATTTTGAGTTGCAGAAAACTATTTGTATTTTGTAGTCTCATCATTTAATATGTGAATGACATGACTGTGCATTGTCTTGGAACATGTGGGAAATTTTCTAAACTGTTTGGTTCCTATCAGCGTATTCCCTAAATTTTATGTTGTAAACAACATTCACGCTCGAAGATCTTCTAAACTCATTTGCTATTCCAAACAAGCTATTCCATGATCCTCTTATTCGTGCAAGTGCTAGTTATATGGTAGAACTAATTTTAGGGTTTCACTTGTCCCTCACTATAAGCTATAACTTCAAATCTTTAAAATTATGATGTTAAGTGATTTTTATAGCACTAACAACTCTTTGTATTCATGATGTTAAGTGATTTTTATAGCACTAACAACTCTTTGTATTGCAGCTTAAGTGCAAACTGTTGAAGGCTAGTGCATTTATCACCTTCTATATTTGCCTCTTGTCAGACCATCAAGAACCAAGTTTTAATTGCCAGGGTGCCCATTTCTAGCTTTAGGAGGCTGCATCAATCAAATAATCCAAAAGATCACTTACTTTGCAACTTCCATTTTATGCAATCTAATTATTAAATGTAGAATCTCAAAGTTCTTCAATTTTCAACATTCATTGTAAATATTACAAAACTGTCAACTCTAACTTAAACCAAAAAATTCACAAATTTCAAGATTATTATAAAGTTATTATATTATCAACATTGTTGCTAACACTAAACAAACACAACAAATTAAAACAACAAATTAAAACAAAACAAGACTATTCATGAACATTTTGGTAGAAACTTGGCTGCTTTGCAGCTCTTGTTTATTTTATTCTTCAAACTTACAATATTTTAATGCATTTTAAATTATAAAAGTATTAGTATTATTACATTTTAAGGAAATATTTGTGTTATTTAATAGACTTTGTAAAAGTTTAGTTTTATAGTTAGGAAATATTTTAGTCCTATTTTATTTTTACCAAATTAGATTGTTTTTGAGATTTCAATTTTATTCACCTAAGACATTTCAACACTCTTCAAAAATTAAATTTTCAATTATTGGAATGCAATTTGTCTATACAACCAATACCTAATCAACAAAAAAATTACAACTAAACAAATACTATATACAACCAATAGCTAATCAACAAAAAAAATTACAACTAAACAAATACTATAATAACAACACTACAAGGCAGGTACTGGCCACTACGTGGCACTTGTTGTTTTTAGTATTGTTAAAAACCAAAAACACATACTCTATTTTTTCCTACTTCGTTGTACACTTATTTTTGATACTGTCTTGTTTTGCGCAGTTACCTGGTCACTAATAATTGTTTTTGCTTACATTTTTACAACCAAGTAATCTATAAATAATAAATAACAACATTGTTTTATTAACCACAATGTTCTCAAAAGAGACAAGTTTATCTTGTGAGATATTATTCTAACTATCAAAAATCTACCATAATACATCAAATACGTTAATCAAGATATAATATTGTAAAAGAAAATATATTTATCAATTTTTTAAAAAATAGGTTAATTATTTTTTGTAATTAAATATAAATTAATTTAGATTGATTATTTTTAGTTGTGAGAGTGATGATAAAATGTTTTACATTATTTTAGGAAAGTAAATACAAAATGAAATAGAGATACTTAATTCTAGAATCAATGTGGATGAAAAAAATTAGTGCACTATATATTATGATGAGTTGATATAGAAAAATTGATACCCCCACTCTATGTGCTCCCTGGAATTCTATGTAAGAACATGACTATTTTGTAGTTCAATTTTGTAGATCTAGGTCACTTCTATGGACATGAATCTATCTTGAGGCTCATAGCTATGGTTTGGTAAACCCTACACTTTTGTTCCTCAGCTTACCTTGAAGTTTGATCCTTGCTAATTGTTAAGGACTAGTAGTATTTACAAATACCTTAGGGAGGCTACTAGATCACTAGGATCAAGTTCTCTCTGGTCAACTCCTTGGAAATGGCTAGTTTTAGGACCATGGTAAATATTGGCAAGCATCAAGCAAGCATGCAAATGTCCCGGGATGTGATTTTAATGCAAATATATTCTTTTTAGTGCTCCTTGAACGTGAATGATTGTTTAATGAATGCTCAGATGATAAATTAATACACATTGAAAGCCTTCAAATACCACTAAATAGCAATAAATCATGTGAAATCTGTACCAAGTTAGAATGCGGCGAGAAAGAAATGGGAGAGAATTGAAAATATATGAATTTTAAAATTTAAAATTTAGGGGTCAATTTTGCACAATATGGGATGGATTTCCCTACTATGAGAGTGATCCAAGACAAGGCAATACTAATTTTGACGTGGGGAATGAACGTCTAGACATTGGGGTGTAATAAATGTCAACTGTATCAAAAAATGTGTGAATAAGGACTTAAGCTAAGGCCAAATATAAATAAGGATGGGTGAAGGATAGGGAATGAATCCAACATCACATGAGATTATGCCATTCAAGTCAATATGTAATTGTATTAAAATCCATTTTATAAAAATGGGCCTAAAACTAAATGGAAAATGGCCACATTTTGCCCCTACTTTGGGGTGCATGTGAATCCTACTATGAACATGTATCTCAAAGTAAATGAGTACTCACAAACATCCATTAACATAAATATTCAAACATGAAAAGGATACTAGGTTCATGTAACATAATAGATCCTACTAGATGTTTCAATGTGTTCTTCATCCTTGGCATGTGTGCTCCATCGAAACCTACAAAATAAATGAGAAAATTATAAAGGACTGTCTTATGTCTCACAATGAATTAGGCACAAAAATATAATCTTTCTTAACTAAATAGGAAATTGAAAAGTAGGAAATGGGAACAAGTGGGGTTAGGAAATTCCACCTATACTCAAAGTAATACATGCAGCTACCATGTGGCATATCAAATACTACCATGTCATATGGTGAAACTCTATCTAGACACAACAATGAACCTCTATATAACATTTTTCACTACCTAAAACCTCAACATAGGAATGCTATTGACAATATATTCCCCCTCCAATTGATTTCATATATCATGTACATGGAATTATAGGAGAGGGGAAAGCAATACATAAGGATAAGCATGTAAATCATGTAACTAAATGTCAAAAATACATTGTGTAACAACAAGTAAAATAGTTCAAATGATAGGCATGAAAAACATATAGGCTTGAGATGGTCATCAAGGAAATAAGGTGACATAGTTATGACCAAGGGTCACAATGAAGAGATGCCCAATCACATAGCCAAAACAAACATAACGCATTAGTAAAATAAAATGATTTATCTATTTTATTGCACTAGAATAAAGTTACATATTACAATTGATATCCCTTCAATTTACAATGAGCACATTGGCCTGTAGGGTATATTCACATAGATCCATGCACATGTGGCCTTTTGACAACTTCCTCCTCAGTATCTTCCAATGTTCTTTCTAACCTCTTCCCCACGAAAAATCTCCCTTGTTTGGAAGTCACTTTCTTGTCTTCCTCTCTTGGTTTAAATAGCCACTCAATATTTTAAAAATCCTACTCCCTAATCTATTGCTATCTAACTACCCTATCTTTAAATCATCCACACATGACTTGTATTAAGTGTTCTCTAGCTACACACCATTTGACATAGTTTTCAAATTTATTGAAACTATAATCCTCTTCTAACATCACAATCCCAAAGGTGATCTAATCTCTGACAACTACTAGCTCATCTAGTTGACTTGTAGCTCAAGGTGACTAACAATCCACACTTTTGCCACTTTTTACTTCCCACTATATCTTTGCACACAATCACTTTGATGTTGAAGGCTCTGTGGTGCACCATCTAATAGTTGTCTCATGTGTAATATTGTGCAGTCATCTATCTTCATGCTAGACTCCTTCATGTGCAATATCTCAGTGCCTCTCATGAAATCTTCACCTAATGTGTAAGACACTACATTTGTGTGCCCTTGCTAGCACACCTTCTTCCTCCTACAACTTTGTTTCTAACACATATGTCTATCTCTATGCCATGATCTAGTTTACTATTCATGTAAACACTTCCTTTCTTAGTGCCGAGCTTCTCCTACAACCCCTTTTTATTGCTAAGAATTTGAGAACCCCAAAATGACTACCCTAATTTTTGGCTCCTATAGAAATTTTAATTAACTTGGGATGCTCCTACATTAATCCCCATTTGGAAAATAATGTGAACTCCTACTCATAATTAGGAACAAGTGGTAACACTACCCCTTAGCCCATCTAGTAAAATTATCTCAGCCTTCCCTAGGCACTTGCATTTTTAGCACACATGCTCTTCTTTTCTTCCTCTTGACCTTGCCTAAGTCATAGACCAACCTTCTCCACCTAAACTCGATCTTCTACTTCCCTTCTACTTATCATGTGGGCTTCAACCTACCATTTTCTAACTATCTCTACTAGGTTGTATGCTCCACTCACTTCTTCATGGACTTAGTGTCTCTCCATCTCCAAGCTCCACAAATTCCTCCTCTCTCTCTTCTTCTAGCACTCTTGCAATGATCTCCTTGTAGACACCTAAAATTGACCATGTCCTCAACACTTTGACATCCCATAGACATTCATCTTGCAACACATTGTACCTTAATCCCTTTTCCCAAATTAATTAAATAAATTATATTTATTCTCCATCACCTAAATTAAATAAATAGATTATATTTATTTAATTTATCCATTTACCCCTTTTAACAAAAAATAATTGAATAATCTTATTTATTTAGTTAATTTATCCTCCCATTATCCCCTCTCCAATAATTAATTAGATAATCTTATTATTTAATTTAATTATTGAGAGTTATATGACTACCTTGTCCTTATCCTCATCCATTTGCCACAAGCAATAAATGAGTGTCACAAAATTCAAAATAAGTGTTCATCTAAACCATCCATTTCATACTACATCTTCTACTCACATCTGTTCACATAGGGATATGCCCTAGAAGACTCCATCCTTGCTCTAATGTTCTCTCAACCAATCCTAGCTATTGATTTAATCTCTTGATCTTACCCTGTCATCCTATCAATCAAGCATCTATAAATCAAGCCTCAACCAAGACATTATCATATAGATCCACATTCAAAGTACCATCATGCTATCAAAATCATCATAGATCTCCCATTATCATATATCCAACATCTTTATCTAATGTTATGCTGTTAGTTTGAGCAACCAACATATTACAATCACTATCAAATATCAAGGGCAACAAGGACTCATTTGGTGATATTGTTTCATTTCCATTTTATAGTTGCTTGCTCTTGATGTGTCTTAAGTATGGAATAGGTATTTGCATACATTTGTTCCTTATTTTATTTCCATATTTCTGCATATACATTTTGGCACACACACTGGCACTCACGTCCCTGATCTAATCCCTTTTGGGAAGAAACTTCATCATTTTTTCTTGTAGGTTGCAGGTCTGTGCCTACAACTATCAATTCATGCCTGTGTCCTAGATCCGCACCTCCATTTCATGACTCTGCACCTTTGTCTGATCCCGAGGCACCCTTGTCTAATCCTAGGGTACCCTTGTATGATCCTAGAGTGCCCTTGTCTAATCATGGGGTGCCCTTGTTTGAAATCATAATGCCCTTGTCACATGGAGGCACACCCTTGTCACAAATCAAGATGCCTTATTTTGTGGCTCACATTTTCTGATTATTTCTACATGATTTGATCTGTTTTCACTTCTAACCCTCAAATCTAGTCTTTTTCTAGCCTATCACTTGGTTTTGCAAGGTTTTAGCATCATTTTCTTGCCAATTTTGACACTCAGTCATAGATCCTCACCTTTGTCATCTAATGGGGCACCATTATTTGTGTTGGGTTTTTATCAATCTTGTTTGGTTTTCTAGAAACTAGATCCTTATAACATTTGTTTTCTATAACATTTGTTTTCTATCTTTGATTTCTAGTTTCTATCTAATCTGAGTGTCTTTTTTGTAGATCTGAGTTCCCATGCATCTATTGGCCTTTGTCTCATAGAAGCTCACCTATGTGAGTTGTTAGCTTGCTTTTGTTTGGTGTCAACATGCCCTTGTCTACAGGTATAATAGTCTCTGTTTCTCAATGCCTCTTTTTGGATTTCAAACTTTTGTTCTATTTCTATGCCCTTGACTATACTTTTAAGCCTTTTATCATTATTTATAGCTAACTTGTGGGGTTGTGTTGGAACTAACCTAGTTGTGCATCTCGTTCACACTTGTCAAAGATCATATCTCAAACTACTAGCAAGTTTGTTGTAGTTTTTCACTTATTAAGAACATATCATTTGAAACTTTGTATTTTCTTTGTTTGGTGGATTTGATTTTGACTTAGGGTGTGTACGCTCTTCCCTTGCACTTAGTGTGATTTATCATAGAACTCAACAAGTTAATAATGCCTTAATGACCAAAATAATGAAGACTAATGATCCTCAAACTTATGATGAGGATAAGGGAAAATATGAATAGGAATAAGCTATGTAAAATAAATGACTCTTTGATAAATAATATGAGTTGGGAATTGGTGGACTTACCCAAGGGAAAGAATATAGTAAAAAATAAGTGGGTACATAAATTTAACTAAGTTCAAGTCTAATGGAAGCATTGAAAAACATAAGTCAAGATTAGTGACCAAAAGGAGGGAATTGACTACACACAAACTTTTTGGCCAGTAGCAAAGATCAATAATGTCAAGACTACTATAGTATTGATAGGTCATTACATGTGGTCTCTTCACCAAATGGATGTTAAGAATGACTTTTTTGAAAATTTTCATTTACCACACCATGTTAAAGGATTGATTGGAATTCAAGTTCTAGATCACCTTATGGGTTAGTAGTGGAGGCTTAAAGAATTTGAGTAGGGCTTGCTAGGACTAAAAATCCTATTCACCATTTGTTACATTTGATTTCATAAATTAAATGAAATTCCTGTGACCAGACCCATTTTATAACCCATGATAACCTATGATCCCATGAATATGGCCTTTGACATGTAAGGATTTCCCTGATCATAGTTGAGAAAAAACTTTAAGAGCAATTGATCCTCATTGGAAAGATCTTGTGTATGTCTTTTTAATCAACAAGCCATAGTTCTTTATAGAACACTTTTTGTATAATTGGGGAGAGATGAATAACGTCACAACGATCAAAAATCCCAAAAATAACAGGTGTGCATAATCAGGAAGACATTGCATAGCATTTCATCGATAAAAAACTCATCGGCAAAAGCAAGCTAGTCGGAGCAAAATTTTCAAATCACGTCGAGCTCATGCATCATGCCAATGGATACCTTTTCGGGGAGAAACAAACATACTTTCACCGATGAGATAGGATAACAACTATGTCAGAGAGACATGTATGATCGGAATGGATTTTTTATATCTCTCTAACTATGTGGGTTACTCTAATAAGGAAGGCCAGAAAAGTTTTTGGCGAAAGTCCCATCGATGAACAAAGTGATAGAGGAAACATGTTGAGGAGACTAAATATATCAAAAAGACATTTTATTCTCTTAGTGATGATACAGGTCAGCCCAATGATAATATGAATGACTATTATTTGTCGAAAAGACACTGGGTGATGCTTAAGAGGATTTCTAATAGTCCAAATCATCGTGATATTAGGTAAACTTCATGATGTTCTCCCCAAAAATTTAGGAATTGAAAAGACAAAAGGTAGTTGTGCAATATTGGTGAGAGTATTGATATGTCTTCCCCACTGAATCAAAGGACCAAAAGGACACTTCGTATCAAAAAGATAATCAGTTAGTCTTGGTGATCAGTTATGAACATATAAACAAAGATAGCACCAAATGAAGCACACAGATCGGCCGAAGACTAGAAGATTTCCACCGATGCAATATCATTGTATCACTCTGACATTTCAAAATTTGAAAAACCTATTGCATTTATTTCTAGTGGCGAGAATTAATGGCAACATGAACAAATTGTATATGAACATTTTTGATTGAAAAGGGATTGAACCGAAAGGAATTTTTAGAAGTTGCAGTGAAGAAGGACAGGAGATTGAGCGGAGGTTAGGGAATTTAGTGTGAACAAAATATACAAGCATACGAGATATCCCTGCAATTGATAGATTATAATTCAATTCTGCTATCTTCTTAAGATGGAAAGTTCTGCAAAAACAAAAAATAAGAAGCTTCAGGGTGAAAGTAGTCAGTCTAAAAGTAAGAAGCGGATATGGAGAGTGAGGGACATGGCCAAAGACATAGGGAGAGACATTGGGAGGTAGAGGAATTATAGAGATAGGGAGATAGGGAGATAGAGGTTTAGGGTTGCTTGGGTTTAGTGTTTAGGGTTTAGGGGTTTGGGGTTTAGGGTTTCTCAGGTGTAGGGTTTAGGGATTAGGGGTTAGGAGCATTATTTAGGGTTTATGGTTTAGGGGTTAGGGGTTAGGGTTTAAGGGCATTATTTAAGGTTTAGAGGTTTCTAGGGTTGCTCAGGTTTAGGGTTTAGGGGCATTATTCATAGTTTATGGTTGCATGTCAAAAGAAGTCTCTATCTCTCTAAATCCCTCAACCCTAAAAAATGCCCCTAATCCCTAACCCATAACCCCTAAATCCTAAACCTACGAAACCCTAAACCTCTATCTCCAGGTATCTTTCCCTTATCTCCCTCTCTCTATCATCCCTCTACCTCTCAATCTCTCTCCCTATCTCTCTGAACATCTCCCTCTCTTTCTCTATATTGCTATCTCTCTCTCTCTATCTCTCTATCTCTCTCTTTTTATCTATATCTCTCAATATCCCCCTCCCAATAACTATCTCTCTTTATATCTCCCTATCTCTCTATCTATATCTCCATCTCCCCCCCTCTCTCTCTCCATTTCCATGCACATACCCATTAGGTAGGCTATTTTGCATATGGTGGTCATATCGTTTAGGTCCAATCACCTCCAAACTTCACAAATAGATATAGAGCATAATTCTAAGCATCTTTCATAAAGACCACTTCTCTACATAGGTGTAACTAATACCAATTTTCCATTGTTTTCCACATTTAATACTTATTCTTTTCCATTTTCCAAGTCCTACATGTGTCCAATTTGTATTGTTTGTCAAATTTTTAGTCTAATTGTTAGTCTTAGCTCTCATGGTTATTAAAATGTTAGTAAAGTTAAATTTATCCTTAGGTAACATTAATTTACACATTGTTGTACAAAGAACCACACTCAAAAATAACCTTACCTAATTAAGGTTAACCTTTAAGGTTCTTTCATTTGGTGAGTGTAATAGATCCAACTAGTTCAATCTTCCTATAGTCTATGCTTCGCCTTCCAAGAGAGTTCATGCCATGTTAACTTTGCATTATGTCCTCACTTTCCTCTTGCTAGTTGTAGTACTCTTTTTTTCTAATCCTATCCCTATATCATACTATTGTTGTTGACTTTTCTTTCCATCTTCATCATCATAGTCCTAGTTATCCTATTTTGAGCCTACCATTTATCCTTAGCCATCTCTTGTACTTCTTCTATTCATGTCAATTTTAATGACCTCCAAATTTTCCATAAATTCTTCTCCACCAAACCCTAGACCCTCACCCAAATCCTTACTTTCCTAATAAAAGCCCTTCCCCAAACATCATTTGATCATGTGGCTCCTTCCATCACTAGACAAGTGTCCCTACTTTCCATTATTCATCCAATATAACCCCAATGTCATAGCTCACATTCCCACACCTACATTCATAGACCCCATTCCCCCTATTGACACCATCAATGATAATAATTATAAGGAGTCTCCCTTGAATAATCATTAAACCATGGATTATCCCATATGCCCATCTTACACTTTCCTCACCTTTAAACCCTTAGAAGATGACATTTAGTTATCCCCACCATTACCAATCAAACTTTATAGAAATCCCACATAAGACACATTACCCATCACTTCAGCTTGGTCATCACCAATTAAATCACCTCATTACTCCAATCAACCATGCCCATACCACCCCTTTATCACTCCACAACATGTAATAATGCATGATTAAACCTAACCCCTAACCCCTAACCCCTAACCCCTATTTCTTAACCCCTAAACCCTAAACTTGAGAAACCCTAAACCCCTAAATCCTAAAACCTAAACCCCTAAACCCTAAACACTAAACCCAAGAAACCCTAAACCTCTATCTCCCTATCTCCCTATATCTATCATTCCTCTACCTCTCAATCTCTCTCCCTATGTCTCTGGCCATGTCCCTCACTCTCTATATCTCCCTATTGGTCCTCTCTCTCTAAACACTAAACCCTAAACCCCTATACCTTAACCCCTAAACCATAAACCCTAAACCCTAAATAATACCCCTAAACCATATCCTACGCATTCTAATAAGATTCAAGAAAACACTATTCCTTAGTACATCCTATTCTAATATCCTAGTCATTCTAATAAGATATTCTTGCACATCTATTTCCACCTTTAATTTCAAGGTACCCCACCTTCCTTAGTATAAAGAAAAAGGAATACCCTACAACACATATAAGAACATCATACCATTTCTATATAGATTAAACATAAATGATTATCACATTTCATGTAAACTATTTCCATGCTCACTCAAAGAACATGCACTTGAGTTTCATGTAAACTAGATTTATCTAGTTTATTTATAATTTATAATTTCTCTTGACATGTATATGTTTATTATAATTTTAAAAAATGGTCAAATAGTAAATGGGATCCCATTTACTAAACGGGATCCCGTTATTTAAAATTTGAATTTTAAGCTTAGGTTTTGCTTTGTAACCTAGTTCAGGAAAAGCTTTGGAGCTTGAACCTAACCTCTGGACTTGGTTTGACCTGTAACTTGAAGGTCCTATCAATGTCACAACAAAATAGTGACTTTGGGCATATATCTGAAGGCCTTTTTTGCAAAATTTTTTGACAAAATTAAAACCCATTATAGATGAGATAGTGTAGATTCCAAATATGTAATTTTTTTTACAATTGGATTATTTTTTCTATTTTTCAATTAATTTCTGCTGAAATAGGTCCATAAACTTGAATTATCAGGGTTTTTTAGTATTTTAATAACTTTTTATTAAAATATGTTTTTGTAAAAAATTTGTATGAAAACATAATTTAGACAATTCTTTTCAATTTCAAAAAAAAAAATGTTAAGTTTAGGTCATCTTATGTGTGACGTACACGACGATTTTTTAAAAGACCAAAAATTGCCAATAAAAAATTAACAAAAAAATATTCAATAAAAAATTACAAAAAATTACGGAAAATGTGCTCCAGTGAGTTAGAAATATTTTTCCAAAAGGATTTAGAAAAATATGATTATTTAGGTCAAAATATGGATGACGTACACGTGCATGGTATAGTAAAAAAAAAGTGACTTTTAAACAGTGGTTTTTAGAAACGCCTATTAAAAATCAATTTCTATCATCTGGGTATTGAAACAAATTACATATTTGGAAACTAGACTCCGAGTAATACATTTCATTTTTAGTGACTTTTTCTAAGATTCCACCTTTAAGTGCTTCAAATTTTTAGGTCAAATGTGAAAAATTCTGAAAATCAAGGAAAACACTTCCACTTTTTGGCCAAAAAGTGGACTCAACTTCTTGTACACACCCTTGGGTGAAGATGTACTTGAGTCCTAAATGATTAGTTTTTAACTCAAATGGTTTACCGATTAGATAGTGCCTCCACATTTGTAGAGCATGCACTATTGTAGCCAATTCTAGATCATGAGGTGCATAATTAACCTCATATGTCTTCAACTTTCAAGACTCATAGGCTACAACTTGGCCACTTTGCATAAGTACCCCCCCTCAACCATCTCCTAATGCATTTGTTATAATTGAGAATCTCCCATTTGGATTAGGTACAGTGAGAATAGGAGTGTTAGTGAGTTTATGTTTCAGCAATTGTAAGGCTTGTTCACATTTTTTTATCCATTCAAATTTCTTTCCCTTTTTCTGAAGGGTAGTGATAGGTTTGCTATTTTTGAGAACCCTTCAACAAATCTTCTATAATATCCAGCTTGACCCATAAATCTATGAACTTCCTACACATTTGTGGGGGTTGTCCATTCTAAATAGCTTTGATCTAGTTGGATCAGTAGATATACCTTCTACTGGGATGATGTGACCCAAGTAGTGTACTTTCTTCTTATAAAAGGAACATTTGGATAATTTGCCAAATAGACGATGTTTCCTTAAGTGCTAAAGAACTAATCTCAAATGTTGTTCATGTTCCTCCTCGTTCTTGGAGTAGATGAGAATATCATCAATAAAAACTATGACAAAGTCATCCAAGTAGTCTCTAAACACATCGTTCATTAAGTTCATAAAAGTTGCAGGTGCATTGGTAACGCCAAAAGGAAGAGCTATAAACTCATAGTGTCCATAATGAGTCCCAAAAGAAATTTTGTGTATATCTTCCTCCTTGATCCTTAATTGATGGTATCCTGATCTTAAGTGAATTTTTGAGAACACAGTGATGCAGAGAAAAAATCAACCTGATTCAACTTGACACATTCTCAATCATCCACCCAATGAAATTGATGCAAACATGTAATTTGTTCATCCTAGACAACTAGGTCTTGAACCCTAATGGCATTCAAGTGAAGGAAACCAACATGGGGCATGATAACATTCATTTATGTACTCCTCCTGCATTGAAATTGATGACTCTCAATCATTCATGACACAAACCCTTACTGTCACAATCCCTCTCACACATCCAATGACCTATGTCACTAGGTGCATATAGAAATAAATTCAACAAGGAAAGAAATAGCATCATACCAACTGTACCCTAACCTATACAGACCCCTGACAACACCACACAATGATTCCCAAATCTAGCATCATCAAACTATGCATAGACTTTCTAAAACAATTGAGCAAACTAGGGGTTTACCCCCGTTTTAACAAAGTTTTGAGAGAAATAGTCAATCATAAATTATCATGACCATAAGATCTTAGTCTCAAAACTTGATAATCTTGTAGAACACATTAAAATAGACCTTTCATGAAGATTTCAAAATTTTCCACCATGCTAAACAAGAGAAATGGATTTTTTTCTCAAACTGGAAACCCTAGCTAAGGTTTGGACTATTTTCACTAAAAATGCTATTACTTTTGTAAAACATAATGAAATGACTCCAAACAAAAAGAAAAAGTTATGTATTTCATAGATTCATCATCCAAATGCCTACCCTTGACTGTACCAGATCGTACAATCCATACAAAAGAGGGTTTTCAGGTAGAAAATAGTAAAAATATGTATATGACAATCACTATTTTATCATAACTTTCACAAAACATGATGAAAATCACTCAAACAAAAAGAATTAAGAAGATAACAACATTCTCCAACTTTCTCAATAACTTGTAGGGTCATACTATACAATACAAGGCTGTACAATCCAATCTACAGTCTGTTACACATAGAAAATGCAATGAAAAATATGCAAAATTAAAGTATTTCCATTCTAAAATGTTCTCCAACCTTCTCCAACCCTGGTGTTCACATTTAAATGACATATTTATATAATTACATTCATTTCCATTGCCCAAAACTACTTCCTAACTTCTAAAACCAAAAATGTAACTTTTTGGCAACTTTGACAACTTTTTACATCTTTTACAACTTTTGACTCAAACATTAAAAAATGACTCCAAAATGGTCCTCATGGTCTAAAGTGACCTTATTAGATCAAAACACATCAAAATGACCTTAAAACCATAATGCAAGTTGATGCTCCTACATCATACACCCCAAGAAAAAGAAATTTGTGTTCCATCTCAAATGATGGTCGGTGTTTCTTTCACTTCTTCCAATTGTGCCTCATGCTTAGCTATTCTCTAACTTCCTCTTGATCCTCCCCATGCTTGGTTTGATCTACTTCATGATTCTTGGTCTTCACTCTTTTGTTTTGTTCTTGCTTTTTGTACCTCCTTCTGAGGATCTTCTTCTCAACTACAAGACTCCAATAGTCTATGTCACTTTCATATGCCACATTATTGATGTCCATGTCTTCATCCTCATTAGTCTCTCCATGGTATGCACCTATACAAACATTATCAACAAAATGCAATAGATAAAAACTATAAGGCCAATTTATCTATTCACTAGCTCCTGGTGCTTGTTGTTTTGGTTCTTACTTGATCTCAGCTATACCCATCTTCATGTCAACTGTCTGATCATCACCAACATACTGGTTTCTTGGATGTATCTCTTGCCAATGGACCTTTGCATTTGTGTCTTCTTGAGAACATTTCTCTTCCATGATTTCTACACTTTCTTGAAGACAATCTTGTCTTTCTTCATGCCCATGTCAATGAATGTCTCTTCTTCCTTTGTTTCATCTTCTCTTTTCAAAATAACCATCTTTTTCTTTCTCCTTTTGTGAAAATTAATCATCTTTATGGGCCATTTCACTTTCTTATGTATTGGCCAATGCCCAACAGATCCTCGGTATACTTCCTTAAGATACTGTTGTTCTAGATTTTTAATACTTTTTTCAAACTCTTCCATTCTTCTATCAAACTCTTCATTTGATCTTATTTTATTGACTTTCATCTTCTCCTTCTGAGTTTGCTACTGCATCTTTCTATTTCTTCTCTTTTCTTGGATTCTTCTTGTGATACCTCACCTAGATTTTCTTTCCTTTTCCTCACTACCTAGTCTTTTGGCATCCAAGTTCTTCACTTCAACCTATCAAAAATAATACACAAACTTCCAAAACTTCACTTTCCTAGATCTTTGGGCTTCGATACCAAAAATGATGCAAAGAAAAACTCAACTTGATTCAACTTGACACATTCTCAATCATTGACCCAATGAAATTGATGTAAACATGTAATTTGTTCATCCTAGACAACTAGGTCCTGAACCCTAATGGAATTCAAGTGAAGGAAACCAATATGGGGCATGATAACATTCATTTATGTACTCCTCCTGCATTGAAATTGATGACTCTCAATCATTCATGACACAAACCCTTGCTTTCACAATCTCTCTCACACATCCAATGACCTATGTCACTAGGTGCATATAGAAACACAATCAACAAGGAAAGAAATAACATCATACCAACTATATCTTGACCTATCCCTTGACAACACTACACAATGATTCCCAAATCTAGCATCATCAAACTATGCATAGAATTGCTAAAACAATTGAGCAAACTAGGGTTTTACCCCTATTTTAGCAGAGTTTTGAGAGGAACAGTCAATCATAACTTCTCATGGCAATAAGATCTTGGGCCCAAACCTTGATAATCTTGTAGAAAACATTAAAATAGACCTTTCATGAAGATTTCAAAATTTTCCACCGTGCCAAACAAGATAAATGGATTTTTTTCTCAAACTGGAAACCCTAGCCAGGGTTTGGACCGTTTTCACTAAAAATGCTATAGCTTTTGCAAAACGTAATGAAATGACTCCAAAAAAAAAAGTTCTATATTTCATAGTTTCATCATCCCAACTCCTTCCCTTGATCATACCAGGTCATACAATCTATACAAAGGAGGTTTTTCAGGTAGAAAACAGTAAAAATATGTATATGGCAGTCACTATTTTGATCATAACTTTCACAAAACATGCTAAAAATCACTCAAACAAAAAGAATTAGGAAGATAACAATATTATCCAACTTTATCAATAACTTTTAGGTTTGTACTATATAGTACAAGGCCATACAATCCAATCTAGAATCTCTTACACATAGAAAATGCAAAGGAAAACATGCAAAATTGAAGTATTTCCATTCCAAAATGTTCTCCAACCTTCTCAAACCCTAGTGTTCATGTTTACATGACATATTTATATAATTACATCCATTTCCATCTCACAAAACTAATTCCTAACTTCCCAAACCAAAAATGTAACTTTTTGGCAACTTTGACAACTTTTTACATCTTTTGCAACTTTTGACTCAAACATAAAAAAATGACCCCAAAGTGGTCCCTCATGGTCTAAAGTGACCTTATTAGATCAAAACACATCAAAATGACCTTAAAAACATACTTCAAGGTGATGCTCCTACATCACACGGTTTCACCTCTCATTTGATCGAAAAGCTCACTAATTCTTGGCAATGGATACCTATTCTTAATAGTCACCTTATTGATCATTCTATAGTTGATGCACATTTAGAGTACCATACTTCTTAAAAAAAAGTACAGGTGCTCTACATGGCGACACACTTGGTCAAATCAAGCCCTTGTCAAGCAATTCCTGTAATTGAGCCTTCATTTCATACAATTCTGAATTAGTCATTTTGTAAGGAGCCTTTGATTGAGGTTCAGTACTAGGTAGAAGTTCAATATAAAAGTCAAATTCTCTTTTTGGTGGAAGACCATGTAATTCTTTAGGAAACACATCTGAGAATTCCTACAGTATTGAAAACTTGTGAAAAGAGGGTTCTTTCTCTTCTTCCAGATCTTCTATGTGAATATCATATAAAGTGCATCCTTTTCTTTGAGCCCTTTTTACTTGCATGGCCGAGATCTATCGAAGGCTTATGCCTCTTTGGATGCCACACACCTTGGTTGGGTTCCCACAGTCATCTTTACAGGTTACAACTTTCTTAAAATAGTTGACAACAACTTTATGCTTTGTTAACCAATTTATTCCTAGGATCAGATCATATGATCCCAAAGGAGCCACATAAAGGTCAACTTGAGTTACAAAATCTTGTAATGTTAATTCACTATAGGCTAGACATTGGTCTACCTTTCTCTCATCTCGATTACCATACATTATTATCTAGGAGTTGTCCATGTAACCGGCCTTCCTGGGTAATCTTTCCACTACTCTAGGATCAATAAAACATTCTATGGCACTAGTATTTATAAGCACACTAACTAAAAGGCCATAGATTGTACTTGTCAAGTCAATAGGAGTGGCTTAGAAGTCGACTTGTCTATTATGTACAACCGCATGAATGTGGCATTGAAGGGGTTGTTGTTGTTGATTCCCTTCTATTCTTTTAGCTACTCTTTGAGGTCATTTGTTAGCAAAATGCTTACCCCCATAGTTAAAGCACCTACCTTTCAGTCCTTTAGGTTTTTGATATTTTCCCTTATCACTATTATCATTTGCCCCTTCACTGAAAGTCCTAGGTTTGGTGTAGGGTTTGATTTGCTCACCCCCTTTTTCAAATTTATTCTTTCTTTTCTTATCCACAAATTGATTACCTTTCTAGTTCTTATGTTTGGAAGAGTTTGCAGGAACTTGATTTTGATAGTTCTTCCCTTTCTCTTTATTTTTCCTTATATATTTTGCAATTCTATGAAGCTACCAATTTTAGGTTTTAATCCCAATATAAAATTTCTTACACAGAAGCATTCATCTTGTTGATAGAGGGGTACATATTTGAGAAGTTGAACAAACTTCTCCCAATATTGTGTTACTGAAAGTTCCCCTTGTCTTAGGCTTTGGAACTCATTCATTTTTCTATCAAAGTAATGTTGTGGAAGCCATCGCTTCTGGAATAGGGATAAAAAGATATCCCATGTAAGTTTTTTTAGATCATGAAAGTTGTTTTTCTATTTTTGCATTATCCCACCAGGTGGTTGCTTCCCCTTTTAACTAAAAACATGCCCAAACTACCTTGGTTTCTTCAGATATGTTACACAGTTCAAAATATCTTTCCATTTTTACTATCTAGGCTCCAGTACCATCCCTTACATCTTTACCGTCAAACTTGGGGTGAGATTTTCTTTAAATATTTGGCCAACTCATTTTCAATTTTGGTCCTTTTTCTCCATGGTGTGGATTCATTTTCATAAGAAATCCATTCAGATTATTTTTATCTATTTACTGAAGTTTCTTGTTGCTCATCTTGGTTTGGCATGGACCTAGTGTGCCTAACCTCATGTTCTAGGGCATTCATTCTAGCCCTACTATCTGTCAGCATAGCCATAATTTGATCTAATTTTTCCTCTTGAGCCCTCTTACTCCTGGGTTCATTTTTGTTTGCACTGTAGGAAGGTTCCATTATTTGGAAATTCTTGTAATTTCATGAGTCACATTAGAAGCAAGTATAATCAATAGGCTCCAGAGTTTAACCTAGAGCTCTGATACCACATGTAATAACACTATTTAATCCAATCCTAGTAAAACCATAAATTAATTCTGGTCATAATATTCTAATTAATACCACATGAAATCATCATGCATATCTTGCAATATAAAAATGCCTTATATCATTTTGATCTTAATTTCCACGTGTCATTTTCAAATAATAACATATATATGAACTTTACACTTCAAAAATTCATAAAAGCATATAACTTCATTTATACATGATAGAAAATATATCATCTAAGTTCTATGATGAGTATCATAAGAAAGATTATCCCAAGCTAAATAGTCATACAGTAACAAGATCACCAAGAGAAATAGATCATAACTTCACTAGGTCTCATAATTCCATCATGTAATGAAATGATTTCATAATCTTTCTATCATATCATATCTAATCAAATTGAATCATAGATAACAAAATTAGATTCATCTAATTTAGTATCCATCCATCAAATACATAAATCTCATCATGAGTTAAGTTAATTTCATTTCTTAAAATTCTATGTAACAAGATATATCAAGCTATTAAGATACATATCTTTAGTTTTGAGTAGATTTAATAGGTGATGCAGCATTTCGATGGATTCCTCTCCCTAGCTCCTCCTTTGTACACTCGAAGATGAGAGAGCATCATAGAAGTAGAATCCACCCTACTACGAAGCCAAGCTTCCCCATGCTATCCCACATAGGTAGCCTGACCTGTCCCAAAGAATATAGCTCTTCAAGGTCACCATGCATGACAATGAATTTAACTATGCAATTCTACCCATTGCCCATGCAAACATATAGAAAAGCAACTATAAATTCAAAAATGACATCCATGATTCCAATCCCTCAGAAATAATTTTTTGTTTGAAATCTACCATTTATGTCAATCATGTATGTTGGCTTTGTAAAATTTTAGTATTCTAAATTCCATTAATTTGGTTCTTCTTTGAACAAGATTTTATCTCTGTTGGTTGCATATCTCATTCCTAGTTTCATTCTTTGCTCTAGAAGAATTTATCCTTTCAAGTATTTTTTTTAAATGATGAAATTATAGAAGAGATATAATTCATTTCTTTCTTCCTTTTACAATATTTGATAACTTTGATTTAAGAATAATAGAAATTAAATCTTCCTATTTCTTCCACACACACACACACAGATATATATATATTCCAACTTTTAATAAATATATTTTATAATTTGTTTTTCTATTATTCTAAACAACAAATTTCTTTCCATACTATAGAATAGATAAACCAATGAAGGTTTGGATGACTATTTAATATGTATGTACATAGAAACCAAAATGCTCTTAAATAAGGGTAAGTTTTTATTTATTTAAAGTTTTCCTGCATAAGATAAGGTGCCTCTAATGGAGGCATCTCCATCTAAGAGTGCCTCTCTAATGGAGACGTCTCCATTGGAGAGATTACCAAATGAGGGCATCTGAAATTTGCTAAGTTTTCAATAAACTTCTAAAGGAATGAGAACCTTCAGCAGATTTAGAAATTTATAATTCTTAGAGGAAGATGAGATCTGCCATATTATTCAATAACTTTCATAATAATTTATTTGGTTTATGATCAAACAAACATTTTGGTAAAAACCATACCTAATTCCTACTCCCAAATCTCAATTACTTGTCAACACTTCCTGTTTCCCCTTTCTAGTCTTCTCTTTTTTCCTTCATTCCCTATCGACATTCCCTCAACTCCTACAATTTCCTATTTTAAAAGTCTTTTCCCCTTTCCTTGAGGTTCCATATGTTTAAAAACATGTTCATATAATGCCAAGTAATTTTTTTGGTAATTAACTAATGTCCCTTGCTTAACAACTCATGTAGAGCGATTCCCAGTCGCCTCCTTTATTTTTACAGATATCTAGCATGGAAAATATTTTAGGAAGAAAGGAGAATAATTGTTTTAGTGATAAAATTATCACTCCATCTTTATATTAAATAAAACTGTGCTGGTGAAAATTAAAATCTACCGATAGGAGAAATATCTGCCTTGGCTAAAAGTAACAACATTATTATTTGCTATGATTCCACATTATTAATATTTTCTTTAAATTGACAATAATTATCATCATTTTATTCTTATTTAATGATAGTAATATATATTACTATACCCTTTATTTAACTCAATTTGATTGCAATTAATTATTTGTATAATATGTGTGTGCGTGTGTGTAATGAGTATCTGCCCATTTGTGTTATGTGTATACTATACACATATACATGTATATATAGGTATACCATGTGTATGCATATACACCATATGTATTTTTGTTATATGTGTGTATACACATATACATGTATATATTTGTATATCATGTGTATGTATATACACCATATATTCATACTTGTACTACTTACATATATATATATATATATATATATATATATATATATATATATATTTTACATCTTGAAATTAACTATAAGAAGTTGTTATCAAGAAGAAACTAAAGCAAGAATAATTCCAAAACTTAGAAGTTAACTACAATCCCACCCTATATGCAACCATGAAAACTGATTTAGTGTGTGTGTGCAGAAGTCATGCAAATGACCTTTAGAGAAAATAGGTTCTTCTCTTCTATGATACTCTCCCATTGGGTAGAGGTGAATGATGGATCATGTCACACTCAAATACCAAAGTTGTGATTAGTCCATGACAAACTGGTATCATATATAAGATAAAAATTCCAGATATGCTATTATAACATGGTATAATTATCTACTCTATAGATAATCATAGTAAAATAAAAACATAGTTATCCTGATGGTTCGAACATCATATTCTACTGATCAAAATGCATCATATATGTCTATACATATTTAGGATAACAATACTGTCATGCATCATATATACCTATATATACAAGTCTGTAACCAGTAATATTGTGCCATGTAACAAAATGGGCTATGACATCTTCACACACACATTCTTTTTCTAAGGTTTAATGAATCTTCTTTGTGTGGATCAAGTGTATGTGTATGATCTCCTCTCACACCACTAGGTGATCTTGAGGATCAAAAGCATTTCTTGTTTAACCTTTTTCACCCAAGTGTGTTAAGTTGTGTATTTTCTCTTCTTGCACTTCGTGTGCTCTTGGGGATCAAAAGAACTTAACTTAATCTTTTCCTTAGGAGTCTTGCTTGGGGATTTTATCACCCCAAGGGATGACCTTAACCACATGTTCTAATGGTGTATATCAAAGGGGGGGAATGAAAGTTGTACCTTAATCTAATCACATAGTCAATGGCATAGCCTTGGGTCCTTGGGTAATTTCAGACACAAGGTGAAGTGAATTATCACACGCCTTCAATGGACTAGTGTTCAAGGACTTAGACCCCATGTACCTTGTGTATATAGGGGGCACCCTTAGAAAGCTTGTACATCCTAGTATAAGACCTTTCGATTATCTTCTAGTGTGGTGCATAGTTTAGTTGATCAAACCTAAAGTTACTCACCATGTACTTCCAAGGGTAGAAATAGAATTTTTTCTTTTGGCAAGTTGTCAAAGCCTCCAAGAAGGGAGAATGTTAGCCCTTGTGCCACTGAACCCCTATCTATTCACCCTAGTAAATAAATTCCTAGTTAGGTAGGAATATTGATGAGTTATTCTATTGTGTGGGCCTACACTACGAAGATGCACCTACTTGAATAATCTAGGATGTTGTTGTGTATTGCATGTGTGTTCATTTGTACTATCTAAAACCAAATTCATTGCAAAACTTATGCATGTGTGTATGAACATGATTTTCTTCCAATTTTCCCAAGTCATGCTTTCAAAACTATTCCATACATTTCCAACATCTTAGGGTTCATAGTTAGACATTTTGAGAGAATCCTTGTCACACTTTAGCTTAAGGTTGATTTCTTAAGATCCACATCCATAGTCCACATTGCTTCCATCATTTTCATCTACCTTATCTTCCAACCACATCAAACTTCTCTTAGAATTTAAATTGAGATTTTAGACCTTGATCAAGACCATCATCTTTTAATCCTTTAGTCAAATCCTAGCCAATCATAGATCATATTTACTTAAGATCATGAGTCTATCTTAAGTATTTGAAATCCATCCTCATCCCTAGTCAAATCAAATCCAATTTTTTCTTGTCCCTTGATCTTAATCTCAATTCTAGTCCATGTCATCATCATCCTTTTAGTCTAATTATTCCCATCCATGTCATCCCTAGTCTTGTTGTTACTCAATCCTTCATTATCTTTAGTCTGATCTAAGATCCCCAACACATCAATCATTTGTCACATCATCAAGATCTCTCATCTTATTCCCTCCATAACTAGATCACAAACCAATAAAATCATGGACTCTCACATTGATAATCAACCCCCTTCACCTCCTCCCACAAGTGTGTATGATGATCAACCTTTTCCACAACAATCCCAATGACACAAATCCACATTATCATGAGCCTAATCAACAAGAACATTCACCCACATACATAGATTATCTCAATAACATCCCAGACAAAGAATTTGTTGTAAAACATTTCCTAGAAGAAGGGATGAAGATTCCTTCTCACCTTGAGGTGAAATCCAAAGATTCCAAGCCTCCTTGTCCTTCATCACTGTAACCCACCATGGAAAGCCCTTAAGACAATCCAATAGGTAATATGGCCTTGCCTCTACCATTTAATGATCCTAATTCTATGAACTCCTTTCAACTAGGTCCACCCACATCACTCATGCCACAAGTCTCCAGGCCATCTAGAACATCTCATCAATATATTCCTACACTTTCCACTTCATTACCAACTTCATGTCCACCCATCTCCATTCCTCAAAAAACACTAGCAATCCCATCTCAACCAATCTCTTACCATAAACCACTAACTCATCCACAACCCATCTATTCACATGCTTCAACTCAACCCACTACATCTTCACTAAATGCATCCCATACCTTTTATCAACCCAACCCTTTGAACACTCAACCTATGGTCTCATAGCCACAAAACACTTATCATCACACCACATCTAATCCTTTGATATCACAAGTCATTACACAACCCTTATCACATGGACCTATTAACTCCACCTGAACATCATCTTCAAACCCACTTCCTTTGGATCATAGAATGCAAGAGATGGTAGAAAACACTATTCAAAAGTTTCAAGTTTGAACCCAATGTAAACATTTCAAATTTGAAGACGTTTATCCTTATCCATTGGATTGCTCCATCATGACAACTCCTTTTCCTCCTAATTTTGAGGTCCCCAAATTTGATAAATATAAGGGAAAAGGAGACCCTTAGGATCATGTCAAACAATTCTTTATGGCTTGTCAAGAGGTTTCCCATTATGAGATTTATCACTTGAGAAATTTTCCACTAATTTTGGCAAGACAATCATTAGATCATTGGTTTCATAATCTTACTCTCGATAATGTCACAACCTTCCCCGACCTCTACAAAAAATTTGTTGCTCATTTCTCCTACAATGTTGAAAATTAACTCACAATGCTAGAGCTTTGTAATTCCAAACAACATAATGGAGAAAGATTTTCTTCTTATCTACAAAGGTGGAAAGGGCTTGCAAACTAAATCCCATGGGCTATCTCTAAAAAATAATTGGTTAATATCTTCATCCAAAACCTTAATCAAGAAATGGCCTTTCACCTTCAAATCCAAATTATCTTTCTACATTTGAGGAGATTATTGAAAAAGGTATCAACATTGAAAAGACCCTTATCTCTAAAGGTTTAATTAAATCTCAAACCAAAGACAATAGCCATACAAATGATAAATTTAAACCTTGGGCCAAGAATATATATGTTGTTAGTGATGGAGTCACCAATGTTAAGCATGTCCAAACAACTCAAACTTTTTGACCTAATGTGCCAAAAGTTCTCTCCCTTCCTAAGTGGAAATTTAAAACACCTTCCAATTCATGATGACATTTCACAGATTTATGAGAACCCATCGAGTCATTCTTTCAAAATCTTGTGCAAGACAATATGGTCACATTCCCTTATACCACACCCTATGATGATAACGAGTCCAATCCCACATGGTATAATGAACAAGAATATTGTGATTATCATTGTGTTCATGGTCACCCCATATGTAATTGTATGAAGATAAAACATTATATCCAAGATCTTATTGATGAAGGAAAGTTGGAGAGAAATACTAAGCCTAGCTCCTCTTCTAATCCATAATTGGGTGTATATAAGGATCCTTTTCTAAATCATAAAACCAAGTCCGTTGCCTCCAATCCTAATCAATCCCAAGATAATTGCATCAACAATGTTCACTATAACAAAGTCCCTTATGATTATGACAATGACATAGGAAGAATTGATTGTGATCCTTCAAAAGTTGCCACCACCACCATTAGAGCCCTTTCCCCTAGATGTATTGTCACCACTCATTGCATAACCATTATTGTTCCCCAACCTTCATCTTCCTCATCCCTACATTCATCCCATTCTAATATCCTTGATCACCTTGGTAAGACTCTTGCACAAATCACCATTCTAGATCTCCTCAAGGTTTCCCCCATCCACAAAGTTGTATTAGATTGTGTCCTCCAAGACTCCCAAGTACCACATGATATTGATCCTGATCAATTCCAAGCTCTTTTGGGTCATCTTTCTCCCACCTGTCAACTTGCCTTTACCTAAGGAGACACGCCATCCATTGATCCATCTCATAACAATGCCCTTCATGTAGATGTCCTGATCTCCAAAACCAAAGTCAAATGCATCCTTTTGGATAATGGAGTTGGATTGAACCTAGGTGCCTTGAAGTTAATAAAGAAATTAAGATATTCATAAGATGACTTAGAACCATGCCCTTATACTATCAAAGCATATGATGATATTGAGAGAGAATCTGAAGGAACCATATGTCTTCTCATACAAGTGGGACCAATCATTTTACATGCACTACATGTTGTGTCCTTGATCTTTCCATACAATATCTTACTTGGTCACCCTTGGATCCATGCTATGCAAGAAGTACCTTCTACTTACTATCAATGTATAAAGTGTTAGTGTATATTATTTTACCTCTTGCATTTCATGCACATGGGTAAATACACTTGGCATAAAGCCTACTTAGGTGTCTTCAATAGGAGTCCTAGCTTTCCACCTCTAGTAAGTTTTGTAGAGCTAAATTGACAAATCTAGTGGAGTGTTAGAGTTGACTCCTAATGCAACTCAACCTCTACTCTGATATATTGTACACACCTTGTTTATCAATTTACTCCAATTTGATGCCGACATTGTCTTAGTCGATCCTTCATTCTAATATGGTAAAATAGTACTATCTAAGTTAGTGTGTTGTTTATTGGAGGCTTATCTCATCTGGTGTGGAGAAGAGTTCATTCACTCCTGTCTAGTGTTCCATAGAAAAGCATCTTGTGTTGACCTACAAGCCATCAAAGTTTGTGTGGAGGAGGTCAAAATTCTTTGTGCAAATACATTGGGGTGTTGTACACTATACAAGTTGATTTAATTCAGAAGGGAAGTTGATCTAGAGGAAGGCATGGTGCTAAGCTTACCTACAACATCACATAGCCTATCTTCTCTCATCTCCGTGCATAGGAAGCGACCGATGCCATTTCATTGCCTTGTGCATGGGAAGCACTGAGTTTGTGGAAGGCCCAAACCAGGCTGACCCATAGTGTGGAAGAGCAATCTAAGTGAGGGAGGGGTTGGACCAAACCATGGAAGGCCACAATCTTTGGTTGATCCATTCAGTCTCTATAAACAAAGGAGGCACCTCAGTCCAATCGCAGCTCATGACCCCTACCAAACAACCATTACCCTTGCATCCAGACCCCTATACCCATGACTCCTGCATCCTATGTGGAAACCCTTGTTTGTGTGGTGTATCCTATGGCATGGAAAGTAGTAGAGTGAAGGCATTGAAGGCATGGAATTCAATAGAAAGGTCCAACAAAAGAAACTCTATTCACATCCACAGGAAGCACCTCTATTCATATCTTTGGCCACCCCATTCAATCCCTCAATATTTTGCCCTAAATTTTATTTTTAATGCATTTAAAATTGTGCTTTTAATTTTAAACAAGATAGGCATTTAAAAGTATTTAAAATTATGTTTTTTTACAAATAGGGGGTAATTTTAAATTTGGGGGATTTCTTTTACAAATTGTTAGTGCTAAATCAAGCAATTTCTTGTCAAAGGCAACTTTTAAAGTTCCAAAATTAGAGTTTGTAAAAAAGTCTAAGTATTTAGGCTCAATTTTAATTGACCTACTTAGACATATAGCACTACATGATAAAGTGTGAAAACTTGGGGGGTCACCTAATACTAAATCAAGGGGGTGTACAAAGTTGTGTTAAGAACACTTCTATTGAGTTGTGCCAATAACACTTCTGCACTTATTTCTGCTTTTTTAGTTAAGGCGGTTAATCAAGCAAATTGGGGATTATCCACACAATTATAATTCTACAAATTAATTGGTTAATCATCTATCCAAACTACTAGAAAAGAACATGTAATTACTATGGAAAGAAAATGCCTACTCTAAAAACTGCATATTTAAACAACTTGATGACTTAACAATTCTCTATGAGCTTCATCAATTACAAAAACTTGACATTGCTAATGGCATTAGTCTACCAAATTCCTATAAACCAACAATTACAAAAACATCTCCATCTACTATTACTTCATTAGATTTCAAAGTCACTTCTTTGAGAGCTTCCAATACTTCCTTGCAATAGGATAAATATATTAGTCTTCCTAGCATTGCTGATTGGGACATATTTCTACCTGACATTGCTTGTTTGTTTATAGAGTCTCACATTGTTGACTTGGAAGAACATATTGAGGACATCAGTCTTCTCTTTGATGACAATTTTGATGAAGTTGCATCACCATTATGCTCTTCTTATATTCATGCTCTGCATCCGTCTACACATGGTTCTAGACTGTCATCATCTTCATCTATTGGGCATGCACCCGATATGATTATGACATCCTTCAGAATCAACATGGGGACACCTGCATAGTCTTTGAAGACATAAAAATGGATATCATTATCCTTGGATAATCTTCAGTATGATTCAAGAACATACATACATCTTCTTGCACATTCCTTTTCAGAATGGGTAGATATCTTGCATCTTCAGTTGGTTTCATTTCTTCCCAAGGGGAGGACATTATTCAACATTCTTGGATCTACATCTGCATCCTTTGTCAAGCATCTAGCCTCACTATAGGATGACAAATATTATAGGGGGGTCTCATAGACCTTCCATCATTTTCTCTCCTATGGGGGAAAACATTTATTGTACTTAGTGAAAGAAGTAGTACTTCTTTCCTTGTATAATTTTCATGCATATTTTCTCTCTTTTGGAGGGTATTTTTTCCACGAGGTTTTCTACCTTTCTCCACTTCATGGGAGATTACTTTGTACATGGGTACCTCATCAGGCCTAGTAGCTAGGACCCATCTTTATTGTACCCACCTAAGCTATGCTTAAGGGGGGGTGTTAGTGTATATTATTTTACCCCTTGCATTCCATGCACATGGGTAAATACACTTGGCATAAAACCTATTTAGGTGTCTTTAATAGCAATCCTAGGTTGATTGGGTTAACTCGCCACCTCTAGTAGGTTTTATGGAGCTAACTTGACACATCTAGTGGAGTGTTAGAGTCGACTCCTAATTTGACTCAACCTCTACTCCTATATATTGTACACACATTATTTATCAATTTAGTCCAATTTGATGCCAGTATTCTCTTAGTTGATCCTTCATTCTAATATAAAGTTCCCACATAATGGTGTTGAAATTACTATCCAAGCAGATCCTAGACCCTTTGCATATTGTAGAGCATTGGGGTTGATATTTCTAAAGATAACCTTTGTCCTAACAATGATATTTCCACTAAATAGAAGGTCACCTCTTCCACATCTTGTGTTAATCCTAATGAACTCACTTCCACTTCATCATCCTTTAAGGATCCTAGTGTTACCAAGGTCAAGATTATGAACAAAGGTTGCAAAGAATATGAGTCACATAATTCCTTCCATGTTAAACCACTTCATGACACTTCTTATTGTCTAAGATACATGTCTTCTAGTGTGGAAACTAAGGATCCTTAGGATCCCTCTGCAAGTCTCAATGTACCCTCTAATGTCATTGAAAGTACTATTGATGGGACCATCAATGGCTCTCCCAAAGACCTTGATATTTCATCCTTATTTCATGACTATGCCATCTTCACCATTGAGCCCTCATTGCCATATCCCATTTCCACATCATGGGATGAACAAAATGTAATCTCTCACACTACTTGTCACAATGATGGAGTGCTTATTGAACTCCTTATTGCTCTACATACAAAAGAAAGAATCCTAAAAATCCTAAAGCATTGGACTTAAAAGAAATGAATCATGGGGTATCTAAAGTCAAATAATAATCATGTTTAACCCTAGCATCCAAAGAGCATTTACTTGATGAAAAGAAAATCCATTTGAGTATAAAAAAAATCCAAAGAAGCTTCCTAAAAGTGAGATTGTTGGCCCCCCATCACTTTCACTCTATAAAACTTCTACCACCTTACATGATTTCATCCCATATACACTCCACTCCATCCATAATTGGAAAGGCTATGATGGTTCCCATTTATATTTCTTAAACACAAAAGAGGCTAATCTTGCACTTAAGGAGGTGCATGATGATATCCACAATGCCCATCCTAGTGACATTATCCTTGCAATGCAACTTCCACATTCCAACCAACATCATGATCATTCTTCACTTATTCCAAAATCCACACTTCCACTTGATATCATATCTTTCCATGCTTAGCTTGCTGCAATATCCCAATATACAAAAATTAAAAATAAAAAAATGAAAAAATTAAAAAAAATAGTAAAGAGAAATAATCTATCCTATGGTGAAAAACACCTTTTGTGGTGCCTTGGATAAGTACCATGGTGAAAACCTACATGCAAGCACCATGTATAGTAGTGAGATTCTGTTATCCTCTAGGTCACTCATCCCATTCTTCCCCATCATTCCATTTTCATCTAATGTATTGGTCTCCTATTGCATATCTTTTCTATCATCCTCATTATTTGTTGGAGTCTTCCCTCTCCTCCCTATCATATATATCCCAACCATTTCTTGATTTCACCCTAATTATACATGTGGGCAATGGATTGTGTTTTACTTTGGGCATAGGTTTTCTTGTAAACTCTTGGTTGCCCATGGTATGGTTAAGTTCCTCCTCTTTGGGCCTCATACACTTGCATGTTCCATGATCATCTGTATATGTTGATATCACATATTGTATCTTACACCCATGACATTAGTCCTAGTATCCCCCAAATTTATCCTCCATCCCATAATAAAACAACCGCAATCCACTCCTATCCCATAACATATCAAAAAAATCCAAGAAATTTAAAAAATTCCCCCCAAAAAAAAAATCCCCCCAAAAATAAAAAACTTCCAAAAAACACAAAAAAATCAGATATCCAAACAATTCAAGCAATAAATACAAATACAAGTCATCCCTAATACATGTCAATTTAGCCAAGTAATCTAGTCAAATTATCCTTGGTTTTGGTTTTTCTTTTCTGCTTTGAGGTTATGTTTTATATAGATATATAGTTAAATTTATATTTAATTATGGTTTAAGGAGAAAAAACCTCATGAGGTGGTCGACAACTCTCCCTATAAAATAGGAAAAGATTTCATGTTTTATATGTAATTTATCTTGTGGTGGTTTGATTTCCATTACAACCTCTAACTGAAATTAGAGAAGTGGTTCTTTATGACCATAACTTCCATGTACTAATGTGCATATGTGGGAATAAATATGGCATCATTAAGGAGTAGTGATGGGATGGATAGAGTGGGTTCTATTTATCACATTGAGAGAGATTCTCTCGGCATGCATATGAAGAGACACCAAAAGAGCTCTGAGTAAGGAAGCTTTTGGGGGTAGAAAGAAAACAATAGGAGAGCGGCATATTAAAGCTCATCAAGGAAAGGAAGAGACTAGCTTCAGAAAATCACACACACTCCTTCGAGCTCTCAGGTTCCTTTATGTTTATGTAAAGATTATTCAAGTTAGAAATCTTTCTATGTATGAACGACATACATGTTTTGTTATGATGAGACTGAAATAATAGATTATCACTATGCTTTTGTTGGATAGTATACAACCAAAGTCGACGTGCATAGTTTATTTTTGATGTATCTATAGTTGTTTAGTATACAAACAAAGATGGCATGCATAGTTTATTTTTGATGTATCTATAGTTGTTTAGTACATCATGTTGATACATAGCAAGATAATAAGAGCCATTACACTTAATACACAACAGTGTCTAATGTAAACTTGATATGTTAATGTATATATTAGAGCAATTTAAGGCAACATGCTCATTATATACTATGTTAAATCGAGCTGACATGCTCGTTATATATAATGTTTAACTAAGCTGACATGTTGATATATATTGCAGTATCTAGGTCAGAACTGATGTGCTTAGCATATACTATATTTACCTTAGCTGGTATGCTTAGTTAATTATTGTGTTAATCCAAAGAAGTTATCCATAGAGGGTATTTGTGCTTAACTATGGTCAGTTTACTAGAAGATACTTGTGCAGTGAGGCCAAAAGAGATGGTTATTTTTGTACTATCTTGATAGAGGAGATTATATTCTCTATGCTTAAGAATATTAATCATGATATCACCTCGAGCAAATCCATAGATTAGGTTTTTCTAGTAATCCTTCTTTGTAGCTGATAATCTTGACTATGTTTTGGATTAAGCACATATTGGTGGTTAAGTAACTGCATGCATCTCTTACATGGGTGTGTTGAGTAGGCTGCATGGCCGAGTAAAACTTAGTAGGATGTGTATGTTTGATAGAAAACATATAGGTTGAATGGCCAAGGATTTGGTGAGAGAAACACCAAATAGAGTTCAAAACTCAGTTAATGGTTATAGAACTATGTTTTATGATTAAGCCATGTTTGTATTTAGTTTTTTGTTTCAAGGCCAAGGTAGGTTGTGAAATGATGAGAATCATCATTTAACCAATTCATTCTATTATTATATCTATGGACTTAGGATATGAGATCTTTGAGTTTTCTATATTCCAAGATTAGAATCTTTTTGAATAAGTGAACTGAGATGGATATATATCTCATGAGGACTTATAAGCTTAAGTTTTTTTTGTTTATAAACTAAATGCGTTGTGATATTAAGTATTTTTTTATCCAGAGATGTTTATGATAACTATAGCTTTGAAATTATATAAGGTTATGTTTCTCTTTAGTATATAAGTTTTGATATGTTTTATCATTCTTTTCTAAATAAGACTTAGTGAAGACAATATATTCCTTATTTTTTGAGTCAAGGGATTTGAGATGACTATGAGGTCATCAGCACTAGTATAGACTTAAACTTATTAAGAGTTTGATTGAATAAGTTTAGAGTTATTTATGAATTTGATATTAATTTCTATGAAGAGAATAAATCTTGAATGAGATGACCATTTAGAGATATATAATATGAAAATATTATAATGTTCAAGAGGTCAAAAGTAGACCAGTGGATATATTGTTATTATTTGGAGATTGTTAACTTTCCAACGTTTTGAGTTAGAGGAATTTAAAACCCTAGAACTAACTCAGATGAGTTTAGAGAACATAGAATCTCTTAAGTTTGATTTTTGACACTATGTTATTTTAATGTATTGTATGGTCGACAGATAAGGTGAAGAAACCATAGAACAAGGTATTAATCTTAAGAGTATGAAAATGTCTTTGAAGAGATTTAATGTTTCTTGATAAAGTTGAAACAAGACTATAGTTCCTTGAATATTTGAACCTTGAGATTTGAGTAGAATGACAAGAAGTCATAGATTCTTAGAGATTGCAAGAATGCAACTAAGAACTCATTGAAGAAGTTAAATCTTCTAAATTTATACTTTGTATAAATGGATAACCTAGAGTACGAAGGTTAATTTCTAAATCAAAATTGACTAGGAGTATAGTAAAGTCTAGACATTATGAATCTAGTGTTTTTAGCTTATCAAGTCACACTGTAGGATGACATAGTCCTCAAGTCGAGTTAGAGGTGTGTGAACATATGACTACGTTTAAATCAAACTTTTATTTATATTAAAACTTTAGCCATAGTGATGCATATGTCTCTACATGCATTAGTCAATTCACAAGTGTCCAAATGGTGTAACCCGTCAGGATGATCATACTTACCTAGAAGATAGTCTAGAGCTATATAGTCAAATGTGTTATGTAGGACACCACACTAGGACTCATATGGCATAACTTGTTGGTTCCATATTTCTATACTCTTCGTGAATGGTAGGGCCACTTCTAGGAAGGAAGATGTGTAGGGGACTGCCAGTCTATGGTTGGAGGTAAAACATTCAGATGATGGTCTCTCTCTATAGAAGAAGATTCACCAAGATTTGAGTGACAAATGTCAAGATTCCAGATGCAATATTCATTTATATTGATTTAAAATTATTCTCATTGCCAAGTGCAAATTATGTATTGTAATGATGTGAAATGATTTCACTATAAATCCTTTGATTATGTTGTAATTTTCAAGGTTGAAAATATTTAGAAAAGATATGCTTTTATTTATTTGTAGATATGCAAATGATATATTAAAAAAAACTAGTTCTCTTCTTTACCATGATTATTTACTTTCTTGTAAATTCTTGAGTAAAAAACTAGTAATCTGAGAAGGCATGTTACAGGATGTATGTGTTCTTCATTGACAAGTTTTATACAAGGAGCTTGTGATTGTAGTATATGGGTTGGATATGTTGTTAGCATGAGTTTATTGATGTTGTTGATACCTATGAGGTATGGATGGTTGGATGTATTAGCATATGTTGTGGGTGCTATTTCCACTCATGTTGGTTTTTACCTTTGATAGAAGCTTGAAGGCTTTTGTTATCACATTGAATTTGATGCTTGTGTTCTTTGGATTGGTACATATTCACCTTGGCATATTCCTTTTCTTCTTGATAGGTGGCATGTTGGAGGATGAGAGGAGTTCTTGCTTGAGATGGTGATCATTTTGATTTTATTGAAGTTATCTTGATGGAGCACGAGAGCATGCTAGAGATTCATGTTATTTCATGGTTGCCTATGATGATGTATTTCATTGATTAACCCTTATGCAATGTATACAAGTGGAAGAATCTTGGGAAATAGGTGTTGTACACCTCGCATAATATTGTATTATTTTATTCATGTAAAATAAAATTTTATTTGTGGCGTATCTTAATTGATGTGTTTAGTCACATTAGATATTTATTTGGGTGCCACTTGTAAATGTTGTATGTAATATTGGATTAATTATTTTGTGTGTGGGACACATAGAGTAATTAATTTATTATTTGTAATTATTTAATTGTTGAGAAAACTTAGTACCAATAATTAAATCAGGGGGTCAATGGTTTTCTGTACCCATGGTTTTGGAACACATGGTTTTACCCAATACTGCTTCTTGTATTTGTGTGAGCTTGGGGTATAAAAGCAAGCACATGGTCATTAGTTGTGGGTTGGGTGATTCATTATTGTTGGTGTATGAGAGGTTGTGAGAGAGGCTATTGTTAAATTGAGTTTTCTCTTGTGAGTGCATTTTGTGAAGCATGGCATGGGATGTGCGGATTCATGCTTGGACACATGGAGGATGCATTGGAGGAGCTTGATGTTTCAGAGGTATTCATGGAGACTCATGAGAATGTATTGTAATATCATATTGTTGAATAATAAATTTGAGTGTGGATGCTTTTGAAGGCTGGGTTTTTCCCTCTTGATGGTTTTCCCATGGTATATCTTGTGTTTGTCATTTGATCTTTGCATTATGGTTACTTGTATGCACTATATTCTCCTTTTGTGTTATGTGAAATTGGTTTTATTGAACATGCAAATTCCTAACAGAATCCAAACCCTAATGATATTTCAAATAAGATGATGCAATTAGAAAATTAGACTTGAAAACCTTAATAAAAGAAGAAGGCCAAATTCTAGGGGGGGTGAGATAAGTGAAGTTCACCAAAACGTAACATCTTCATCATATCCCACACCATCTCTTCCTCTTTCTCTTCACGAGGCAAACCCAAGTCCTCATTATCCATCTTACTTATGATTTTAGAGACAACATCGATGTTGGAATCCTTGCAAATACACTTTACCATGTTGGCTTCTGATTCTTCACAGTCACATCATTTCCTAATTTCATCGCACTCCTTGAAACACTCACATTTACCAGTGTGCTTCTCCATTAATGTTTAACCAAGACCTTTGAATTAAAAGAAAACTACTAAAATGTACTTCTTTGTTTTGCAATGAAATATAATGGTACAACAATGCAATTTTTATATAGGAGGAGTTGGGCAAATTAGAGAATGTGTTTGGGTTTCTCGAACTAATAAGTTAAAGGGGTTTAAATGTACTAGAATGCTCTCACAAATCTTCTATCAATAAGCCATAACATGGTTTGAGAATGATGGTCCTTGTTCCCTTTCAAATGAGTAAATGAATGCCCTTAAATGTAAAAACCAAACCCACAAATCAATTAAACATGTGCTAGGTCAACTCATAGTTACTAGTGAAATGGTTGTAAAATGGAATAAAGTTATTTAACTCTAAAATTACTGTGGATGAATAAATTTAGTGTAGTGCATATTCTAATGAGTTGATATAGAAAAATTATATCCCCACTCTATGTGCCATTTGGAGTCCTATGTAAGACTGTGACTATTTTCTAGTTCAATTCTAAGAGCTGGGCCACTTCTATGGGTATGAATCTCTCTTAGGGCCTGTGGGTATGATTTGGTAAATCTTACACTTTTATTTTTCAATTCACCTTTAAGTTTGTTTTCTGTTGGATTTTAAGGACTAGTGATATTTAAAAGTACCTTGGGGATGCTACTAGATCACTAGGATCAATTTTGCCAAAGTCAACCCCTTGGAAATGGTCAACTTCAGGACCATGGCAAATATTATTAAACGAGAAGGTGTTGAATGCACAAGACAATTGAGAGGGGCAGGGGGGTGAATCAGTTGTACAAGAATAATCACATTTACTTCAATTCACTTAAGCCCTAATTTTGTTATGAAGATTAAACATGAAAACATATAACATAAATTTAATCACACCAACACCATGCACAAGAGAACACCATATTTTTACATGGGAAACCCTAAAAGGGAAAAACCACGGTGAGGATTAGCTCACAATATATACTAGTATCAATACCAAATTACAAAGAGGCTCACTGCCCAATGACTCACTGTTCAAAGAAATGCTCACTGCAATAGGCTCACTGCCATGGACTGATATAATAGTATCTACCACATGCTTGAGTTCAGTTCCATTGAAGCACAATATATCTCCTTCACAACCTCACAACACACACATCCTCATCTTTGCATCCTCATACACCACACTCAAACACATGAATCCTTTTCACTTATTTATATCAATCATCAACCTTTGAACATACATCAAGGTTGGCAATACATTCTACACCCTTTGGGACAATCTTCAAGGTTAGTAAACATACACAATTCAAACTAGGTCTGGACCTAAACAATCTTACGAATCAAATGAATGAAGGTAGAACACTTCATGATTTAGCTCAGACCCAAATATATTTTCACACGCTTCTACAATCCATGAAACACATCCATAAAGAGTGTTAGCATACAAGTCGGCCAAACTTGTGCTAACACCAAGAATACTTAGGCACATGCTTCCAAGAACTCAATCATAGCTTGCGGATCAAGCACACACCTTCAACACAATCTGGAGTCATCCATGAACAACATAAAATCACTTGGGAGCCAACAAATCTAGCTGCAATAAATCTCACTTGAAGACAACAATTATCACTTGAAGACAGATCACAGACTGCTCACAACAAACATTGTCGAACTCTGCTACACAGAAACTTGCTTTTCAGAGCATCAAATCACAAATCCTTTGGAATGAAGATAGCTAAGGACCTCATAAACATATGTCCAAAATTGCAGCACGTAAAACCACTCTATGGAGAAATGCATAGCAAAATACTTTCTCCCAGACACCTTTGTAAAACCCAAAAACTCTGTCAAATTTAGTCTACAAACTGGTGAACATAACGCCTACTGTACAACAATCCAAACCACCAAATTCTGGATTTAGCATCTTCAAACACTTCTCTAAAACATATCCAAATCTCACACTCTAGTCTTCAACAAAGAAGATATGCAAAGCAAAAACTTAGATAGTATCCTACAAGTTAGAATACACTGCAACACATTGTTTCCTCTAGAGTGAAAATTTTCTCAAAAGCACTTGGAAACTCAGTAACAAGAGCACTAAACCAACATCATTATCACGTCTATAAGGCATTCAAATCACTTCAACATGACAACTAAATAAAGCAACAATCAGCAATATCAGAAGACATAGTTGACATCAATGACAACACCGGTTAGCACCTACTTGCAAGATAAGAAAGTCTGCAAATGTCCTAGGATGTGGATTTTGATGTAGATATATTATTTTTAAAGTTCCAATTTAAGTATTCCTAGTGAGTGCTCCTTGAATACAAATAATTATTTAATGAATCCTTGGATGATAAATGAATGTACTTTAAAAGACTTTGAATATCACTACATAGAAATAAATCATGTGAAATATGTACAAAATTGGTATGTGACGAAAAACAAATGGGCAAAAGTTGACAATATTTGAATTTTAAAAATTTAAATTCAAGAGTTAGTTCTACACAATATGGGATGGATCCCCCACCATGGGATTGACCGAGGACAAGGAAATGCTAATTTTGATGTGCATAATGAATGTCTAGACATTAGGGGTGTAATAAATATTAATTGTATGGGGATATGTGTGAGTAAGGATTTAAGCTAAGTTCAAATAAAATGGGGATGGGTGTGTTAGTCTTAGGGCAGATAACTGAGAGGGGGGGTGAATCAGTTTTCCAAAACTTTCTCTCAATTACACACTTAAATCCTCTTAGTGATTAGCAGTATATCAATCATGAAACATAATGCATTTAAATCAAAAGCAGAAACACATCAACACATAAGACACCAAGATTTTGATGTGGAAAACCTAGTTAAGGGAAAAACCACGAGGTGATTAACCCAAGATTGTATTCTCTATTAGAAGAATAGAAAGAACAAAATGGCACATGCCAATTAGGGATCACTGCCCGAGCACATTGCTCACAAGAGGCACACTGCCTACAAGAGACACACTGTCTACGAAAGAATAAGTATCACATACTTGAACTGGAAAATAGCATCTTCACCATGCTTGAGTTAATTCCATTAAAGCCCAATGTTTTTGCCCTGCCTTTTGCTCTCCTCCTTGCTACCACACACTCATCTCGATAAGGACACCTTTGAAATAACTTTGCAACCCCTTATTTATACAAGACATCAACTTAGGAATAATCATCTAAGTTGGAAAACATCTACAAGAACATCCGCAAGATGTGTAACTCATCTGGTCGGCTAGTCTCAGGAAGAACACCATCATCCAGAAATTTTTCTTCAATTGTGAGCTCCAACTCCAATGCGGACCACCAACACAAATTGGACATGATCCAAGGACCTTCACAGGATTGCCTGAATCACCAAGAACATCTGCACTTCATCTAAACACTGAAATCCTTCTCTCCTTCATCCAGAACCTCAAGAACACAGTCTATCACCACTATCACAAAAGAATGGATGCTTCCAGACCTTTAACCCATGAACCAAACTAGTTAACACTTCACAAGGACTTCTTCAACACTCCCTCAAATCCCCAGAATAGGATAATGCTATTTCGGATCACACTGGACCTGTTTGTATCATTCTGTCACCACTGAACACCTGTCGGAACCAATTTAACTTGAACAACCATAACTTCTTCAGATCTTCATGCGGACCTTTGAAATCTCTACTAGACCTCCTTAAGACACATATCTACAAACCCTTTAATTTGCATTCTCTGATCCTCATCATGTCTTGGACTTTTACCTTACTGTCATCACTGTTCTTCACTGTTCCTGATTGAGACTAATTTTCTCAATATCCTCAGCACATAGTTCATTCAATCCTTATCATTAATGCAATAGGAGTATGTTGACATCAATGATAGCATCGATTAGGCCCATACTTGCAACAATCTCCCTTTTGTCATTGATGGCAACATATGATGTGAAAAACTATTTTGACCATCAAGACAAGAACTTCTCTTACTGTCACAACTCCCCCTATCAGCAATAATCATTCACATGTCTTCTCTCCCTTTACCGCTCCCCCTTTGATCAGTAACCACTTGTTTTTCACATGTCTTCTCTCCTCCTTTGACATCAATGGCAAAGGGCACATACTTGCAATTCCATCACTTGAGAATCATACTTGCTGCTCCCCCTGAGTAGCAGCTCCCCATCATCAATCTAGATCACAAGATATGACTATGATATCTACCAAACTGATGCACATTAGTGTACTTTAGTTCGTCATCAGAGGGGCAATAACCCCTAACTTCTCCCTGAGATACTCAAAAGAGTCCTTAGGTAGAGGTTTAGTAAAAATATTTGCAATCTGATCCTTGGAAGGCACAAACTCCAATCTGACTTCATTCTTGTTCACTTGCTCTCTTAGAAAGTAAAACTTGATGGATGTGTTTAGTCTTTGAATGTAACACTGGATTCTTAGATATATTTATTGCACTTGAATTATCACAGAAGATTGTGATAGGTTCCTCATACTCCACTTTGATATCTCTTAGCATCTGCTTCATCCACAAGACTTGAGTGCAACTACTTGCTACTGCAATATATTCTGCTTTAGTTGTAGACAGAGATATTGCCTCTTGTTTCTTGCTTAGCCAAGAAACTAATCTCTTCTCCAAAAAGAATACTCCACCATTGGTACTCTTTCGGTCATCCACATCTCCTACCCAATCTGCATCTGTATATGCATGAAGAGAGAAATCATGATCTCTAGGATACCACAAACCATACTCAACTGTCCCTTTTAGATATCTAAAAATCCTCTTGATTGCCATGACATGAGACTCTCTAGGATCAACCTGAAATCTAGCAACAAGACCAACAACCTGAATAATGTCTGGTCTAGTTTGAGTGAGATACAACAATCCTCCAATCATTGACCTATACTTTGTCTGATCATCCTTAGGAGAATCATCATCCTTGCTCAATTTACATCCAGTTGCCATGGGAGTGTTCATTGGTTTTGAGTCTTCCATCCCAAATTTCTCCAACAATTCTTTCACATATTTGGTCTAAGAAATGAAGATTCCTTTCTTTGTTTGAGTGATTTGTAGACCCAAGAAGAAATTCATTTCACCAAGCATGGACATCTCAAACTCACTTTTCATTTGATTTGCAAAAGTTTTACACATACTATCTCTTCCTCCAAAAATGATATCATCAACAAACACTTCAACAATCAAGATGTTTTCATGATCAATTTTGAAATATAAATTACTGTCAGTAGTACCTTTGTTGAAACCAATCTTCAAAAGATGCTTTTCCAATCTTTCATACTAGGCTCTTGGGGCTTGCTTCAGTCCATACAGTGCCTTCTTCAACTTATAGACCATATCACCATGATTAGACAATTGAAATCCATCCGGTTGCTCAATGTACACTTCTTCTTCCAAGTCACAATTCAGGAAGGCAGACTTGACATCCATTTGATATACCTTGAAATCCTTGAAAGTAGCAAAAGCAAGAAATAATCTGACTACTTCGATTCTTGCCACCGAAGCAAAAGTTTCTTCAAAATTAACTCCTTCTATTTGAGAATAACCCTTGCAGACCAATCTAGCTTTATTTCTGATTACATCACCAACTTCATTCAGTTTATTCCAGAAGACCCATTTTGTTCCAATCACATTTTTGTTTCTAGGTCTGGGAACAAGATCCCAAGTGTGATTTTTCTCAATTTGCATCAGCTCTTCTTCCATTGCTTTAGTCTAGTTTTCATCATTGCAAGCTTCATTCACTATCTTAGGTTCAATCGTTGAAATCAGACAATACTCATCTGAATCTTGAGCAATTCTCCTTCTTGTTTGTACACCTTTGCTTTCATCACCTATGATCTAATCTTCAGAGTGGTTCAGTCTTACATACCTTGGAACTTTTGGAGTTTCTTGCACTTCTGATTCTTGATCAGGTCATTAAAACTCATCTCTTCTTCTTGATTTACTGGATCAGTTTGAATTTATATTTTATAAGAGGTTTGGGCTCCTTGAATCAGAACACCATTCTGATCATCTTCAGCATATTCATAGAACCTTGAGGGTTTCTCAATTCCCTCATCAACCTTCACATTTGTACTTTCTATTATCTTTCTTAGTCTCTTGTTATAACACTGGTATGCTTTGCTTTGAGTAGAGTAACCCAAGAATATTCCTTCATCACTTCTAGCATCAAACTTTCCTAGATCTTCATCTCTTTTAATGTAACATTTGCTACCAAAAACTCTGAAATACCTCACAGTTGGAGTGATGCCAAACCAAAGTTCATAAGGAGTCGTACTGGTATTGCTTCCGATTTAAACTCGATTGAGAGTATAGACTGCAGTACTGACAAATTCTCTCCAATAGATCTAAGGAACATTTACTTCCATCATCATAGTCCTAGAAGCTTCCTAGATGGCCCGGTTCTTTCTTTCCACTACTCCATTCTGCTATGGAGTCTTAGGAGCAGACAACTGTCTCTTTATTCCATGTTTCTCACAAAACTCTAAGAACTCACCGGATGTGAATTCCCCACCTCTATCAGACCTCAGACATTTTAGTTTTAATCCGGTTTCATTCTCTACCATAGCCTTGAATTTTTTGAATTTTTCAAGAGCTTCTAATTTTTCTTTCAAAAAGGTTACCCACATCATCTGGGAATAGTCATCAATTAGTAACATGAAGTATCTATCACCTTGCACACTCCTAGTTCTTGCCGGGCCACAAAGATTAGTATGAACTAAGTCCAATAATCCAGTAGAAGACAGTTCCTTACTCTTGAATGTGACTCTGCTCAGCTTACCCAACTGACATTCTTTACGCAGGCTATTTGTAGGTTTCACCAATTTTGGAAGATCTCTTACAGCTTGAGTATTGCTTATCTTGATGATATTATCAAAATTCACATGACACAATCTCCTATGCCATAACCAACTTTGATCAATGTGAACAAGTAAGAAACTTTTACCAGTATCAACTAGGTGGAAGATATTACCTTTAGTTTGGGTACTGGATGCAATCTCTGTTCCAGAGCTTTCAAAGATCTTGTATTTTCCATTCTTGAACTAGAGATCATAGCCTTTGTCTACCAACTGTCCAACACTAAGAAGATTATGCTTCAAACCTTCAACATATAGTACATTACCAGTTTTGTTCCCTCCATCAAAAGAAATAGTCCCTCTTCCTTTGATTCTACTAGCAAAATTATCACCAAACTCTACCACTCCTCCTTCATACTTTTCCAAATCTATGAATTTGTTTTTGTCACCTGTCATATGGTGAGAGCATCCACTATCAATGGCCCAATCATCCTTTTCTTCAACTTGGGAAGATAGAGCTCTTTCTACAACTTTATGATTGACAGATACAGAGGATATTGGTTCTTCTTCCTTGATAGCAATAAACACCCATTCATTTCTAGATTTGTTTCCTATCTCTGATTCATCATCTATTACTCCTTCATTATCATCTTCTTCATGAACATAGTAACAATTCTTTTGGAACCTTGATCTGTTAGGATTTGGTCTTGAAAATCTTTCTGGACATCTTGAGACAAAATGACCAATCTTATTGCAGTTAAAACACTTAAAAGGAAACTTTCCTTCATACTTATCAGATCCTCTTGGTAGCCTTTTTGCAATAAGGGCTTCAAGTTGAGTAGTTTCTACTTCTTCTTCTTCTAGGTCTTTTCTTTCTTTTTCATACCAAGACAGTTTCCTTGATGAGTTCTCTCCCAGATCAAACTTTTTGTTTACCTTTTATAGAGGCACTGGCTTTGAATGCAGATTCAGTATTGGGGGGTCATCTCCAAATTTGGTCATTTCAAATGCAGCCAATTTTCCAGCCAATTGATCTCTTGTGACATTTGTATGGGCTCTGAATTCTTCAATGGCAGCAACCTTGATCTTATAAGAAGTAGGAAGGGATTTGAGAATTTTGCCAACAATCTCATTTTCATCCAAGACTCTGTTGGCAAGAGACACTATGAGAATTCATGAATGTTGTCATTAATGGCAACAAAGGTTAGCCCACTCATCCACCAGACATGATGAGTCTTTACTGGAAGTCAAATTAAAGAAGTGTTGAGGTTTGGTAAGCAAGAATAGAGCAGTCAGTAAGGTCTGACAGACAAGTCCAAATATCTCAAAAGAAGTATCTCAGTAAAGTGCAGATTTGGGGAAGTCAAGAGGAGTACCTTGACTAACAGATTCCAAGGATTTAGCCTCCAGTGATAGATGAAGGAAAAGATATGAATACTTGAGTGTCAGGTTCCTGATTGGCAATATGGACAGAGGAAGAATTGACTAATAGAACATCAGACATTATTCCAGATGTGTTACTGATGATGGTAAAGGTTCTTAAGGCATAAGTTATGATTAGTTGACATGATTGATGACTTCCACAAGTATATCCTTGATTCGCATTACTTGGTATGCAAGGATTCAGTCGACAGATCAGAGTTTGAGGAAAATATTGACTATTTCAGATGCTGACTAGGAAGGTGATGAAATCACTTGTGTGGATATATATACAAGATGGATTTAGATGTGAAAGTGTGTGTGATGTATGTATATGTGCAAAGAAAAGTAGAAGAGAAGAGTGAAGACAGGAAGACAGGTCCGTAATATGATAGTACAGCAGCATCAAAAGAAAGTAGAATGAAGTGCAGCAGATCAGTCTATTGAGCTTAACCAGAGCTGAACCTCAGCTTATGTGGATGCTTCTCATCAGTTCAAACATTGAGTTACTTTCCTTTCTTGTAGACAGTGAGTCTCTTGTAGGCAGTGAGCCTCTTCTGAGCAATGTGCTCAGGCAGTGAGCCCTAATTGGAAAGTGCCATTTTGTATCTTCTATTCTTCTAACAGATAATAATATCTTGGGTTAATCACCCTGTGGTTTTTTCCCTTAACAGGGTTTCCATGTCAAATCATTGTGTCATGTGTATTTGTGTTATTGCCACTTTATGATCATGCATGCTTATTTGATCTAATATTGCATCAACTATTAAGAAAGCATAGAAAGTTGAATTATTAGGTTAACTGATTCACCCCCTCTTAGTTATCAACAATTGGTATCAGAGCTAAGTTCCTCTAAACAGAGCCTAGCAGCTTAAGGAAGATCTGGGAATTCAAATGGATGTGTATGGTATGAGGGAGCAACTTAAGTCTACCCTAGCTGATCTTGAGCAGTCAAATTTTGAAGTCAATGAATTGAAGGAAAGACTCAAACAGGCTGATGATTTCATAAATGAACTAAAAGATAAACTATGTCTCTCTATGAAAAAGAGAAAGGAGCTACTTCAGCAGCTGGCAAGTCAAGGTGAAACAAATGATACAAATGGAGATCTGAAGGAGAAAACCAAGTTATGTGAAAAGTTATCAAAAGAGGTCATTATGGTAAGACATGAAATGGAATCAGGGGTTATGAAGTTTACCCAAGAAATTGAAGAAAAAAGAAAAACTTAAAATGATCTAAGACAATCTCTTAAAGAGAAATCATAAGACTGCCACAAGATGGATAGAATAATCAGACATCTTGAATCTAATCTTGAAGATGCTAAAGATAATGAAGAAAAGCTTGAGGATCAAATTATCTCTCTTAAAAAGGATCTTCAAATAGCAAATGAATACAAAGAGAAATTCAAGATAAGTTTTGCTCAACTTGAAGTTCTTCTTGAAAGCCAAAAGAGGGTAGATGACAAGTGTGGCTTGGGATATGAGAAGGGTGAAAGTTCCGGATCCGGTCAGAAGAATTTTGGATTAGAAAATCCAAGGAACAAGCCTAGAAGACCTCTGATAAGGCAGCCTAATGCTCAAAAATATCCATCTTTTAATGGATACTGCCACAACTGCAATAACTTTGATCATAAAGATAATCAATGCAGAAAGAGAATGAATCAAATTAATTCATCCTTCTCTGGACAGTACTTCAACTGCAAAAGGTATGGTCACAAATCTCATGAATGCAGAAATATGCAAATGAATAATTCATTCAATGGTAGATGCTATACATGCAATAGAGTAGGTCATATGGCTAATCAGTGTAGATCAAGAGGTTATCAGTCAAATATGCAAAGAAATGTTGTTTTCTACAATTGCAATAGATTCGGTCATATTGCTAAAATTTGTAGAAGAAAGAATCAGGACAAAAGGGGTCTGGTGCATCATAATTAGAATCAAGACAAAGGAAAAGGAAAAGTGAATGTGGATGAAGTTAAGAGTGAAATGAACAAGATTTGGGTAAAGAGAAGTACAGATAATGTAGGGGATGGATCCGCACCAGAATTTGGTGCTGACATTCCTTCTAGAAATTGAATAGATGGGCTTTGGCTCAGGGGGAATAACAGAAGAAAAACCAATTCCCCCAGCCAGTCAATTGGTGCCTGAAATTGGCACTTGAAAGGTTGCAGATCAAAAGGGTTTTCAGAGAAACATCAAAAGAAGGCTTGGTTAAGATTGTGAAGATCCACAAGAAAATTTGAAAAGTTTAAATCTATCAAGATTGATCCAGTTCAACAGTCATCCAGTATGAACAGGACTTTCACAATTAAATCTGGTACGATTCAAATTTTGAGATACCTTGATCTGTGAATAGATCAAATGGTTGAGGAAAGTAAGAAAACTTATTGTTAATCACCAAGGACAACTCTAAGCATATTACAGTAATCTGGAAAGAGATCTACTTCAAAATAAGAAGAACAGTGGAACCAGAATAACTTAAGCTGCGCATTTATTGCAGTATGAATTTAGGGTTTCTCTGGCAAATGAAAGGGGTCTTGTACTCGCCAGTTACACATTTACATTCAAAAGGAAAGAAAGGAGAAAGCTTCATCAAGCTGCTTCAAACTTCTCAAAGACCAACAATTGGAGTTGATTCAATCAGCAAATCATTCAAGTTCTCTTCACGAACCCTAAACGCGCAAAAGTTAATAGATGATTCTTTTGAGCTCAAACCTCAGTTCAAGGCCATCTGGGATAAGCATTTTACACAGTGCATTCATTTCCCCTATTTTGAAGAAGATGAGTGGGTCTGGTATGTGTTGAGCAGAGTGCATGATAACTTCCTATGGTTGAATAGACCATTTAAGATCACCAAGGAGGCAATTAGGGCAGTAGCTGGTCTACACTCATCCGATGGGATACCTATTCTCAAATCTATCAATAATCAGACAGTGAGTGAAGCAACTGGATCAAATTTTGACAAGAGAGCTATGACAATTGAAGATATCACTGATCCAGATATCAAATTTGCATCCATGATAATTGGTTACAAGATTTATTACTCCAGTAGGGAAAATTCAGTACTGGGAAGTGTAGTTTATACAGCTTATCAGATGCTAAGAGAAAATGCTGACTATGATCTTTGTGAACTTCTTCTAAGCCAATTATTGGAGAACCTACAAAAGATCAAAAAGGACAAGAAAAACTTATTCAAGTATGGTGGGCCGATATTATGTTTATTCTTCTACTTCATGAATGAGCTTCCTAGATCTAGTGGTTGGGTTTGGCAGAATGACAGACCTATTGCAATCCAAATCAGAGACTACCTACATGGGCTTGGGGATGCTAAGGCAAGAAATATAGCTTTGTGGGGATATTTCAAGAACTTTCAAAGTATGATGTGAGCTAGAGAATGAATTCCCCAATCTCTGGTTGAGAAGTACAAAGATATAGTGTGCTTTATGGTAGAAATGGATCAGTGCCTAATGGAGGCTATGGAGCCAAGAACAGTATGGATCATGCCAATGGGGTATGAAGTGGATGAGAAAATTGTGGAGCTGCATGTTCAACACATGCTAAGTCAGCCCAAGGATCCCAAGGCAGAAAGGTTTGGAACCTTTGAAGAATTAAGTGTGAAGATCCATGTGGAGTTAAGACAACTGGAAATAAAAAGAAAAGTGAGGAAGGAAGTAGAAGAGCTTGCCAAGAGGCATGGAATTTCAAAAGAAGCACTTGATGCAAGTAGAGAGAAGACAGAAAGGGCAGAGAAAGAAAAAAAAAGGTAGAAAAAGAAGGTACTCCAGTGGAAGTCCTTTACCAGACCAGATCCTCTAAAACCTCTGCACCCACCACTACAAAAAGCTCAAAGGCATCAAAACCAGAAGCAAAATCATCCAGAAAAGGAGAGAAGAGAACCAAGTTAAAGGCAACAAGGTCTTACACAAGCCAAAAAGATGAAGAGGAGACAGAATCAGATGAGAAAGTAAAGAAGATGATGAAGAAGAAGAAAGTTTCCAGTGAAACCAAGGAGGCAGAAGAAAAAGAGTTTGTTGAAAGGGCCACCCTGTCCTTAGATGATATAGTTAAGGCAATCAATGTGGATGAAAATCTGACACCATTAACAGAATTCTATCATGAATGTAATGAAGTTGATCAGAAGATTCTGCAAGATGACACAGTTAAGTATCTAAACATTTACAACAAGGCTTTCATTGAGATTGTATCTTTAATTCCTAAAATCCTTGAGAAGGAACTTGAATTGAGGAAGAATAATGCCAAAGAAAAGGATATGGAGATCCGAGAATAGATAGCTATTCAACTTTATCCCTCCATCACTCCTAAGTAGAAGAGTATGATTTTCAAAGATTGTAAGGATGAATTTTGGAGCAAAGCTAGAATAAATCAGCTTATGCTCAGAAAAATTGACGAAGTAGAAAAAGAGACAGAAGAGATCCTCCAGAATGCATACAAAAGATTCAACATTCCTATTATAGAGGACTTAGGTGATGATCCCTCGGCTACAAATATTAAAGAAGATGCTACTGAGACAGTAGAAGAAGAGGTTAAGGAGACAAGGGAAGATAAAAGTAAGGACTTGGAATCCTCTGCTCTGGAAGACGTGGCCCATGAACAAACAAATATCTCTCCTCTGGTTTCCCCTGCTATCTCCGGATCTAAAGGAGAAGAAAGAATAGAGGAGAAAGAAGAAGAAGTGAAAGGAAGAGAAGAAAGTCAAGCTGAGAAGAACATAAGTGTTAGTGCAGAAGGGAAGAAATCTCTGTCTCTGACAAGAGACAGTACAGAAACTGTCAAGGGCTTCCTGACAAAAGAAATGATGGAGATGGATGAACTGGAGTTACTTCAAGGTCCATTTAACTTTGATTCTCTCTCCCCAGTTCAAACAATGAAGATAGCTTCATTTGCCAATGCAAAGGCAAAAGAAAAACTCCTAAAGTCTCACATGGAAGATTGTGAGCTAATAGAAGCTACATCCAGTGCTTTGGAGAAGAACATGCCATCTTTTTAGAAAGATCCCTCAGCCTCTTCATCCGGTAATCTCAAATCTCTGATTAATAGTATTAGTACACATTTCAACTCTCTAGAGAAATTAGCTGATGAGAAGGTCAGGAAAGAGTTTTTGGATAAGAGATTCTCTGAGCTGCAAGGGATAATAACAAATGATAGGAGAATTATAGGTATTGGAATAAAGAGTTTGGAAAATGCTCTCAAGGATGGAGGAGATGTATACAAATTTTGTATAACCTGGTCTAAAGCAACAATGGAGATTGAGAAGAAAGTGGAAGAACAGGAGGACAAACTAACAAAACTTTTTCAAAATTTTGATCCACTTACCACATCCATAATAAATCAAGAATGTCAGATGATTGCAGTTTTGAATGAAATTAAAAAGCTTGAAAAAGAGACGAAAAATAGAATCAGTAGGTTGAATGAACTTAGAGGAATAATTATCCCTAAGTTAGAGGCCATGCATGAGGCCATAAAAGAAGCTCAGATCACAGCCCGGACCATTGATCCGACAGATTTAAAAAGGGCAGATGCATTTGCATTCCTATTGAGCAGTCATAAATCAATTTTGGACAAAATGGAGCAAAGTTGGGCAATAGAATTTGTCCAATTGAAGACAACTTTTGCAGACATTCTTCAGTATATGTAAGTATGCCATATGTATATACTTATGCAGCTAAGTACAATTGAAATTTTGAAAATTCTGGTATGCGAATCCTACCCTTTTCCATTGATGTCAAAGGGGGAGTGAAGAGTAGTGAAAAATGAGGAATCTAGCTAAGGGGGAGCTCCAAAAAATGTACATAAAGACAGAGCATCAGCCAAGGGGGAGTATAGTGTGACACTTAGTCATTTTTCACTAAGTGTTGCCATCAATGCCAAAGGGGGAGATTGTTGGCAAGAGACACTATGAGGATTCATGAATGTTGTCATTTATGGCAACAAAGGTTAGACCACTCATCCACAGGAGATGATGAGTCTTTACTGGAAGTCAGATTGAAGAAGTGTTGAGGTTCGGTAAGCAAGAACAAAGCAGTCAGTAAGGTCCGACAGACAAGTCTGGATCTCTCAGAAGAAGTATCTCAGTAAAGTGTAGATTTGGGGAAGTCAAGAGGAGTACCTTGACTAATAGATTCCAAGGATTTAGCCTCTGGTAATAGATGAAGGAAAAGATATGAATACTTGAGTGTCAGGTTCTTGATTGGCAGTATGGACAGAGGAAGAACTAACTAACAAAACATCAGACATTATTCCGGATGTGTTACTGATGATGGTAAAGGTTTTTAAGACATAAGTCATGATTGGCCGACATGATTAATGACTTCCACAAGTACATCCTTGATCCACATTACTTGGTATGCAAGGATTCAGCCGACAGATCAAAGTTTGAGGAAAATATTGACTATTCTAGATGCTGACTAGGAAGGTGATGAAATCACTTGTGCAGATATATATACAAGATGGATTTAGATGTGAAAGTGTGTGTTTTGTACGTATATGTGCGAAGAAAAATAGAAGAGCAGAGTGAAGATAGGAAGATAGGTCTAGAATGTGACAGTACAACAACATCAAAAGAAAGTAGAATGAAGTGCAGTAGATCAGTCTATTGAGCTTAACCGGAACTAAACCTTAGCATGTGTGGATGCTTCTCATCAGTTCAAACATTGAGTTACTTTCCTTTCTTGTAGACAGTGAGTCTCTTGTAGGCAGTGAGCCTCTTGTGAGCAGTGTGCTCGGGCAGTGAGCCCTAATTGGCAAGTGCCATTTTGTATCTTCTATTCTTCTAACAGAGAATAATATCTTGGGTTAATCACCCCGTGGTTTTTTCCCTTAACAGGGTTTCCATGTCAAATCATTGTGTCATGTGTATTTGTGTTATTTCCACTTTACAGTCATGCATGCTTATTTGATCTAATATTGCATCAACTGTTAAGAAAGCACAGAAAGTTGAATTATTAGGATAACTGATTCACCCCCCCTCTCAGTTATCAACAGATTCCACCAGCATTTCTAATTCCACAAACAATCTCATTTACTCTTGGCATAAAAGTAGTAATATTTTCATCATCTCTCATCTTCAGACTTTCAAATTTCCCTTTCAGATTCTGTAACCTTGCACATTTAACATACTTGTCTCCTTCATGCAAAAGTTCCAATTTTTTCCAAATCTTGAAAGCAGTTGGTAGGTCAACAACATTTGAGAGCTCTAAATCAGATAATGCACTTAGAAGGGCTTCTATAGTCCGTAGATTATTTTCAGCATCTGTAATTTCATTTGGGGCTTTCAGACCACCTTGTGGAGGTGTATATTGTGTTGTAGCCATGGTCCAGTATGCCATTCCCATACATTGCAAGTGACATTTCATGCGACCTTTCCAAAGATTAAAATTGGTTCCATCAAACTTCAGACTATCCTTTTTGTAGGATGACATCTTGGATCTCCTCAAGCGGTTAAGCTCTTTTTAAAGGAACTTGGCTCTGATACCAATTCTTAGTCTTAGGGCAGATAACTAAGAGGGGGGGTGAATCAGTTGTCCAAAACTTTCTCTCAATTACACACTTAAATCCTCTTAGTGATTAGTAGTATATCAATCATGAAACATAATGCATTTAAATCAAAAGCAGGAACACATCAACACATAAGACACCAAGATTTTAATGTGGAAAACCCAGTTAAGGGGAAAACCACAGGGTGATTAACCCAAGATTATATTCTCTATTAGAAGAATAGAAAGAACAAAATGGCACATGCCAATTAGGGATCACTACCCGAGCACACTGCTCACAAGATGCTCACTGCCTACAAGAGACACACTATCTACAAAAGAATAAGTATCACATACTTGAACTGGAAAATAGCATCTTCACCATGCTTGCATCAGTTCCATTTAAGCCCAATGCTTCTTCTCTTCCTTTCGCTTTCCTCCTTTCTACCACACACTCATCTCGACAAGGACACCTTTGAAATGACTTCGCAACCCCTTATTTATACAAGACATCAACTTAGGAATAATCATCTAAGTCGGCAAACATCTACAAGAACATCCGCAAGATGTGTAACTCATCTGGTCGACCAGTCTTAGGAAGAACACCATCATCCAGAAGTTATTGTTCAATTGTGAGCTCCAACTCCAATGCAGACCACCAACACAAACTGGACATGATCCAAGGAGCTTCACAGGATTGCCTGAATCACTAAGAACATCCGCACTTCATCTGCACACTGAAATCCTTCTCTCCTTCATCTGGAACCTCAAGAACACAGTCTGTCACCACTGTCACAAAAGAATGGATGCTTCTGGACCTTCAACCCATGAACCAAACTAGTTAACACTTCACAAGGACTTCTTCAACACTCCCTCAAATCCGTAGAATAGGATAATGCTATTCCGGATCACACTGGACCTGTCTGTATCATTCTGTCACCACTGAACACCTGCTGGAACCGGTTTAACTTGAACAACCTTAACTTCTTTAGATCTTCATGCGGACCTCTAAAATCTCTACTGGACCTCCTTAAGACACATATCTACAAACCCTTCAATCTGCATTCTCTGATCCTCATCATGTCTTGGACTTTTACCTTACTGTCATCACTGTTCTTCACTGTTCATGATTGAGACTAATTTTCTCAATATCCTCAGCACACAGTTCATCCAATCCTTATCATTAATGCAATAGGAGTATGTTGACATCAATGAAAACACCAGTTAGGCCCATACTTGTAATAGGGTGAAGGATAAGGAAATAAACCCAACTTTGCATGAGATTACAACATTTTTTTGATATATAGAATTGTATTAATCTATTCCATCAAAATGGGCTCAAACCTAAATGGGAATTGACATGGGTATGAAAATTTCACCATTTCATTTTCCCCCCACTTTAAGGTACATTCAAATCCTAGTACAAACATGTATCTCAAACTAAAGAAGCACTCACAAACATGCATGAAAGTAAATATTCAGACATAAAAAGGATACTAGGTCCATGTAAAGTAATGGACTCCACTAGATGTCTTTGCGTATTCATCATCCTTGGCATGTGTCCTCCATGGGGACCTATGTAATAGAGGAAAATATTTCAAAGAGTAATTTGTGTCTCATAAATCAATTAGTCACAAAATACAAGCTTGCTTAGCTACTAGGAAATTGAAAAGTAGGAAATGGGAAAAGTAGGGTTAGGAAATTCTATCTATACAAAAATGATGTGTAGATACCATGTAGAATATCAAGCATTGCCATGTCATGTGATAAAGTTCTGTCTAGACACAATGATGAGTCTCTATATAGCATGTCACTACCAAAAAGTTCAACATAGGAATGTTAGCGACAATATCTGTCCCCCCTCCAAATGGTTCTGTAAACATGAATTTTAGAGAAACACAAAAAATATAAAATAGTATTAAATTCCCACTCTAAATTAAATGCAAGCCTCAAATTGAGTGTACATCTCTTTTGTGAAGAGAATTTACTAATGCAATAGAGTGTATGTTCTCAAATGATCATGCAAGATTTTTACAACATGATTATGATTATTTTTCTCTTTTTTATATGATAGTATGTATAATTTTTGGTCCCTTTGGATTGAAGAAGAAGAATGGATTTATAGATTTTTAGATGAGGAAATGGATAATCAAGATTAATTTAATTTATTTTAGAAACTTAATATTTAGATGATATTTGCATGCTTGATTTATTATAAAACTAGTTTGATTAACTTTTGACAAAATTAGTTATGGAGTGATGACAAAGTTAACTAATTTTTAACTTTTGAATATATTGAGATTGTCTTGGGGGTAAGTGTACAAAGATGAGGGACCAAAATGGGGTCTTAAGTTGCCACTTTTTTTTTTTTTTTTCTAAAATCAGGAAACATTGATGTTGGATGAGAAATTGAAGATAGCTACACTCAAAATTTGAATATGGAACGAAAACAAGAGTTGTAGTGTTTAGAATCTAGTTTCTAAACTACTAATTTTTTCTAAAAATGGTTGATATTAAGGGGTTCAAAAAGAGGGAGCACACAAATTGGTCCTATTTTTCTCAAAAAAACATAACACAACGTCTAGTGTGCTCCCCCTAAAATGTTAACATTTTTTTAGTATTTCAATAATCACTCTAGTGAGAAATTAGGTAACACCATGTAGTTTATCCTTGATTTTTATGATAATTTTTTTAATGAATAATTAATTTTTTAGTAATTTTTAAAGTGGACACATCCTAAAAAATAGAAATTTGAGTGTGCTCTCCCCTAAAATGTTTGAAAACTAATCGAATATCAATTTTTTTTTTAATTTGTGTAGAATGGAGTCTAGTTTCTAAAAATATATCTTATTTCAATTTTTGATGAATGGTTAAAAAAACAAGTTAAAAATACTAGACACTAGTTTTTGACAAAAACTAGACACACTTACAAAAGAAATTCTAGATGAAACACTGAATGTACTCAAAATGTGAAAAAAATTATATTGTTAGATAGCTAACAGAGAGCTTAAGATTATGGTGGTATTTTTTTTGAGTTTTCATTAAAAAAAGTGCCATCCTGATGGGGAGCACACTCCATATTATCTCTAGATTTCACTAAAAATTGATAAAAACACATCAAACAAAGCTCATCATAATGCGAGCGCGTTATTATGCACTCACGTTATATGAAATCAATAACTTGAGCGCGTTATAACGCGCTCACATTATGATGAGCATATACACATGTCAATTGCATTTGCTTGAAAGTTTCTAAAGCCTTTTCAACAAATCCATTTTTTGCATATCTTGTAATCATTGCATTCCATTATAGAACATATCTTTGAGGTGTTACATCTTACAATTGACATGTCTTGTCTATGCTTCCACACTTTACATACATGTCTACAAGGGTAGCTACATTTCCTATTGTCTCTCTCTCTCTCTCTCTATTTCTCTCCCCTCTCTACGTCCTACCCTTTCTCTGAGTCTCTGCTTCCATCCACTCTCTACCTCCCACATTCTCTCTCACTCTCATCTTCCCTCCCCTATCTACCTTCTATTGTCTCTCTCACTCTCTACTTCCCTCTCCTATCTACCTCCTACCCTCTTTCTGAGTCTTTACTTCCCTTGCCTCTCTACCTCCTACCTTCTCTCTCACTCTTCTCCTCCTCCCTCTCTACCTCTTACCCTCTCTCTCACTTTCTACCTGTCTACCTCCTACCCTCTCTCTCAGTCTTTGCTTCCCTCCCCTATCTACCTCCTACCCTCTCTCTCTTCTTCCTTGCCCTGTCTACTTTCTACTGTCCTCTCCCGCTCTCTACTTCCATCCTGTCTCTACCTCCTATCCTCTCTCTCACTCTCTACTTCCCCCCTCTCTACCTCTCCTCCTCATTCTTCCCATCGAAAGAAGTTTCATAAATTATCTTGTTTCCATTTAATTAAATCCCAATTTATATCATCATCCATCTTTACATGTCCTATTTTTCTTACATTTCCATGTTCTTTGTTAACAAGGGAGAGAGGATGGAGATGGAGGGGAGAGAAACCTAGGAGAGATACTTGGTGATAGGGAGAGATAGAGAGAGATAGAGAGTCCTAGTTTTCTTGTTTTGGAGAGAGAGAGAGGGTGGGTTGGGTTTATGAGTTTAGGATTGCTTAAGTTTAGGGTTTAGGGGTTTAGGGCTGCTCAGGTTTATGGTTTATGGTTTAAGGGTTAGGATTTAGGGGCATTATTTAAGGTTTAGGGGTTTTGGGAGAGAGAGAGAGAGAGGTTTAGAGTTGCTCAGGTTTATGGTCATTATTGAGGTTTTTTGAGCTTAGGGTTGCTTAGACCTTTAGGGGCATTATTTATGGTTTATGAATTTAAAGGGTTGCTCAAGTTTAGGGTTTTGGGTTAGGGTTTAGGGGAATTATAAATAGGGTTTAGGGGTTTTCGGTTGCTTAGATTTATGTTTTAGGGTTTAGGTGTTAGGGATTTAGGCTTGCTCAAGTTTAGGGTAAATAGGGGTTAGGGTTTAGAGAGAGAGAGAGTGAGGGGATCGATAGATATTGGGAGAGATCTAGGGAGATAGAGGTTTAGAGTTGCTTCCAGGGTTTATGGTTTAGAGGTTTGGGGTTTAGGGTTGTTCAGTTTTAGGGTTTAGGGGTTAGGGGTTGGGGGTTAAGGTTTAGAGGTTTAGGTTAGGGTTTAGAGAGAGAGGATAGATAGGGAGATATAGAGGAGACCAAGGGGAGACATAGGGAGATAGAGGGTGAGGGACATGGCTAGAGACATAGGTAGAGAGATTGAGAGGTAGAGGGATGATAGAGACAAGGAGATAGGGTTTAGGGTTGATCAGATTTAGGGTTGATCAGGTTTAGGGTTTAGGGGTTAGGAGTTTAGAGAGGGAGAGATATGGAGATAGAGGGTGAGGGACATGGCTAGAGACATAGAAATAGAGATTGAGAGGTAGAGAGATGATAGAGACAAGGAGATAGTGGTTTAGGGTTGATCGGGTTTAGAGTTTAGGGGTTAGGAGTTTAGAAAGGGAGAGATAGGGAGATAGAGGGTGATGGACATGGCCAAAGACATAGGCAAAGAGATTGAGAGCTAGAGGGATGATAGAGACAAGGAGATAAGGGTTTAGGGTTTATGGTTGGTATATATGATGTATAGAATGGTGTAAATGACTAACATATTAGCTCTTATGATGTTCTAATGGCTCCTATGGCTGGCAGAGGGTAGAATGACACCTGTGACTGGCTAGGTGTAGAATGATGTTTGTGATTGATAGGTAGGTGCTACTAAGGAGCATATTGGCACATATGATATACAAAATGGTGCAAATGACTAACAGATTGGCACTATGATATTCTAATGGCTACTCGTGAGGTATTTGTTTGATTTTGATTATTTTTGGGATCGTTTGAGATGGAGCTTAGATTGGTTTAGGGATGATGAGAGGTGAAAAGGACTAGACTAGGAATGATTTGGGAATGACTAGAATGGTTTTAGGGATGGTTTGAAGTGGTTTAATGCTGATTAGGGAATGATTAGAATGATTTAGGAATAGTTTAGGGATGGTATTTGAGATGAAATCCAGGTTGATTGGAAAATGATTAGGGATGAAGTTAAATTGATTTAGATGTGATTTGGGATCATGTGAAGTGGTTTAGGGATGATTAGAGATGAAATTGAATGGATTCGGGATGATTTGGGATTGATTAGGAATGAAATTCGTTGATATGAAAGCTTAATGTTTTCATGTTTTCACGTTATAGAGATTGGGAGAGATAGTGAGATAGAGGTTTAGGGTTGCTTCTAGGTTTTATGGTTTAGGGGTTTAGGGTTGCTCATTTTTAGGGTTTAGGGTTTAGGGGAGGGGTTAGGGTTTAAGGGAATTATTTATGGTTTAGGGGTTAGGGGTTAAGGTTTAGAGGTTTAGGTTTATGGTTTAGGTAGAGAGATGAATAGGGAGATATAGAGGAGACCGAGCCTGGGAGAGATATCTATGTCTTCTCTATCCCTCTCTCTAAATATACCTACCTCTCTATCTCTCTCTCCCCCTATCTCTCTATCTTGCTAGATCTCTTTCGATTCCATCTCTCCAACTCTACCTTTCTATCTCTCTCTCCCTCACTATTTGAGGTTTACATGCATTTAGGGTTTCTCAAGTAAATATGGTTTAGGTTTTAGGGTAAGGGTTTAGGGGAATTATTTAGGCTTTAGGGGTTTAGGGATGCTCAAGTTTAGGGTTTAGGGTCTAGGGTTTATTGGTTAGGGGTTTAGGGTTTTTTGAGTTTAGGGGTTAGGGTTTAGGGTTTATAGAGAGATAGAGCGAGGGGACCAATAGAGAATGGGAGAGATAGGGAGATAGAGGTTTAGGGTTGCTTCTAGGTTTTATGGTTTAGGGACCTTAGGGTTTTTGGGGTTTAGGGTTGCTCATTTTTAGGGTTCAGGGATTAGGGGTTAGGGTTTAGGGACATTATTTAGGGTTTAGGATTTATGGTTTAGGGGTTAGGGGTTAAGGTTTAGAGGTTTAGGTTTATGGTTTAGGTAGAGAGGTGAATAGGGAGATACAGAGGAGACCGAGCCTAGGAGAGATAGCTCTGTTTCCTCTATCCCTCTCTCTAACTATACCTACCTTTGCTTCCAGGTTTTATGGTTTAGGGACCTTAGGGGTTTAGGGTTGCTATATTTTAGGGTTTAGGTTTAGGGGTTAGGGAAATTATTAAGGGTTTAGGGTTTATGGTTTAGGTAGAGGGGAGAATAGGGATCCCTATCTCTATATCTCTGGACATATGGATTCCTATCTCTTAATCTATCCCTTGCTACCTCTCTCTCCTCCTCTTTATCTCTCTCTCCATCCTTCTACCTCTTGAAATCTCTCTCCCAATGTCTCTAGACATCTCTTGATCTCTTTCCCTATCGAGCTATCTATCCTCATAACCACATCTGTTAATATACCCCTCTCGGAGATTGTTGGCAAGAGACACTATATGGATTCATGGTTGTTGTCATTGATGGCAACAAAGGTCATCCCACATATCCGCAAGTCATAATGTGTCTCTACCGGAAGTCAGAATAAAGATTATTGTGGTCCGGTGAACAAGAACAGAGCATGTGGCAAGGTCCGACAGATTGATCCGGATCTCTCAGAGGAAGTGTCTTGGTGCAGTGCGGATTTGGGGAAGTCAAGAGGACTACCTTGAGTGGTATATTCCAAGGATTTAGCCTCCGGTGATGGACAAGGAAAAAGATATGAATAGTTGAGTACCGGATTCCTGAGACACAGTCAAAACAGAGGAAGAACTGACTGACTGAGTATCAGACTACTTTCCGGATGTGTTACTGTTGATGATAAAAGTTGTGAAGGCATGAATCATGTTTTACCGACATGATTAATGATATCTACTAGTATATGCTTGATCCGCATTGCTTGGTGAGCAAGGATTCAGCCGACAGAACAAAGTTTGTAAGAAACTAGACTGTTCCCGGATGCCGACTAGAAAGGTGATGAAATTACTTGTGCGGATATATATAGAGGATGGATTTAGTTGTGAAGAGTGTAAAGGAATTAATATATATGCGAATAAGTCCAGAACAGAGCAGTAGTAGCAAAAAGGATCCGGTATGTGAAAGATAGCAGAATAAAGAACAGAGGAAAGATGAAGTGCAGCAGATCAGTGTACTGAGCCTAACCGGAACTGAACTCCAGCATATGCAGATGCTTCCAATCAGTTCAAGACTATGATTCTTATCACTTTGTAGACAGTGTGTCTTCTTGTAGGCAGTGGGCCTCTTGTGAGCAGTGTGCTCGGGTAGTGAGCCCTAATTGGCAAGTGCCATTTTGTAAATTCCTATTCTTCTAACAGAGAATAATTTTTGGGTTAATCACCCCGTGGTTTTCTCCCTTAACAGGGTTTCCACGTCAAAAATTACTGTGTCATATGTTTCTTATTTCATGGTAATGTTTTTGTGTTTGATTCAATGCTGCATTAATTAATAAGAAAGTTCAAAAAGGGAAATAATTAGGATAACTGATTCACCCCCCCCTCTCAGTTATCAACAATTGGTATCAGAGCTAAGTTCCTCCTAATAGAGCCTAACAGCTTGAGGAAGATCTGGGAACTCAAATGGATGCATATGGTTTAAGGGAGCAACTCAAGACTGCCCTTGAGGATCTTGAACAGTCAAATTCTGAAGTCAATGAATTAAAAGAAAGACTCAAACAGGCTGATGAATTCATGAGAGAATTAAAAGACAAATTAAGTCTCTCTATGAAAAAGAGAAAGGAGCTGCTCCAACAGTTGGCAAGACAAAGTGAAGAAAGCAATACAAATGAAGAATTGACTGAGCAAACCAAGTTATGTGAAAAGTTATCAAAAGAAGTCATTATGTTAAGACATGAAATGGAATCAGGAACTATAAAGTTTACTCAAGAGATTGAAGAAAAAAGAAAGGCTGAAGACAATCTAAGACAATCTCTTAAAGAAAAATCAGAAGAATGCCACCAGATGGACAGGATTATCAGACATCTTGAATCTGATCTTGAAGATGCCAAAGATAATGAAGAAAAACTTGAGGATCAAATTGCCTCTCTCAAAAGAGACCTTCAAACAGCAAATGAATATAAAGAGAAACTCAAGATAAGTTCTGCTCAACTTGAAGTTCTTCTTGGAAGTCAAAAGAGGACAGATGACAAGTATGGTTTGGGATATGAGAAAGGAGAAAGCTCCGGATCCGGTCAGAAGAATCTTGGATCAGAAAATCCAAGGAGCAGGCCTAGAAGACCTCCGGTAAGACAGCCAAATGCTCAAAGATATCCATCCTTCAATGGATACTGCCACAGCTGCAACCACTTTGGTCACAAAGCTAATCAGTGCAGAATGAGAATGAATCAGATTAATTCATCCTTCTCCGGACAGTGCTTCAACTGCAAAAGGTATGGACACAAATCCCATGAATGCAGAATTATGCAAGTAAACAAATCATTCAAAGGTAGATGCTTTACATGCAATAGAGTAGGTCATATGGCTAATCAATGCAGATCAAGAGGATATCAGTCAAATATGCAAAGAAATGTTATTTGCCAAATCTGCAATAGGTCCGGTCATAATGCTAAAGTCTGCAGAAACAAGAATCAGGACAAAAGAGGTCCGGTGTATAATCAGAATCAAGACAAGGGTAAACAAAAGATGAATGCGGATGAAGTTAGGAATCAGATGAGCAAGATTTGGGTGAAGAAAAGTTTAGAGAATGTAGAGGTTGGATCCGCACCAGACTCTGGTGCTGATATTTCTTCCGGAAATTAAAAAGTGAGCTCAGGCTCAGGGGGAGACTCAAAGAAAATCCTGTTCCCCCAGCCAAACAAGTGGTGCCGGATGTGGCACAAGATGCGGATTAAAGGGTTTGTAGATATGAGTCTTGAGATGCTTCAGTCAAGTTTTCAGAGGTCCACATGGAGTTATGAAGAAGCTGTGATCAATCAAATAAGACCTGTTCAGGGAGATGCTCCGGTATGACAAAGGATTACAAAAAGGTCCGGAGAGATCCGGAAGTGCACTATCTTGTTCTGCGGATTGGACAGAGTGTTTGGGATGTTCTTGTAATATGTTACCTCAATTTATTCATGATTAAAAGATCCGGATGATATTCACAGATCAGGACTAATCCGGGATACTTCAAGCTATCCAGACAAGGCAAACCGAAACAATGTAGGTGAAGCATTTATTGCAGACAGATATTAGGGTTCGCAGAGCAATATAAGGGATTTCTCAAAAGTCATTTGCTCATTCTGCACTCAAGAAGAAGCGAATAGTGGAGCTCTGCAACAAGATTCATCAAGCACACCAAGGATCTCCTGCCGAAGTCATTGCATAAAGAAATCAATCCAATCACTCCGTGCAAATCGAAGGCGCATAAGGTATTCTCCATTTTTCATTACCTCACTGCAAATCTTTGAAGAATGGCTACTCCAAATATAGTTAAGATCTCTGATAGACCTCGCCCCTCATTCAAGAAACATCCTTATAAATCATTGGAGGTAGATCCACTAGGAGCCTTCTCTAGTGTTCCTCATGGTGTATTGCATACGGAAGATATTAGGGTTTACATCCATGCGAATCTTGAAGACTTTGGAGAATCAAAACTGATGGATATCTATCACAAACAATTGATAGATGACTCCTTTGAGATCAAACCTCAGTATAAAGCCATCCAGGACAAACACTTTGCATAGTGCATTCATTTCCCCTGTTTTGAAGAAGATGAATGGGTCCGGTATGTACTAAGTAGAGTACATGACAACTTCCTATGGTTGAACAAGCCCTTCAAGATCACCAAGGACGCAATTAGGGCTGTAACTGGTCTGCACTCATCCGGTGGATTACCTATTCTCAAATCTGTCAAAAATCAGACAGTCAGTGATGCAACCGGATCCAAGTTTGACAAGAGAGCTATGACAGTTGATGACATCATTGAACCGGATGTCAAATTTGCAGCTATGATAATTGGTTACAAAATCTATCACTCCAGTAGGGAAAATTCAGTATCGGGAACTGCAATCTACACAGCCTATCAGATGTTAAAGGAGAATGCAGACTATGACTTGTGCGAGCTTCTAGTAAACCAACTCTTTGAAAATCTGCAGAAGATTAAGAAGGACAAGAAAAACTCCTTCAAATATGGCAATCTGATCCTTTGTCTCTTCTTTTACTACATGAATGAGCTTCCCGGATCCAGTGGATGGATATGGCAGAATGACAGACTGGTTGCCATTCAAATCAGAGACTATTTGCATGGACTTGGGGATGCAAAAGCAAGAAATACAGCTCTATGGGGTTACTTCAAGAACTTCCAAAGCATGATGCATGCAAGAGAAAGAATACCCCAATCCCTTGTTGAAAAATACAAAGACACAGTATGCTTCATGGTAGAAACAGATCAGTGTCTGATGGAGGCAGTGGAGCCAAGGACTGTCTGGATCATGCCTATGGGGTATGAAGTGGATGAACAGATAGTAGAGCTGCATGTTCAACACATGCTAAGCCAGCCCAAAGATCCTAAGGCAGAAAGGTTTGGAACCTTTGAGGAACTGAGTGTAAAGTTACATGTAGAACTCAGGGAACCGGAGATAAAGAGGAAGGTAAGAAAAGAAGTTGAGCATATTGCTCAAGGCCTAGGCATCTCAAAAGAGGCACTTGATGCCAGCCGGGAAAAGAGGAGGAAGGCTGAGGAAGAAGAGAAAAGTAAAGAAAGTGTTCCGGTTGAAACTCCCACCCGGACCAGATCATCAAAAAGATCTGCACCTCCCACAACCAAAAGTTCAAAACCGGAAGTCCAGGCATCCGGTAAAAGATCCAAGACAAAAGCCACAAGGGCTTATGAAAGCCAAAAGGATGAAGAGGAAACAGTGTCAGATGAGGGAGTAAAAGAAGTAAAGAAGCAGAAGAAGAAAGGATCCGGTAAACCCTCCACAGGACAAGACAAGGATGAAATGGCAGAGGTATCTGTTGAAAAGCCCACTCTGTCTCTAGAAAATGTAATCAAGTCGGTCACGGTGGATGGAAACCTTCAACCAATGACTGAATCTTATGATGACTTCAGTGAGGCTGACCAAAAGACTCTGCAGGAAGCCACAGTCAAATATCTGAACATATACAATAAGGCTTTCATTGAGATCATATCTCTTATTCCTAAAAGCCTAGAAAAGGAATTAGAAGTAAGAAAGAACAATGCTCATGCAAAAGATCTTGAGATCCGGGAGCAGATAGCTATTCAGCTATATCCTCAAATTGATCCCAAGACAATGAACATTATCTTTAAAGACTGCAAAGATGAGTTCAGAAGTAAAGCCAGGATGAATCAACTCATGCTTGGTGAGACTGACAAAGTGGCCCAAGAGACAGAAGAGATCCTCCGGAAGGCCTTCAAAAGGTTCAATCTTCCTGTTGTAGAGGACTTAGGTGCAGAAACAGCTGTGGATTTGGAATCATCTGTTCCGGAAGAAGTGGGCCCTGAACAGACAAACATCTCTCCTCCAGTTTCCCCTACAGTCTCCGGATCCAAAGAAGAAGAGAAATTACAGGAGAAGGAAGCAGGGGTGAAAGATAAAGAGGTTGACAGTTCCCAGACTGCAGAAGAAAAGAAACATCTGTCTCCGGCAAGAGACACTGCACAAACTGTTCAACAATTTTTGAGCAAAGCCACTATAGAAATTGATGAATCGGACCTACTCAAAGGACCATTAGATTTTGACTCTTTGTCACCGGTGCAAACAATGAAAATAGCCTCATTTGCAAATGAGAAAGTCAAAGAGAAGCTGCTGAAATCTCACATGGAAGACTGTGAGCTTATGGAGGTAGCATCTGGAGTGCTAGAAAAGATCATGCCATCCTTTCAAAAGGATCCCACAGCCTCCTCTTCCGGTAATCTCAAAACCTTAGTCAGCAGTGTTAGTACACATTTTGAATCTCTAGAAAAATCTGCTGAAGAAAAGGTCCGGAAGGAATTTTTGGATAAGAGATTTTCAGAAGTATTAGAATTAATCTCTAAAGATAGGAAGATTGTGAGTATTGGAATAAAGAGCTTAGAGAATGCTCTTAAGGATGGCGGTGACATTTACAAATTTTGTATATCCTGGCCAAAGGCAACAGCAGCAATTGATAAGAAAATAAAAGAGGAACAGGACAAGCTACAAAGCTTATCTCAAAGTTTTGATCCTCTCTCTTCCTCCATAATAAATCAAGAATGTCAGACTATTGCAGTCTTGAATGAAATAAAGAATCTTGAGAAGGAAAGGAAGAATATCACTAACTGGATGGGAGAACTTAGAAGGATTATAATCCCTAAGTTGGAAACTATGCATGAGGCCATCAGTGATGCTCAGACCACCGCCCAAACAAAAGATCCGACAGATCTCAAGCGGGCAGAAGCTTTTGCATTTTTGTTGAGTGGTCACATTTCAATTTTGGATAGAATGAAGCAAAGTTGGGCTACAGAAATGATCCAATTGCAGACATCCTTTGCAGACATTCTTCAGTATATGTGAGTATGTAAATATGCGGCTATGTATAGAAAATTTTTGAAAATTTTGGTGTGCGGACCCTACCCTTTGCCATTGATGTCAAAGGGGGAGTGAGGAGCAGTGAAAAATGAGGAAGCCAACTAAGGGGGAGTTCCAGAAATTGTATATAAAGACAGAGCATCAGCAAAGGGGGAGCATAGTGAAAACACTTAGTCATTTTTCACTAAGTGTTGCCATCAATGCCAAAGGGGGAGATTGTTGGCAAGAGACACTATATGGATTCATGGTTGTTGTCATTGATGGCAACAAAGGTCATCCCACATATCCGCAAGTCATAATGTGTCTCTACCAGAAGTCAGAATAAAGATTATTGTGGTCCGGTGAACAAGAACAGAGCATGTGGCAAGGTCCGACAGATTGATCCGGATCTCTCAGAGGAAGTGTCTTGGTGCAGTGCAGATTTGAGGAAGTCAAGAGGACTACCTTGAGTGGTATATTCCAAGGATTTAGCCTCCGGTGATGGACAAGGAAAAAGATATGAATAGTTGAGTACCGGATTCCTGAGACACAGTCAAAACAGAGGAAGAACTGACTGACAGAGTATCAGACTACTTTCTGGATGTGTTACTGTTGATGATAAAAGTTGTGAAGGCATGAATCATGTTTTGCCGACATGATTAATGATATCTACTAGTATATGCTTGATCCGCATTGCTTGGTGAGCAAGGATTCAGCCGACAGAACAAAGTTTGTAAGAAACTAGACTGTTCCCGGATGCCGACTAGAAAGGTGATGAAATTACTTGTGCGGATATATATAGAGGATGGATTTAGTTGTGAAGAGTGTAAAGGAATTAATATATATGCGAATAAGTCCAGAACAGAGCAGTAGTAGCAAAAAGGATCCGGTATGTGAAAGATAGCAGAATAAAGAACAGAGGAAAGATGAAGTGCAGCAGATCAGTGTACTGAGCCTAACCGGAACTGAACTCCAGCATATGCAGATGCTTCCAATCAGTTCAAGACTGTGATTCTTATCACTTTGTAGATAGTGTGTCTTCTTGTAGGCAGTGGGCCTCTTGTGAGTAGTGTGCTCGGGCAGTGAGCCCTAATTGGCAAGTGCCATTTTGTAAATTCCTATTCTTCTAACAGAGAATAATTTTTGGGTTAATCACCCCGTGGTTTTCTCCCTTAACAGGGTTTCCACGTCAAAAATTACTGTGTCATATGTTTCTTATTTCATGGTAATGTTTTTGTGTTTGATTCAATGCTGCATTAATTAATAAGAAAGTTTAAAAAGGGAAATAATTAGGATAACTGATTCACCCCCCCCCCCCTCTCAGTTATCAACACTAACTCTCTCTGTATATTTCCCTATCTATCTCTCCCTTGCTAGATCTATCTCCCTATATCTCCCTTCTATATATATGTATATCTATATTTCTCCCTCTATAGACCCCTTTCTCTATCTCGATCCCCATCTCTCCCTTTCCCAGTCTCTATCTCCACCTATCCTCTCTATCTCTCCATGTCTCCTGATCCATCTTTATATATAAGATACAGAAATGAAGAGAGAGAGAGACTCTCTGATGTAGATACAAGGTTACCTTTATGTTATCATGCTTCCCATAACGTGCTCGCATTATAACGTCAGGGCATTATAACGTGAGCACGTTATAATGCAACCGCATTATTGGAAGCATGGAAATGGTAAAAAAGCATGTGGGATCCGTGTTTTAGACCCCACATACCTGTTATTCCTGCTTTTCATGAGTATATTAGATAAAAAATGCTTTTCATGTTTGTTGACTAATTGAGAATCATTTTTATATGAATCCACCACCTTTTTTTGTTTTTTCAATGTAGAAGAAGTGATTTTTCATGTTTTTGGAGAAAATTTGATTATTTAAACTGAAAGTTTCATGTTTCATGTGTGAATTTGTTTCAAAGCTAATTACCATTGATATATAGATTGAATTTGATGATATATGTTTGTTTTTTACATAAATTTTACTAATCCTATTCTAGAATTATATAGAATTCATAGTCAAACTTGAGAAAAACAAGAATTTGAGGATTTTGCAGCCATCTTTTGGAGAATTGGTCAACTGCAATATCGAATTCTGAGGTATGTTTAATTTTAATTCACATATATACGTTCTTATGTTCTTTATGTATTTAAATGTCTTTATGTCTTTATGTTTTTTATGTTCTTTATGTTCTTCTTGACATATATGTGTCTAGGTATATCAGTTAGTTCAGCCAAAGAGACTCCAAATTCCTCATGTTTCCACCTTGTTTCGGCCCTTCATGCCTTTATTTCACCTATTTTCAGCTATACAAGAGAAAAACATTATCAAATACTTCATAAAATAATTTTAGTGAACAATTGTTTGTCATAATCATATTTGAGTATATACATGGAGCCAAAATTGATTTTGGAAGACTCTTAATTTTTGCCCTAGGATGACATAAGATGATACAAAGGGAGTTATAAGGAGATAAAACACTAAAAATGAGGTTTTCATGAGTGTAGGATAGTCATGTAAGTCTATATAACAGTCCACTATCATAGTCTATATATAACCCTGCTACCATATATGATCCTCCTTGCATTTGAAGGTCATTTTACAATGCTATGAAAGTTATAATTTATTACAAAGTGGTCCTTCTTATTGCATCTATGTATAATGAAATTCATACATTTATACACTGTTTACAATGAATGTGTAAAGAGTTCTCTTCCTACAACTATGCACATGCTACAGATGAGATAAGAGTTTGTGCACATTACAATAATGAAAACCATCACTGTTATGCTACAACATGCTACAAGTCATCTATGTTACATGCTACAACATTTATGTTACTATGGAACACAAATGTGCATGCTTACAACACCCAAAACATGTCATTGCTAGCTCTTACATTCTCTATTTTCCTTGTCCTTTCTTGACCTCCAAGTGGCCATACTTCTCATACTCACCCATAGTGAGTGAAATGTACTACTTGCTTGCTCTACAAGTGAAAAATTTGAACACAACTCAATCCATAGGAAAAAATTGGAGTGCTAATCAAATGCCCCTACAAATGAAAGCAACTCACACTTATCTCCTTTACAAATCAAATAAATACTCTATCCAAGTATCATTACATACTAACATCATTGAATGTTGATGTAGACTCATGTGAGATTTGTTCTCTCTTTGAATTTGATGTTTTAGTGTGCTTTTTTTCCCTTTGTGGTTGCTTACTCTTACGTTTGTCACTTGGGTGAATCTCTAGATGAAACTTCCAACACTTGTCATAAAAATATCCTCCAACCTTGAAATAAGACCAATAGTTGTTAGCTTTGTACATACTCAAATCAGCTTGTTTGTTATCTTCTTTGAGTTTGTTTTGGTCTTTCTCTTCCCTTAGTTTTGGAAAGTTACTTCTTTTTCCATCCTTGCTATGGAAAATATGCTCCTTAGTGGTGTTTTCTTTGTGCATCATTCTACAATTTACTACTTCAACTTTCTACTTCTTCAAACTTTCCACAAACCCCTAAACTCAGTAAACAATCCTTATTCAGGTTGCCAAACTCCCAAATCCACACTCACATTCAAGTGGTATGATCATTTATGATGCAGACACAAGAAGGAATTCAAAGCATTGATACCATATTTCACAAATCAACTCAACCATAAACCAAAATCTTGCAATGACCCAACTAGGTGCTTAAGGGCATCATAAGGCATAAGGGCTCCAATCTATTCCCCAACCCTAACACAAGAATACACCATGTCAATATAATGTATTCAAACCAATTTTGTCACTTTTAGTGCTTGGAAACATCAACCAATGTCTGATCCACAAATCACTCCTTAAGGGCTAGTAGCCTTCCAAACTTGAAAAATGTGCATAACTTTGTGTAAGCTCAGCCAAAACACAAACCAAAAAGTATTTAGACACCCATTATGGAGTAGAACAACATATCAAAAGATTTCATGCCCTTGTTTCAGGAAAAATGTGAGTTCTATGATTGGCCCTCTCTAGAAATAGGCCTAATTTGGTCCAATTAACAAATCAACTACCCTAGGATCATTCAATAACCACTCCAAACCCCAAAATAGTAGATCTATATGTCACAAAACTTCAAATTCCACCATTGGTTAGTATAGCCATGCTCATCTAGGGTGCAAACTATAAAACCCTTCATTTCTTCACAAATAGGGGAGTTTTAATGAAAATCTCATATCCACTCCAATGCCTACATATGCTATAGGAACACTTACTTGTCCAGGTTACATTCAAATTCACAAAGAGCCACTATTTAGCCACCCTTTCCACTTGGAAAATGCATGAAAACAGGGTATAATGAGTTACAACAGAAAAACAAGGTATAAATTCTTGTTTCTTCCTCCAAGTTTGTCCTCCTCTCTTCTATTCAAACTAGATTCAAGTGTATATGTGTGTTCAAATACATACTCCATGACTTATGTATGTTCAAGTTATCTTGATATGAGGTGTCTTATTCAGAAGTTTGTAAAACCTTGTTATTCATTCTGACTGTGCTATTCATTGTCATTATAAAATTTCTAATGATCATTATCTTATTCTTCATGCTTGTAGAAATCATCATCATGTTGAGGAAATGAGCAAAGAATCTAACACCAGAAGAGATTGAAGCTGAGAATGAGAGGAAAAGAGAAAGAATGAGGTAAATTCAGGAAAGTAGGAAATTGTCAACCATACAAGAAGATATTCCACCATTGCCAATTGAAGAGGAACGTGACACGTCTAACGAAGCTAAGAAAGAGATGGGATTGGTGGCACAAAGGGAACAAATGCAAAACCTCCATGCAATGAGGAAAGAGAATCTCCAAGTTGGAGGCACTTCATCGTCCACAAGTCAAATTGAAGGAACACCATCATTATCTTCTCGAATTGGAGACACTCCATCTTTCACAGGTGAAGTAGAAGGTACATCTACCTTTTCTTCTCAAGTTGGTCACATGCCATCATTCACACCTCAAGTTGAAGGTACATCATTTTCAACCTTTTCACCTCCAATCGAAGGTACGTCATCTATCCCATCTCAAGTAAATATTGAAGAAATTCCTAATGTTCAGTCTCCTTTACCAAATAAAACACCTCCTAGAATTTTGCATAGGAGGCGTAAGTTTCCAATTGATATTGATGAGAATGTATTGGAGCCCATACAGGATAAGATTCTCATGCACACTTGCCAAAGATATGCAAATAAGATATGGAAATTATTCTTTGAGAATTTAAATGAAACCGAAAGATGTCAACTTTTTGTTGAATTGATGAGAAATCTGGAATTTAGGCCCACTATGAAGATTCTTGGCCTAAGAACATCGAATGCATCAAGTGAAAAATCAATTGTCAAGAATCTAATGAGTGTGTATGAGAGTGTGGGTTCCACCTCACACACCAAGGATAGTAATGTCACACGATGTGTCATTACATCGATAATTGTAAGCCAACAAACAAAAAAAGCTCACCTCATTAGAAAGACAAGTCAACAAATGAAAATAAATAGAGAAACTCTAATGAGAGCCATTCGAAGATGTCAAAGAGTTCAGGATCCAAACACTAATGAATTATGGGTATTCTCTGGGAGATTCCCATGGAAAGACAAAGTTGTTGTCAAAGCTTTGAGATCAAATTGAAGGCTTTTGGAAGAATTACACAAGGGTATCTTCGAATCAAAGGGATGTGATAAGAAGGAGAATTGGTAGTCGAAATCATGACCCACATCCAAAGTATTTTTTGGATATGACTCAAACAGAGTTTTTTGGTAAATTTCTAGAGAAGTATCCTCAAATTAAATTCTCAAAGATATTTTGAAATGCTAAAACCTTTCTTTGTCAAAATAAATCACACATGCACTACATGTTGTAGATTACATATTGAAATTTCTAACCATTTTGATGTTTATTGGTAGATATGTTTAGATTTGCATACTAACAATGTTTTGCAGGATTGTGGCATACGTGCCCCACCAACTACCTCAAGAGACTTCATATCAATGATTTTATGTGATAGAGAGGAAGGTTAATTATTCTACAAGAAATCATGCTTGGATGGCACATGTCAGGACTGTGGTGGCTTGCAACGTATGCTAATATGTGAACATATGGAAATAACACATGCGGTTGGAAACAAACTAGTAGAGTTTGGCAAGTATAAAATAGTGGCATACAATACAAGATATGGTAAAGAAGTAAAGAGGTGTGAATATGTTATTCAGAAGATTCGAGTGTATCAATTTATGCCTATATTTCATGACAACATAGTGTATGAGTATGTAAGACATGCCCATAGAGCTCGATGGTTGGACTTGCAATTCAAGTTATGCAAGGATACATTTTCAGTTGGTAGCATTGTTTTAGTCATCAAATTTGTAGAGAACTACAGTCTTCAGCCACAGTGTGAGGTGCAATCCCAATATTATAATTCGACACAGGTTTCTATATTTGTGCACATCGCATTCATTCATGCAAATGATAGTACAGAGGATGACAAAAAGATCATAAGGGAGTATCATTTTTATATAAGCGATGATTACATGCATTCTGTGGAGTTTGTGCAAGGTTATTTTCAGGTGTTCTACAATGATCTGGCTAGAAGGGGCATATCATTCAATCAGCATATCATATGGTCGGATAACTGTGCATCACAATTCAAGAACTCGTAGAATTTCTATTGGCTGAGCAAGAGGCATAATATTATAGGTGTTCCGCATATGTGGAACTTTTGTGAGGCCGGGTATGGAAAGGGGGAGCATGATGGTGTAGGAGCATGTATCAAAAGAGCCATATCACGAGAATAGTTAAAGTATAAAGATAATGCAAAGCTGACAGATGCAAAATTAATCATCGAGTGGTGTAATGCTTTGATGGGTCCAGGTAATGAAGGTAAGTCTTCAGTTCGTAGATTTTTTTGGTTGATAGATGATACTAATATTGCACCATATGAGGACTGTTGTACACTGACAGGATCAAGTGAGCTACACTCTATCAGAAGCTTAATTGCAGGTTCATGGAGTATACATACATGAAAGATGGCGTGCTTTTGTTCTGCATGTATAATTCAAGCCTGGAATGAGTGTGTGTCGAGGGTGTGGGTTGATGAATGGCAGTTCAGTTATCTTTGCCCACTTGACATGTATCAACCCCCAACAACATTGGGATTGATAGAGATGGAATCGTCAGTTGACTTTGACCACATATCAGATCTAGTTCAACCAGGTAATATATCTACTTGCATAGTTAAATTTGAAATTCCTAATGTTATCTTAAACTTTGTAGTATTTTTGTAATGTTGATTAATTTCATCTAATTTGTTATACACATCATTGTAGGGCATGTTCATGTAGTTATTATAGATGTAGATAACGAAGAGGGAATAGATTATTACTTGTGTCATTGTGTTGAGGCAAAAAAGAAATTAGAGGGCCTAGTTACAGATGGAGAAAACATTGAATACCCTACAGGCTCAATGGTTGTTACTAGAACATGGCTTAGAAGGTACCCACATAAAAGTGTTAATGTTTGGTTGTTTGAGGACTTTGAGATACATCGGAAGATTCTTCATTACTCCAACCTTGTTGTGGCAACCAATGTTCATTCAATACAATATCGAGGTAGCCCTTTGAACAAGACCTTGTGGAAGGTGCGTGACTCTAACCATGAGGCAATACTTGACACAATAAAGAGTAGAGAAGACCCAGATGGCTCATTGGATTAATTTGTAAGTATTTTCATTGATTTTGTAAAGTCATGTTACATTGAGTTGTAAGTATGCACATTAATTTGTAAGTTTACATAGGTTTGTCTTTTTTAATTTGCTGTTGCATTTTTACACATATACACATTTTTATATCATCATGGTATGCTTCATGGGGTTAGACCTAAATGATGGATGAAGTTGATCCTAAGAGTAATGTATAAAATATAGGTGTCCACTAGAATACATGTGTCGTAGGTCTTAGGTGAGGCCACATGAGCTTCCACCTTCACATGGTTGGCCTTGTCAGTATAGAATATTTATATTTCTTGAAGCTAAGGGAATTTATTTTTATTAATAGGAAAACTTAAGACCCTAGGATTAGAGGTGTTCCTTCTTTAGCCTTCTTATGTCTTATAGTCCTATTTTAGTGGGTTTTTCATCATATCTTCCCAAATTTTTCACCAAACACATCTTGAAACCAAATGGACTTCGTCAACACATTAGGGTGGGTAGGTAAATGCCAGGGGAGGTATCGTTTCATGTACCAAGCACCGCAGTCGTTTGGGTCAGCAGGCTACTGACAAAGTCCCTTAAGATCCCTAAGATGAAAAAAATACCAAACTTTGACAGGGTAGTTCTCAGAATTCATGGTAGCTTTCATTTGGACCTATAGGTGCATGTGGTGTCCATCCACAATAACCTCTCTTGGTTTCATTCAAATCCACTCTATTTGACCGTGTCAGAATCAAAAGCATTCTTGGAAAATGCTTCAATTTCATGCAGTGGAAAGGTGGTAGGAGTGACAGTTTGCATTCCATAGCTCATGGGGCTGAATGAAATTTGTCAATGCATTGGGGTGGGTGGGTAAATGCCAGGGGAGGTCTTGTTTTATGTGCCAAGTGCCATAGTTATTTGAGACAACAGGCTACTGACAAAGTCTCTTAAGATCCCTAAGACAAGAAAACTGCCAAACTTTGATGGGGCAATTCTCAAAATTTGTGGTAGCTGGTAACCTTCTGTTTAGACCTACAAGTGCATGTGGAGTCCATCCACAATAACCTCTCTTAGTTTTGTTCAACTCCAGTTTGTTTGACTGTTCCATAATCAAATGCATTCTTACAAAATGCTTCAGTTTCATGCAGTGAAAAGGTTGCCAGGTGCCATATTTTTGTTCTTCTCATCATGGGGCTGAAACGACTACACCGACACATCAGGGTGTGTGGGTAAATGGTAGGGAAGGTCTCATTTCGTGCACCAAGCATCCCAGTCGTTTGGGGCTATAAGCTATCGACAAAGTAGAAAGTTGCCAACACTAAAATTTTGCATTCCATAGCTCGTGGGACCAAACGGACTTCACCAATACATTGGGGTGGGCAAGTAAATACTAGGGGAGGTCTAATTTCATGTACCAAGTGCAGCAGTCATTTAGGTCAATAGGCTACCAACAAAGTCCCTTAAGATCCCTAAGATGAGAAAACTACCAAACTTTGATGGGGCAGTTCTCATAATTTGTGGCAGTTGGGAACCTTCTGTTTGGACCTACAAGTGCATGTGGAGTCCATACACAATAACCTCTCTCAGTTTTGTTCAAATCTAGTCTGTTTGACCATGCCAGAATCAAACACACTCTTACAAAATGCTTTAGTTTAATGGAGTGGAAAGGTTGCCAGGTGCCATATTTTTTGTTCTGCTCATTGTGGGGCTGAACCGACTACACAAAAACATTGGGGTGGGTGGGTAAATGGTAGGGAAGGTCTCGTTTTGTGGGCCAAGCATTCCAGTCATTTGGGGCTATAAGCTACCGATAAAGTAGAAAGTTGCTAACACTAAAATTTTGCATTTCATAGCTCGTGGGACCAAACGGACTTTGCCAATGTGTTGGGGTGGGTGGGTAAATGCCAAGGGAGGTCTCATTTCATGTGCCAAGCACCGTAGACGTTCAGGTCAGTAGGCTACCGACAAAGTCCCTTAAGATCCCTAAGATAAGAAAACTACCAAACTTTGACAGGGCAGTTCTCAAAATTCATGGTAGCTGGGAACCTTTTGTTTGGACCTACAGGTGCATGTGGAGTCTGTCCACAATAACCTCTCTCAGTTTTGTTCAACTCCAGTCTGTTTGACCATGTCGGAACCAAACACATTCTTGCAAAATGCTTCAGTTTCATGCAGTGGAAAGGTTGCTAGGTGCCATATTTTTTGTTCTACTCATTGTGGGGCTGAACTGACTATACCAACACATCGGGGTGGGTTGGTAAATGGTAGGGAAGGTCTCATCTCATGCGTCAAGCATCCCAGTTGTTCGGGGCTATAATCTATCGATAAAGTAGAAAGTTGCTAACACTAAAATTTTGCATTCCACAGGTCTTGGGGGTGAACGGACTACACCAACATGTCTAGGTGGGTGGGTAAATTCTAGGGGAGGTCTCATTTGTAGGTCCAAGTCTCTCAGTCATTTCGGGCTGCAAGCTACCGGCAAACTCAAAAGGTGCTAGCTGTCGGTAGCTTGCAGGCCAGAATGACTGGGACACTTGGTGCATGAAACAAGACCTCCACTAGCATTTACCCGCCCACCCTGACATGTTGGTATAGTTTGTTTGGCCCCACAATTAGTGGAACAAAAAATATGGCACTTGGCAACCTTTCCACAGCATGAAACTAAAGTATTTTACAAGAATGAATTTGATTCCCGCATGGTCAAACGGACTAGAGTTGAACAAAACCAAGAGAGGCTATTGTGGATGGACTCCACATGCACCTGTAGGTCCAAATGGAAGGTTCCTAGCTACCACAAATTCTGAGAATTGCCCCATCAAAGTTTGGCAGTTTTCTCATCTTAGGGATCTTAAGGGACTTTGCTAGTAGCATGTTGACCCAAACGACTGTGACGCTTGGCACATGAAACAAGACCTCTCCTAACATTTACCCACTCACCCCAATGCATTGGAAAAGTCCGTTCGGTCCCACGAGCTATGGAATGCAAAATGTCACTCCTACCACCTTTCCACTGCATGAAATTGAATCATTTTGCAAGAATGCGTTTGATTTCAATACGATCAAACGGACTGGAGTTGAATGAAACCGAGAGAGGGTATTGTGGACAGACTCCACATCCACCTGTAGGTCTAAATAGAAGGTTCCCAACTACCATGAATTTTGAGAACCGCCCCATCAAAGTTTGGCAGTTTTTTCATCTTAGGGATCTTAAGGGACTTTGCTAGTAGCCTGTTGACCCGAATGACTGCAGTGCTTGGTACACGAAATGATACCTCCCCTGGTATTTACCCACCCACCCCAATGCATTGGTGAAGTTGTTTGGTCCCATGAGCTATGGAATGCAAAATGTCACTCCTACCACCTTTCCTAATTGTCCTTTGTTACTACATAATTGTCTAGACTTTGGGACAATGGTTATAACTTTTTCCATGGGTCAAGAAAATAAACTATAGATTGATTTTTTAGAATTTATGAACCTTATGCATGTCTAGGACAACCTGAGCATCATAAAAATGAGTTTTATCAAACCTACAATAGCCATGAACCTTCGACATGGTGCTTCATTGTTTCATCATGGTTTCGTGGAGTTTTCAGTATGATGAGAGAATGTTCTTTCCTAGATTATGAAGCATCCATGATAAAATTTCATACCTAGACCACTATATGGCATAAATACACCCAATATGGACTTAATTAGACCTTATAGCACCAAAAAAATATGACTTGGACATACAAAACTCATTAAAGACTCTTATTTACAACATGTGACCAACACTGTGAAGGTGCTCCTGCACCAAAGAGGATGGAGGAAGACTTTTATGACACATTTGACATGATTTTGACTATACCTCTTGATGATTTTAAGTAAGATAGGGGAGTTCTAAATTGTTGTTCCAACTATTATAATAGTCTTATTATAGCTGATAGGAAGGATATTCATTGTGAAGTTCATAATATGAACTTGATCTATCAAACCTTGCACTATAATTTACCACTTTATAATGCACATTGATAATGAAGTTTGTGGTACAAACCCATTTATGCAATTACCCTGTGAGACATGTATGCATTTAAATGTGGAAGGATGGACAAGGAACATGAACTGTTTGACATAACACCTTAAAGAAATGTGGTCTGATGGAATGCCATGATTGCAGGATATGAACAAAATGGATTTGTTGAAAAAGGCTCTAGATATTTGAAAGATATGGAAATTTTGTTAGATGTTGTAGTTGCAATTGCCTTGTGAGACATGTATGCAAAATGTGGAAGCATAGATAAGGAATATGAACTATTTGACATAACACCTCAAATAAATGTCATCTCATGGAATGCCATGATTGTAGGATATGCATACAATGGATTTTTTGAAAATGTTTTAGACACTTTCAAGAAAATGCAATTGGTAGGTGTAAATCCAAATTCCACAACCTTTGCCAGCATCCTCCTTGCATGTGCCAAAATTAGGTCATTGGAATAGGGTATGGACATCCATCAAAGAATGAAGGATATGGGAATTCTATCAGATTTTGTAGTTGTAACTGCATTGGGAGATATGTATGCAAAATGTGGAATCATAGACAAGGCACATGAACTATTCGACAGAACACCTCACAGAGTTGTCATCTAATGGAATGCCTTGATTGTAGGATATGCACAAAATGGATTTGTTGAAAAGAATTTTGACACTTTAAAGCAAATACAATTGGTAGGTGTAAAGCCATATTCCACAACCTTTGCGAGCATCCTCCCTGCCTATGCCAAAATGGGATCTTTAGAACATGGTATGGACATCCATCAAAGCATGAAGGATATGGGAATTCGATCAGATGTTGTAGTTGCAACTGCCCTCAGAGACATGTATACAAAGTGTGGAAGCATAGACAAAGCATGTGAACTATTTGACATGATGCCCCAAAGAAATGTCACCTCATTGAATGCAATGATTGCAAGATATGAACAAAATGAATTTTTTGATAAGGCATTAGAAACTTTCAAGCAAATACGATTGGCAGGTGTAAAGCAAAATTCCACAACCTTAGCCAATATCCTCCATGCCTATGCCAAAATGGACATCCATCAAAAGGATAAAACATATGGGAATTTTGTTAGATGTTGTAGTTGCAACTGCCCTCAGAGACATGTATGCAAAGTGTGGAAGCATAGACAAGGCACGTGAACTGTTTGGCATGATGCCCCAAAGAAATGTCACCTCATTGAATGCAATGATTGCAAGATATGAATAAAATAGATTTTTTGATAAGACATTAGAAACTTTCAAGCAAATGTGATTGGCGGGTGTAAAGAAAAATTCCACAACCTTAGCGAGTATCCTCCTTGCCTATGCCAAAATGGACATCCATCAAAAGGATAAAACATATGAGATTTTTTTTAGATGTTGTAGTTGTAACTTCCCTTAGAGACATGTATGCAAAGTGTGGAAGCATAGACAAGACAGGTGAACTATTTGGCATGATGCCCCAAAGAAGTGTCACCTCATTGAATGTAATGATTACAAGATATGAACAAAATGGATTTTTTGATAAGGCATTAGAAACTCTCAAGCAAATGTAATTGGCGGGTGTAAAGAAAAATTCCACAACCTTAGCCAGTATCCTCCTTGCCTATGCCAAAATGGACATCCATCAAAAGGATAAAACATATGGGAATTTTGTTAGATGTTGTAGTTGCAACTGCCCTCAGAGAGATGTATGCAAAGTGTGGAAGCATAGACAAGGCACATGAACTGTTGGGAATTAAGGTGTCTCAACCTTTGCAAATTCCTAATGTTGTAGTTATTTATCCCATGTTGAGTTAGCATAGTTAGCACCTTGTGTATATGCAGCAGGGTAAATTTTGGTGACTTTGGCAGTCACGGTTTCCCCCTTTGAATAATTAACAGGGGTTTGGGGGCACCGCCCCCAAGACAGGGTCAAGGGGCAGCGCTCCCTGTCATGGTACAAGGCGGAGTCGAGGGGCAGTGCCCTCGTGGGGGCTCGGGGGCAACGCCCCCGAAACCTTAAATGATTTTTAATTAATGACAAGTGTCGGTGAGTATCTCTACACGAGAGAAAGGCATCTTTGGGCAATCAAGGGAGGTTATGATATGTAAGAGGATTATGATATTTTTAGTCAGTGTATGACAGATTCTATGACAGCTGTAAGGTGTATAAGAGCATCTGTCGTAACCTATCTTGGGACCAGGCGCTCACTTCGGGATGGGATGTTGGACAAGTGTCCTTAGGCGTGGGCTTTGGGGCACAAGTCTAAGATTGATGCCCATCTCTAGAAGGTTCCATATTTGCCTTGTAAACTCTATATAAATAGGTGCTTGGATGGGAGATAGATATCTTTGGTACAAGTACTATTATGCTGCCGGAATATCTCCAGATTCGACATTTGAAGACTCCTAAAAGAGCATTGGCTCTGAAACTGTATTGTAATATGTTATTGTTTACTGTAATACATTTGAGCTGTGTTTTGGAGTGTGGGGTTTTTCACCCATAAGGGTTTTCCCCACGTAAATCTTGTCTCTCTCTCTCTCTTCTGTCTACTTTTTGTGTGTATGTGTATTACTGCAATATCTCATGTTAATGGTTTAACATTGCTATAATAGTTAGGATAAATTTGAATTTGCATAGCCCTCTCCTCATTAGATTAGTGTAGGAAGCATTTTTCGCACACCTAACTTCCTTTCATGAACTGTTTGGCATGATGCCCCAAAGAAATGTCACCTCATTGAATGCAATGATTGCAAGATATGAACAAAATGGATTTTTTGATAAGGCATTAGAAACTTTCAACCAAATGTGATTGGCGGGTGTAAAGAAAAATTCCACAACCTTAGAAATGGTATGTTTGGAGCATAGTATAGACATCCATCAAAGCATAAAGGATATAGGAATTTTGTCAAATGTCGTAGTTGTAAGTACCTTGCATGACATTTATACAAAGTGTGGAAGCATATACAACAAACGTGAACGATTTGACATGATGCCTCAAAGAAATATTGTCTCATGGAATACAATGATTGCAAGCTATGCACGAAATGGATTTTTCATAAGGCTTTAAAAACTCTCAAGCAAATGCACAAAAATAAATTTCAACCATTTACGTAAATTTTGGCACATCTAAAACCAAATTGCACAACCTTAACCAACTTCCTCCTTGCCTATGCTATAATGGGATCTAGAGAACATGGTGTGGACAACCATCAGAGCATAAATGATATAGGAATTTTGTCACATGTATTGTATTTGTAAAGTTGCCCTTGTAGACATGTATGGAAAGTATGGAAGTATAGACAAGGCACGTGAACTATTTGAAATGATACCTCAAAGAAATGCACAGTCCCACATAATTCAATGATTGCAAGATATGCACAAAATGGATTATTTGAAAATGATTTATAAACTTTCAAGAAAATGCAATTGGAATGTGTAACACCAAATTCCTGTAACAATAATTGATTATCATATTAAGTATTGAATATAAACTGTCATAAACATAATGTCATGAACATAACATCTAGTTTATATAAAAATCCATATAGGCATGTCCAAACAAAGCCATACAAGCAAATATACAAAAATATACATCAGATTAACATACAAAAGTATGTATAGAAAGCCATATAGGCATACAAAAAATGCCCCAAAAACTAGTTTCCTATGGACTTTTATGAAATAATTGGTGGCCCTTCTTTGACTGTGAAGATGGAGATCCAGTCCGTGACTCATCCTCTCTATGCCATCGAGTAGGCCTCTTCAAATAAAATTCATCTAGGTGCACCTGTTAATACAAACAAACAATATGCACATTAGTATAGAAAATGTATCAAATATATAACATTGAACATATGCAATTGATCACTTATCGCCAATTGATGATCACTCTCCCTCATCTTTTCTCTAGCTTCTTCATCCGTAGTTGGACAGACTGGAGTTGTGACCTGCTGTAAGAAACATCAAGAAGCAAAATTGACTAAACATAAATATCATTTATGTACATCAAATGACATGAGATAAAACAAGAAATATAAAATTATGACATTTTCATGTTATTGGCTCATACCTCAGTCAAAGCATTTGCAAACATTATGGTTGCATCAATGCCTCTTTGCATTAAATCATGAACATTAGGAGGAGTCTCCAGATTCAGCATCTAAAAATTAAGTTCAAGATTAAGTTTAAAAATGCATAATGATTAGAAATGGTTAAATTTACCTCCGTATAACTGGTGGGTTGGCGTCCAGGGGACCAAGGATACAGTGTAGTTGCCGGTGACTATTGAAATCATCAAATTGTCACAAAATAATATTACCATTGACATATCTACAATAATTACGATCATGTGATAAATTACATACCTGTTGTCTTGACCTCCTCTCATAACCTGCCAGTGGACGGCTAACAGAGGTAGGATGAAGACTCTGACCCTAGAAATTCATTGCATAGACAATTACATACATTTGACTTATAATATAGATAATCATATAAAAATAATTACAAATTTCAAATAACAATATATTAAATCATAATGAAAGTTGTAACAAATTACCTGAGAGTCAATGCCAAATGTATGCTGTAAGAGATCATCACTGAGTACAAGATCATCCAATATAGATGCCCCCATCAATATCTACTTTTTGTGTGTATGTGTATTACTGCAATATCTCATGTTAATGGTTTAACATTGCTATAATAGTTAGGATAAATTTGAATTTGCATAGCCCTCTCCTCATTAGATTAGTGTAGGAAGCATTTTTCGCACACCTAACTTCCTTTCATGAACTGTTTGGCATGATGCCCCAAAGAAATGTCACCTCATTGAATGCAATGATTGCAAGATATGAACAAAATGGATTTTTTGATAAGGCATTAGAAACTTTCAACCAAATGTGATTGGCGGGTGTAAAGAAAAATTCCACAACCTTAGAAATGGTATGTTTGGAGCATAGTATAGACATCCATCAAAGCATAAAGGATATAGGAATTTTGTCAAATGTCGTAGTTGTAAGTACCTTGCATGACATTTATACAAAGTGTGGAAGCATATACAACAAACGTGAACGATTTGACATGATGCCTCAAAGAAATATTGTCTCATGGAATACAATGATTGCAAGCTATGCACGAAATGGATTTTTCATAAGGCTTTAAAAACTCTCAAGCAAATGCACAAAAATAAATTTCAACCATTTACGTAAATTTTGGCACATCTAAAACCAAATTGCACAACCTTAACCAACTTCCTCCTTGCCTATGCTATAATGGGATCTAGAGAACATGGTGTGGACAACCATCAGAGCATAAATTATATAGGAATTTTGTCACATGTATTGTATTTGTAAAGTTGCCCTTGTAGACATGTATGGAAAGTATGGAAGTATAGACAAGGCACGTGAACTATTTGAAATGATACCTCAAAGAAATGCACAGTCCCACATAATTCAATGATTGCAAGATATGCACAAAATGGATTATTTGAAAATGATTTATAAACTTTCAAGAAAATGCAATTGGAATGTGTAAAACCAAATTCCTGTAACAATAATTGATTATCATATTAAGTATTGAATATAAACTGTCATATACATAATGTCATGAACATAACATCTAGTTTATATAAAAATCCATATAGGCATGTCCAAACAAAGCCATACAAGCAAATATACAAAAATATACATCAGATTAACATACAAAAGTATGTATAGAAAGCCATATAGGCATACAAAAAAATGCCCCAAAAACTAGTTTCCTATGGACTTTTATGAAATAATTGGTGGCCCTTCTTTGACTGTGAAGATGGAGATCCAGTCCGTGACTCATCCTCTCTATGCCATCGAGTAGGCCTCTTCAAATAAAATTCATCTAGGTGCACCTGTTAATACAAACAAACAATATGCACATTAGTATAGAAAATGTATCAAATATATAACATTGAACATATGCAATTGATCACTTATCACCAATTGATGATCACTCTCCCTCATCTTTTCTCTAGCTTCTTCATCCGTAGTTGGATAGACTGGAGTTGTGACCTGCTGTAAGAAACATCAAGAAGCAAAATTGACTAAACATAAATATCATTTATGTACATCAAATGACATGAGATAAAACAAGAAATATAAAATTATGACATTTTCATGTTATTGGCTCATACCTCAGTCAAAGCATTTGCAAACATTATGGTTGCATCAATGCCTCTTTGCATTAAATCATGAACATTAGGAGGAGTCTCCAGATTCAGCATCTAAAAATTAAGTTCAAGATTAATCGACAAAAATAAATACATAACATTAGTTTAAAAATGCATAATGATTAGAAATGGTTAAATTTACCTCCGTATAACTGGTGGGTTGGCGTCCAGGGGACCAAGGATACAGTGTAGTTGCCAGTGACTATTGAAATCATCAAATTGTCACAAAATAATATTACCATTGACATATCTACAATAATTACGATCATGTGATAAATTACATACCTGTTGTCTTGACCTCCTCTCATAACCTGCCAGTGGACGACTAACAGAGGTAGGATGAAGACTCTGACCCTAGAAATTCATTGCATAGACAATTACATACATTTGACTTATAATATAGATAATCATATAAAAATAATTACAAATTTCAAATAACAATATATTAAATCATAATGAAAGTTGTAACAAATTACCTGAGAGTCAATGCCAAATGTATGCTGTAAGAGATCATCACTGAGTACAAGATCATCCAATATAGATGCCCCCATCAATATCTACTTTTTGTGTGTATGTGTATTACTGCAATATCTCATGTTAATGGTTTAACATTGCTATAATAGTTAGGATAAATTTGAATTTGCATAGCCCTCTCCTCATTAGATTAGTGTAGGAAGCATTTTTCGCACACCTAACTTCCTTTCATGAACTGTTTGGCATGATGCCCCAAAGAAATGTCACCTCATTGAATGCAATGATTGCAAGATATGAACAAAATGGATTTTTTGATAAGGCATTAGAAACTTTCAACCAAATGTGATTGGCGGGTGTAAAGAAAAATTCCACAACCTTAGAAATGGTATGTTTGGAGCATAGTATAGACATCCATCAAAGCATAAAGGATATAGGAATTTTGTCAAATGTCGTAGTTGTAAGTACCTTGCATGACATGTATACAAAGTGTGGAAGCATATACAACAAATGTGAATGATTTGACATGATGCCTCAAAGAAATATTGTCTCATGGAATACAATGATTGCAAGCTATGCACGAAATGGATTTTTCATAAGGCTTTAAAAACTCTCAAGCAAATGCACAAAAATAAATTTCAACCATTTACGTAAATTTTGGCACATCTAAAACCAAATTGCACAACCTTAACCAACTTCCTCCTTGCCTATGCTATAATGGGATCTAGAGAACATGGTGTGGACAACCATCAGAGCATAAATGATATAGGAATTTTGTCACATGTATTGTATTTGTAAAGTTGCCCTTGTAGACATGTATGGAAAGTATGGAAGTATAGATAAGGCACGTGAACTATTTGAAATGATACCTCAAAGAAATGCACAGTCCAACATAATTCAATGATTGCAAGATATGCACAAAATGGATTATTTGAAAACGATTTATAAACTTTCAAGAAAATGCAATTGGAATGTGTAACACCAAATTCCTGTAACAATAATTGATTATCATATTAAGTATTGAATATAAACTGTCATAAACATAATGTCATGAACATAACATCTAGTTTATATAAAAATCCATATAGGCATGTCCAAACAAAGCCATTCAAGCAAATATACAAAAATATACATCAGATTAACATACAAAAGTATGTATAGAAAGCCATATAGGCATACAAAAAATGCCCCAAAAACTAGTTTCCTATGGACTTTTATGAAATAATTGGTGGCCCTTCTTTGACTATGAAGATGGAGAGCCAGTCCGTGACTCATCCTCTCTATGCCATCGAGTAGGCCTCTTCAAATAAAATTCATCTAGGTGCACCTGTTAATACAAACAAACAATATGCACATTAGTATAGAAAATGTATCAAATATATAACATTGAACATATGCAATTGATCACTTATCGCCAATTGATGATCACTCTCCCTCATCTTTTCTCTAGCTTCTTCATCCGTAGTTGGACAGACTGGAGTTGTGACCTGCTGTAAGAAACATCAAGAAGCAAAATTGACTAAACATAAATATCATTTATGTACATCAAATGACATGAGATAAAACAAGAAATATAAAATTATGACATTTTCATGTTATTGGCTCATACATCAGTCAAAGCATTTGCAAACATTATGGTTGCATCAATGCCTCTTTGCATTAAATCATGAACATTAGGAGGAGTCTCCAGATTCAGCATCTAAAAATTAAGTTCACGATTAATCGACAAAAATAAATACATAACATTAGTTTAAAAATGCATAATGATTAGAAATGGTTAAATTTACCTCCGTATAACTGGTGGGTTGGCGTCCAGGGGACCAAGGATACAGTGTAGTTGCCGGTGACTATTGAAATCATCAAATTGTCACAAAATAATATTACCATTGACATATCTACAATAGTTACGATCATGTGATAAATTACATACCTGTTGTCTTGACCTCCTCTCATAACCTGCCAGTGGACGGCTAACAGAGGTAGGATGAAGACTCTGACCCTAGAAATTCATTGCATAGACAATTACATACATTTGACTTATAATATAGATAATCATATAAAAATAATTACAAATTTCAAATAACAATATATTAAATCATAATGAAAGTTGTAACAAATTACCTGAGAGTCAATGCCAAATGTATGCTGTAAGAGATCATCACTGAGTACAAGATCATCCAATATAGATGCCCCCATCAATGGATGCTGCCCCTACATCGCATCATCCTACCCCTGTGTCACATCATCCTGCTCCTACATCGCAGTATCCTGTGGAGAGTCCTATCATGCGTCCTACGTCCCATAATCACATAGGTTCCCACATGAATTGCATAAATGTGGGGACACATGTCGCCTACTACTCACACCCTCATCGACTTGGGTAAGATCATTGGCATGCTGTGATAGAGTTTGGGTGAGAGTAGTTAGTGAATGTAATGTCTCCACCTCAACACTCTCCTTCAAAGCCAAAGAGAGTGACCTACGATCTAGCCTCGCTTGGGGTACATGCACATGGTTTTGATCTCACTGAGCCCTAGATCTATCTTAGGTAGAGCCACCACCTCTACCCTAGAAATCACGAATGTGAAAATAATTCAGAATCTTGTTGAGGACGAACTCGCAATAGAGTTTCCTCAGGATATAATGTGGTACCTCATCATTATTGCATGGGTGCACATCGAAAACCATGTACCATCTATCCCAAAAGTGTTGGGATATTTCTTCATTCCTACACCAATGTATAGGAAACTGTTTGCAACTTTCTTCTAATCTTTGACCAGTTTTGGGATTGGTAAAGTGTTCACATAATTTAGATTTTGTAATTTTTTCATTCTTGACTTGTTCATATGATAAGCCATCGGCATAAAATTGCCGACACCTCTCCCTATAGTCTTGGAATTCGGTGATTTGTTTTGTCATCAAATATGTGTGAGTAACAATCTCCTCTAGTGATTTTTCAAGTGTCCTCCTACGATAAGTGGTTCCACTTGGATTGTTTAGGGTTTCAATAATAGTCTGAAGATGTTTCTTGTTTTCTTCTATTATCCCCAGGTAATCTTCTTGATTATCCCTTAAATTAAAAGGAGGTGAAGGTGGGTTTGGAGGGTTTTGGGGGTTGTTTCCAACCTTCTCAGATGGATTTAGGTTTTTTCTTTCTCTAATAACTGTAAATGTAATATAAAAACAAATCAAACATTGTAAAACTAAAAAATTATTCTCAAACTAACAAAATCAGTCAAACCCTACCTTCTTCCTGTGCTGGAGCCTCCAAATTTGCATGATGATGTCTTTGGAGGTGAGGTGGCATTGTGAATTTGTTGTTTTCTCTATCAAACTTGATTCAATAGGCTTTTCCTCAATGTGCTCGTGTTTCTCCTTTTCTTCTTTGCTGTTGTCAAAGGAATGTTCGTGGCTAAATTGGGAAAATAGGGTTTTTTTTTGCTTTTATTGAAAGCAAAACGTGAGCGCGTTATAACGCACTCACATTTTTCTTTATTTTTAGAGATGGTGGTGACTTTTTGGTCCCCCATCTCCTTGCATTTACCCTTGGATGAGTTTCCATTTTGATCAATGAGTCAACAAAGTAATGACATGTGATGACATGGAGTGGAATATGGGTGAGGATAATTATCATTTATTTATTTATTTTAAATTAATTGTGTGCATGGATTGTTGGGAAAATGTGTCTTAGCCTTGCATTTCTAGTGTTAATATTAATTTCTTATTCATATTTTAATTATATTTTGGCCTCATATTGGGAAATGGCGCATCACACTATGAATTGGCATTTTATGCCATGTGTTAGATATTTTGGAAGTATGTAAGATGTCATAAGTTGGAATATTTGGAGCATAAATGGAATGCCATATTTTGGAGGGTAAATAAAATATTTTACAATGAATTCTAATGATGTGAAAGAAAGTAAAAATAGGGGGATTTACATTGGAATCCTAACCAGCATTATGGCACATGTCATAAACATATTTATATTGAAGGTAAATGCCAAAGTTGGGTGCTCAACATGTGGAGATTCCTATGACAGGTTATGATAGTTGTAAGAGCATATTCTAATAATAGTTAGAAGATTTTTCCAAAGGTGGGCATTAGAATTTGTGCTAATTTGGGTGCCACATTTGGGCTCATAGTTTTGGCACTTCATTTTGGTAAACCACTTGTGGTTTTAGTTTATAATTTGCATATAAATTGGTACTCAGAGTTATAGTTTGTATGAAGTACTTATGAGTACCAAAATGTTGCTAGAATCACTCCAAAATTGAGTGTTGGTGATACACCTATAATAGCTTAACTTGCAAGTGTATTATGACCTTGTTTAGATTATCAAATAATGCATTGGCCTACTTTGGAGTGTGGGTATGTTCTCCTAAAAGGGTTTTCCCCATGTACACCTGTATTATGGTATATTGTTTATTTTATGTTTACATGTGTTTCTACTTTTATAATTAGAAAGATTGAAAAAAATTCCACAATACTCTCATCATTAGATTGGTGTAGGAATTGTTTCCATATACCTGGCTTCTTTTTAGTTGGTATTAGAGCTTGATCACATTTGATTTTGAATGTTAGGTAGATGGTTTTTTGTACTAATCTTTGATTGAATGAGAACTTGCACATAGTGGAGTTTTTATCTTATTATAGGAAGATAATAGCAAGCACATTAAGAATAGAGACAGAGAAATTAAATGGAAATAATTTTGAATTGTGGAAACTTAAGATGGAGGATATGTTCATGGATAAAGATATATGGGTTTCAATATCCAGTACCAAGCCATAGATCAATTATGAAACATGAAGACTGAGACTTAATGGATAGAAAGACTAAGGGTCTTGTAAGACTATATTTGGAAGATTCAATTTTGTTAAATGTTCATAAAGACACTAATGTAGAAAATCTATGGAAAAAGCTTGGAGAAATTTATTAAGTTAAATCCTTGGTAAATAATTTATTCTTGAGAAACAAGTCGTATCCTATTAGAATGAAGGATGGTCGATTTGTAGCCAATCATTTGAATGCTTTTAATATGTTAGTCTCCCAACTGAGCTCCATTAGGGTTAAAATGGAGGAGGATGATTAATGCATGACTTTTCTTTACCAAATTCATGGGCCCACCTTGTTATAGCTATTGGGAACACCACCACCATGTTCAAGATGGATGAGGTGGTTGCATCATTACTTTCTAACTTTGAGATGTCAAGAAAGACTTCTAAAATGGATGAGGAGGACCTTATGGTTCATGGTAGATCTAAAAAAAGGCAAGAAGAAGGAAAAAAAGCAAGATAAGTCAAGATCCAAATCCCATAGGAGATCTAAGTCTCCTAGTGAGTCCAAGGAAAAATGTTGGAACTACGACAAACCTCATAATTTTTTAAAGGGTTGTAAGGAGGAGAGAAAGAAGATGAAGAAGAATAAGAATAATAATAATAATAATAAGAATGCTTTTGATAGATCCTCCCAGGATTCAATCGTGATGTTTTTATTTCAACCTTTGCTACACATGCAGTAGAAGGTGCATGGCTTATTGAATCCAACACATCTTTTGACATGACCTCACATAGAGGTTTGTTTACAAAATATGAAGAATGTGATAGTGTTGGCAAGAGACACTACTTCGCATTGATAGGTGTTGTCATTGATGGCAACCAAGATCATCCCAATCATCTACATAACACAATTTGTTCACACTAGAAGTTAGAATCAGAATTTGTCTAAGTCTGAGCAGTCAAGAACATAGCAAGTGACAGGGTCTGGTATCTTGGTTCGGATCTCTTTGGTAGAAAGGCATGGTTTGGTATAGATCTGAGGTAGTTGTAAGCATTGTTAAGACACTCTAAATCTAGAGTTTTGTCCTTCGGTGATGGACTCTAAAGATATTAGCCTCTGAGTATCGAGTTTCAGTTTGACAGAGCAGATAGAAGAAGAACAGGCTGACCTTATGAATGATCTTGACTCTGGATGTATGGAAGTTGTTTATTGGGAAATTGATGATGATCAGTGATAGTGGCTGACATAATTGATGATTTGCAAGTACAAGTTTTGGTCCATATCTCATATTATGTATGGATCTAGTCGACAGAGCAGAGTACTCAAGAAAGTTCTAAGTGTTCTTAAGTTGACTGGTAAAATGATTGTAGATCATGTTGTGGATATTATAGCCAATGGAATTGGATGATTTTGGTGTGTGGTAGTGTGTGAATATGGAGTAAATATAAGAGGAGTAGAAATGTAAGGTCTAAATGAAGGCAGAGCAGTAAGAAGAGCAGAGTAAAGATGAAATGTGTAAGATCAGTATTTGCACTTAACCAGAAATGAAACTCTTGCATGGATAGATGCTATTTACCAGTTCAAAATCTCTGTTATTCTCTTGTAATCTTTCTGTAGGTAGTGAGCCTCCATTTGAGTAGTGAGCTCTGGGTAGTGAGCTCAAATGCATGTGCATTCCCATTTGTAAAAATAATTTTAATAGGGTATTAATTTTTGTGGGTTAACCCTATTTACCCTGTTCCACTACCCAAATTTTAAACTTTCCACATATCAAAACCCCTTTGCCAAGTTATCCTTTTGGTTACAATTTGACGATGTCGTGCTTTTTGTGTCAATCATGTCAATAACTTGTTAACAAGACGTCATACTTTGTTTTGTTCATTTTATCTCTCTCCATTGAAGCTTTGTATAGAAATATTATTCCAAGTCAAAATTTGCATTGAAATGGCTTGGTAATATTATTTTACGTCAACTTTTATTTTACACTAAGCTTGTGTCAACTTTTATTTTTAGCAAAGTACGCGGTGATTCTAATTTTTCCAGAAACCTTACATCAACTTTTGAATTCCGCTAACTTTGCGTTGGCTTTCATTTTTTGCAAACCTTGCGTCAACTTTTACTTTTCACTAAGTTTGTGTTAACTTTCAAGTTTGGCTAAGTTCTTGCACATTTTGACTTTTGGATACCAAAACTAAAGGGTGTAATTTTTCAAGTTGAGGGATAAAAAGAAAGAAATCCACGTTCACTTTTTACCAACATGAATAACTCCAGTCCTCCATATTCTTCTCTCACAATCTAGGAAACTACTCCAAATCAATTCGTTTATATCACATGTGATATAAACATGTAGTAGCTGACAGTTAAAAAGTGATTTTTATTGTTAAAAAAAATAAAAAAAGGCATATTTCTCTCCCTCGAACAATGCCATGCATTTGAAAAAGAAGAAACATGAATTTTACAATGGCATCAAAGCACACATGAGTCACGTGAATGGTTTCAAGTTTGTTATTTACTCAAGTAAAAAGCTTGTTGCATTTTCCCATAGCCACGATCATGTCCCAAAATCATGGAAATGTCTTTTGATTTCTATTGGAACAAAGGTATTTGGTGGCTGGCATTACAGATAATGATTCATCCTGTGGATAATACTCCTCTAAATTCATGCCATTCCTATATGGATAATTAATGTGGACTCTGAAACAATAACAAGTAATTATCATTGGCATCGATATATGTAGGAGGTAATAAGAGTTATCTTTAATAGAAGATTATATGCTAAACTCATGGAAGAGTCACATGTCAAGAAAGGTGGCTTTGTAAAAACTGTAACTACAATGTTAACCTCTAGAAGCCAACATGTGGACAACAAGATAATATGGTTACGTTGATATATAGGAATGCCCAATGTGGAGTTATTAAACGCTTGACAGAAAGCCTCAAACAAATGTAGTATCGGAGCACGTTGTATATGGATATAATTTGGTTATTGAGAAAGACTTTAGCGAACAATCACCATTCCTCATGCCCTAATATAAAGGCATAAAAAGTGCACAATAACTATTTGATAGAATGAATCAAAGAGATATAATCTCATGAAATCAAAAGACTATCTAGAAACGTGTGGATTATTGTTATTGAGTCAGAATTTAAAAAAAAAAACCTCCAAGCAAAATGTTCAATCTGCGTACAGAACATAGAGCCATAGTCAATGGTGTTATAGTTGTTTAATCATATGTCTTGAAAAAAGTCTATAAACTATTGAATAAAATAGTCGTGGGCTTTGTACAAAATGATGAAGATTAAAAATGAATACATTTGGCAAATGTAAAAATGAAATCTACAACATTTACCAGTTTTATCCCTATGTTTCAAAGCTGCTCTGGTAAGATACTCATGCAAAAAGTGGAAACATACACAGCAGACTTAAAGCCATTTAACAAAATGCCTCAAAGAAACACACCATCAAGAACTTCAATGGTGGAAGATATATATTAAATGGATTTGTTGTAACTACTTTGGTGAAATGTATGCACAGTTTGCAAGCATATGCAGTGCAAAAGAATTGTTCAACAACAGTCTCAAAGAGCTGGCAGAAACGTCACAAAATTCTATCACTTTTGCCATCATTCTTACTTGCCCATGACAAAACTAGAGGATTTGACATCGGGTATGGACATCCATTTAAATATGTAGGAAGGAGGATATTTATCAGAGGTTATAGTAGAAATGCTCTAGTAGGAATGAATGCAGGTTTTCTTTTAACCGAGTATCTTGATGAAACGTGGACGCAAAGACTACAAAGATTGCAGCATAAATGCAAAAAAGATTTCATGAAAAGGCTCTAGAAATCTTTTAATGAAATGCATTTTGTAGATATAAAACCAAAGACTCCACATCCCTTGCTAGCATCTTTCTAGCTTGCGGCACATAGTGGAGGAGAGTTTAGGCATCCATCAAAGTGCAGTTAATAATGAATTTATAATGCATGTCGTTACATTGCCATGAAAAGCATTGATATAGAAACTAACTAATGTTGTGTGAAGGGTTTGGCAAACTATCTCAAAGAAGCATAGAGATGCAGCTGCAATATCCCTAAAATTCTGAAGACTCATATCATATGCAACAGTTAAATATACCTGGGTATGAATATCTACTACTTTTTGTTTGAATAAAGCATCTTTAAAATCTTTTATTGAAATGCATTGCATGCACATAAACAACAAATTGAAAATTGTCAAACAAACATAATGAAACACTGCAACAAGTTTTGAAATAGAATACAAGCAGATTTCAAAACTTTTTATGGATATTTAATCACGAAATACAAATATCAAGGGTTTGAGTTCCTCTCAGTTCTTGAATCCACACTTCCAGAAATATCAGATACTTTTTGGGGACATATTATTTTGGCAGATTTCTGGAAAACCATGGAAGAGGGAAAAAGATAACTAATGGCTTAGAAGTTGTTTGACAGTGGATTAGCCCAAGTAGCCAGTTTCCCAATAGCAGTTCAATGCATAGATTTGGTTTTAGAATGTATGAAGTGCTACAATATAGAAACCAGAGAGGTCAGAACTGTTGATGACAAACTAATTGCCAGGTTAGATAGTGCTTCAATTGGGATTACTTTTAGGCTACCTGTTAGAGATCAGTTTGTGAACATAGACAAAAGGCTTGTGCATCAATACTTCAATGAAAGGAAACATCAATGTCTCAACACTATAGCAAAACATCGGCTACATACACTAAAAGGAGGAAAATCTCAGTTACCAAAAGTCCTTCACAGATCATTCTTCATAGAGGATATTTCTAATATGATTGTTCTACTTCATAGAGTGATGGGAGATGGAAAAGTATCTGATTTTGAAATGCGGATGTTTCTTTTCTTAAATGTTATATGCGTAGGAGATCAGTTTATTGATTGGGGCAACATTATTAGTGACAACTTGCATTATTAGTTGGTCAATTTTGAATTGAATGAACATTTCTAAATGTCTTCTTGCTTATTTTATGCAATTGCATGCATGAAATCATGGCTAGGTCTTGCCACCAAAGGAACATATGATAACATGACATAGATCTATGATTATTACCCTCAGTTACAGATGGAACAAAGTTATAAACACTATCGTAGGGTAAATGATGCTTTCACAATGCTGACAGTAAGAGAGCTTCAAGGTAATACTGCACTCTGGATATCACCAAAAGCTGCCAATCTGATCAAAATATATGGGACCTACTTCCTCCAATATCCTAGATTTACCTATCTACGAGTTGGCGGGTTTGATGGATACCCATATAAGTTGCCTAAGTATGTAGATGATAAAATGGTATTGATAGAACTATGCAGGCAAATTGGTTCACTTAATAAGAGATGCAAAGATAAGAGAAAACCTAGAGTTCCATTCCCCATTGGCCTTAGTCATTAGAACTACAAATCTTCTGCAGATGCTCAAAACATAGAGAGATCTCTGATAAAAATTAGCCTGTATGCCTATGCTATGAGATTTCCTTTTGATAGCAAAGGATATGTCAGGGATAATCTACAACTTGGTGCAGGTTACTGTCATTTTCTAGAACTTGAAGACTTTTGGGAAGATTGTGAAAATGATTATGAGGTACATAAAAGAGATTGGATGAGGATGAACATTGAATAGAATAGAGAATTCAAGCTAGATTGCAATACAGATGGAATTGACGAAGATGGTTTAGAATTAATTGACCTTGTTTATTTTGATAAAATTGAAACATAGCCTTTACCACCCATCAATTGGGCTAATAAGGAGATAGAAAATTTGGGCATAAGAACTACTCATATCATTCAAAAGACTAAAGATTGGGTAAGGGAAAAGGCTATTGAGGCAATAGCTACCAAACCAATAGGTAATAATGCTCTATCATCAAGCAAAAAAGATAAACATTCAAGTTCTTCTTCTTCCCATTCTCATTCTCCATCTTTAAGCATTGGTTCACATAAGAGTACTCAAGGAGGAGATGACGGAGAAGATCCATCAAGGAGAAAGAGTCTCAAAGCATTTGTGAAAAAGATGAAAATTAGAAAAAGGGGAAAACAAAAATAAAGGATAATGCATTGCCTCCCATACAGGAAGAAATTGAGGAAAATAATTCCACAAGTCCTAAAAATCACCATCAAAATGATGAACATTTAAATACCTCTCCTTCACTTCTTGTTGTTTCTCCTTCTCATGAAACACCTTATTCCCCTCATGCACTACAATCTACACTCCTACCGCCTATGAACATATTCAATGAGGATGTTTTTCCCTCAAGTGTAGTGCCTCTTTCTACAAATATTCCAAAGTCCTCACATAATCTCTCCTCTTCCTGGTTGCAACAAAGTTTGTCAAAGAAAAGGAACAATGCTCAAGTAATCATGCATGATTTTAATACAATCTCCAATCTGTTACAAAGATCGCCTAAGCCTAAAAAGATTAAGATTACATCAAGGATGGTAGTAGATTCTTCATCAGGCAATGTCTATGTCGAAGTTGCACAATCTGTTTCAAAAAAGAATTTGAATGAGACTACAGAAAATGATTTTAACATCACTAAGATAGATCTTGGGCCATCCACATATGAGGGTGACATGAAAAATTTTCAAGTGTCAGTTGCCAAGTTAATAGAAATAACAGAAAAAGAAAGGCATACAAAAGATCAACTGAAGCAACAGGTACAAGTTTTGACATCCTATCTCAATGCCATCATAAACACTTCTGCTTTGCCTCTTGATACTTTCTCTACCCCCACTAATCTCTCTCTTGAGAATAATTCTGAAAAAGAGATTATTGAAAGTGTTAGCAAATATCAGTTATATGGAAAAATGACTGAAAAATGGGTTGAACATATGAAATTAAAAGCATTCAGTTTCATTGAGCAAGCAAAGAGTCTATATGATGAAGCAAAAATAAAGAGGGAAGAGGTTGATAAAGAAATAAGAAGCATCAGAAAGGAATAATTATTATGGTAGGGAATATCCAAGGACCTCAGTGAGATGATCAAAACTGATAATGATATGTTAATTGCTGAAAAATTCTTTTCAAACATTGAAGAAAATCAATCTAGCTCTTGGCTTTGTTCGGTTGACTGGAAATTGTTAAATATAGGACAAGTCTTAGCTGCCTAAGGGAAGATCCAGGAGACTTGTGAATAGGTGAAGATGAAGATTCACACTTATTTATTGGCAATTAATATTGATGTGATGAATAAAGATAAATCTCAAGTTTTGGAAGCTCAAGCTATCAAAGGGGACTTTGAAAACATGATCAATACATTGTTGTTCAATAGACAAGTTTTCAATGGACTTATGGATAAATTGAATCTCATCTTTGTTGCTGTCAATTTTGGCATTAATCATATATCAAATTTTCATCATGATTTGAATAAGGTTCATAAAGATCAATTAGAATGGAGGCTTCGTATGATAGGTGTGTTTGTTCTGAAAATTAAACTTATAGCTCCAGTAGTTAGGGTGTTCCGAGCATACAAAACAAAGTCATCCCTTCCTTCACAATAGTTTGCAGTAACAGAAACATCTTCAGATGGTACTAGAGGTGGCATAGATAAAATCTAATGGCTTCTTGTGTGATCAATTATATTGGTCCACTTTTTAAAGTTTGCAAGTTATAAATTTTGGTTCTCTTCCTATGAGAATGACTTTATGTCACTTTTTGTAATCAAATGTTGTAAAGTACACTTTATTTCAGAAAATTTTGAAAAGTCTATAAAAGTGTACTTTATTTAAAAATATATATATATATTGAGGTAGTTAAGAAAAGTAGTTATAACGTAGTTACAAAGTTGGTTACTGAAAAACAAGTCTATATATACAAGACTTGGTGATTGTAAAAAGGACTTTTTGGCTTTCACATTTGAAATGGTGTTATGAGAAATGGAATTATACAACTTAGTGTGAAGAAATAAAAGACATTTTGGATTGTGTGATCTCAAATATCTTTTTGACATTATTCATTCTTCTTACGTTGATGGGTAATGTTTTCTTTACATTATCTTGCATCTGCAATGTGGAATAACAACTAGTCTTGGAGGAATTAGTTTTTAGATAATATTTCAATGTACATTGGATATCTCCTGAATTGTTTCTTCTTTTTGGTACTACATGAAACCCATTTGTGCACTCAATTTAGCAGTTTGAGAAGTGTTCTTGTATTGTCTTGGTGGGTTTATCATATTTTATATATGTAGGTTGAGTCAATGTTCATAGGTCCATTGCCTTAGCCTCCTAACCTTTCTTTTATTTTATTTCTTTCTTAAATATCATAAAAATCCATAATCTATCATACGAGGGAGCTGCCCCTCTACACACAGAGGTAGGTTGATAGAAAAACTACAACCTTACCAACTGTTGGTATGTATTTCCACTATATGTTTTAGGGTAAAAGAGTCAATATAAAAAGTAATATGTTATAGTACAAATCTTTTTACCAACAGATTTTTGGTGACTCTAATGGGGATTCTATTCAAACATACTACTTTTGTTTGGGTAAAGTCACCTTAATGTGTTCAAAGAAAATCTTTTTGATCAATAAATATGGTGTTGCAACGTAGAGTTGGACCTGTTTAACAACCTAATGTTAATTGGTTGGACCTTGAGCAAGAAGATACAATTATTGACTTACGAGTATTGGCTTGGAGATATATGAGGTAAAATTGCCAATATCAAGAAGTAGCCACGGTACTTGATGAAGAAGAAGATATAGGAATGGAAATTCATGTTCATGCTTGGTTAATAGCTCAAGGCATTGCATAAGAAGAATTGGAAATAGCTAATAGACATGATCCTATTCAAATAGCTCCAAGAAGTGATAGACAAGTTGGTCCACCTATTCAACCTATTCAAGAGTATCACCTTGTGAATCCTACTCAAAATCAACCAGGCCACCAAGAGATATACCAGAGGAGACCGTGAAAAAGGTATCCTGGATCTCAATTTTGAAAAGCCAGCAAGTCTTAAATTTTCTCAATCTTTTACTCCCCCAAGAAAAAATATTAAATCTTTTAGTAGACCTCTTTCACCAGCAAGAAGTCCCACTAGAACCTTTGTCTTCTCTTCCACTTACCAAGCATTGACCTTGCATGGGACTGCAGTTCCTATTGTTATAAATCTTCAACCAACTCCACCAATACAAATGGCTCAACCTGTGCCTTGGGGAGCAGTTATTGGCCCCCTCACCTTGGGTAATCAATTGCATGACTTACCACATGGATCCAGGAAAGTTTTATCCAAATTCACTGCAAATGGAAAAGTTTCTACAGACGAGCATATTAATGTCTTCTTTGCTGCATGCAGTGTTCTAGGCATTATGCACGAAGATGTTTTTGTCCGGTTGTTTGTATAATCTTTGACCGAAGGAGTAATAGAATGGTTTCAACATTTTCCTGCCAGAACTATAAACTCATGGGTGACTATGCACCAAAAGTTTGAAGATTGTTCAAAAGCACCAAAGATGAGCATGCATTATTAGCACAACTTACTCAAATGAAGAAAGAGATTCACAAGCCGATGTGGGAGTTTGTAGCTTGTTTTAACAAGTTTGTGAATAGAATTGAAAATGCTAACAGATTGACTGCACATAATCAAAAGTGTTTCTTTCTAAATGCGCAACCTCCAGATATAAGTTTTCATTTGAGAAGAGCATGAGTGGCTGATTTGGAAGCTGCACAGACCATGGCCATTGAAATTGAAGATGATTTATTGACTGTCAGAAAATGGAATAAAGACTTGTAGAAAGGGAAGGCACAATCTTCTAATCCATCCACTACAGACCTAATGATTCAGAAGCTAGCCAATGATTTTCTCTTGCTTAAGAAACAACTTCCACATAATCCACCTCCGCTATATCAAGATATACCCAGAAGAAATTATGTACTGTATTAGTAGAACAAGCCACCTAGGCTTCCTCCTCCAGTACAAAGACTAGCTATTGAACACCCTTCTTCCAGTCAAAAACAAACCACGGCTATGTGTGATTTTCATCTGACTACTGACCATGATGGCAGCAGTTGTCCTAAAATGGAAAGGTTTATGCAGATGAATCTATCAAGTGAGAAAATAGAAGAGTATGTCTCTCAAGAAGACGAGACAAATGAGATCTATGGCCAACCCACAATCAACTTTCTTGAGTATGAGTCTGATAATGAAAGAGAAGAGGTTCACGATATTAACAATCATTCTTGTAATATCTTCACAAGAAATTAGTATTAGAAGAATGAAGGAAAAGCCAAAGTTGAATCTGCCCATAAAGTTCCAGAAAATACTCTAAAAATTCTAACAAGAAAACATCCTCTGGAGAATCAACCTCTTACGACCATGAAAGATAAAGTTACACAAGGTTCCCCTCTTGGTAATTCATTTCCCTTGACTAATGATGCATTTGATTTCATAGAGCATTGCAAGAAAACAAAGGTGCAAATTTCTCAACTTTATTACTTAAAATCAAATCCTCATCAGTTGGAGAGATTGTTGCATATTGTTAAATGAAAACCTGATCCTTCTTCTTCAGTACATCAATAGTCAAATGACTCACAGCACGAAGAACTTTCACATGATGATCTTTTCAGTGAATCTCCACAAAAAGATTCCCCACTGGTAAATGTTGTTCTCCCAAATAAGCCTGACCCATTCTATGTCTCTTTATATATAGCTAGTTGTAAACTAAGGAACTGCATAATAGATTCTTGTGCTTCTGACAATGTTATGCCTACTAAGTTACTCGTGCTCTCAGCTTGTCATTAAATAAACCCTTAAGCAAAGTCTACTCAATGGAGTCTAAAATGGTCCTATTAGTAGGTTAGCTTAAAGATGCATAAGTCACTTTAGCCGCTTTCCCCCAAAAGAAACTAAGGCTTACAATCCTAGTTGCTAACATTCCCACAAGCTATGGCATGCTACTTAGTAGAAGTTTCTGTAAAGATCTAGGTGGAGAAATACAACTAGATTGGTCCCATGCCTTGATCCCAATCAATGGAAAGAAAGTCAGGTTAAATCTAGAACCCAAGGAAAAGTATACTGTCCTAAAATTAGATGATCCAAGAGCGGAGATACTATATGAAGAAACGGGATGGGGAACATATATGCTCATGCAGGAAAAAGAGATAGCCCTTGAAGTTATCTCTCCTGACAATTCTTCTGGCCTTGGACTATGGAATTCAAATATAGTTGTTCTTCTTCCGGGTCAGGGGATGGAATTGTTCTTTGATGCATTCTCCATAGAAGCGATTCCTCAAACTCTCAATATTAAAGCTAACTACCTTGTTGTTTCTATGGCTCTTTTACTTCCACATCCGGAGTTCAATAGAGATCAATATAAGATTGAATTGGTGTATCGACCAAGCATGCCCGATAATGATAAACATTGGTAGGTTTTTGATGATGATAAATAGATCGTGTCCTTTTTGGAGAAGGCTGGTACTTTTGTCAATTTGTTATTTGAAGGAAGTGAGACTTCTACAGAAGATGAAGTGTTGCAATTAAAGGGGAATACCATCCCAAGGGGGTTGATTACTCTAGAGAGCATATTTGATAAGCATGATTGTTATTTGAAGAATAAGGCTCAAGAGAACAATCCCAATCTTTCTCAATATGATAAGGTGGACATAGGCACTAAAGATGATCCTAAAATTGTTTGCATCGACAAAGCATGTTTGCCAGAGGAAAGAAAGAAGCTCATCGCCCTGTTGGTCAAATATAAGGACGTGTTTGCATGGTGCTATGATGATTTGAAGAATTTCATGGGTGGAAAATTTTAGCATTATATCACTCTCAAACCTGGGGCTACTCCTTTCAGGCAAAAGCAGAGGCAATTCAATCCTAAAGTTGCTGGTGCTATCTTTGCAAAGATTGATAAGATGTTAAAGGCCAGAATTATATATCCCATTCATCATTTGACTTGGATAGAAAATATAGTACCTATGAGGAAAAAGAATGGCAAAATAAGGATTTGCGTTGATTTCCGCAATCTTAACCAAGCATCTTTGAAAGAAACTACCCTTTACCTGTGATGGACCATGTTTTGCAAACTGTTGCTGGATCTGAAATGATGTCATTACTTGATGGGTTTTCTAGGTATAATCAGATACAAGTTGCCATAGAGGATCAACATAAAACTACTTTTACGACGCCTTGGGGAACTCTGGCTTACAATCGAATGCCATTCGAATTGATCAATGCTAGCACAACGTTCCAATGTGCATTGGACCTCTCCTTTAGAGATTTGAAAAACAAGATTATTGTAGTATACTTGGACGATCTTATTGTCTTTTCAAGAAAAAGAGAAGACCATATTCAACATCTTGAGATAGTCCTACAACGTTGCCACGAACAAGGAATCTCTCTAAACCCCAAGAAGTCCATTTTCAGGGTTACTGAAGGAAGACTGCTAGGGCACATTGTGTCTAAAGATGGGATTTGAATCAATCCTAAACGTGTTGAAGCTATCCAGAAGTTGCCATTACCATCAAGAAAACTTGGAGTGAGGTCTTTCTTTGGCAAGATCAATTTCTTAAGGAGATTCATACTAGATTTCTCTGAATTAACTCACCACATTATAGACATGATGAGAGATAAGGTGGTCTTCAAATGGACTAAACAAGGCAAAAAGGCATTCCAAGATATTAAAACAACAATTGCAAATGCTCTGGTTCTAATTCATCTTGATTTTTCCAAAGATTTCATTATATATTGTTATGCTTCGAGCATACTTTATCTGCTATCTTGACTCAACAAAATGATGATCATATAGAAGCACCTATTGTATTTATGAGTGTTCCTCTTAAGAAGCATGAGTTGAATTATTCTCTAGCAGAGAAGCATGCTTATGCAGTGGTCAAGGCAATAAAGCATTTCAAATTTTATATCCTCAATTCACATTCTAAGGTCTTTATATCAGACACTTCAATCAAGACCATTCTTACCCAACAAGAAATAGGTGTCAATAAAAGGGCTTCTTGGATCACCAAAGTTCAAGAATACAATATTGATATTAAGCCAACCAAATTGGTATGAGGGAGAGGCTTATGTAAGCTCATAGCTGAAAATGGCATAGTTGAAGAATCTCCATAAAAGAATGCTGAGTTGCCTCAAGTGTTATTTGTAGGATTGACAGATGAATGGTTCACAGATATTGCCTATTTCTTAACATATGGTGAATGTCTTTCACACTTAAATCTGAAGCAGAAAAGAGTGATCAAGTTGAAAGATGCAAGATATATTATTTGGGAAGGTAGTTTATACAAGAAAGGGATCAATGGAACTTTTCTGAAGTGCGTGGATAAAGAACAAGAAAAATTACTGCAATTTTTTCACAACGAAGCCTCTAGTGGTCATTTCTCTTCCGGTGTCACAACCTATAAGATTTTAAGATAGAATTATTACTGGCCTAGCTTATTCAAAGATATAGACCAATGGGTAAAAAGGTGTGAATCATGTCAGCAATTTAAAGGCAAGGTCAAGCTAGCCGCACAACCATTAAAGCCCGTTGTCATTGAAGAACCTTTTCAGTAGTGGGGACTAGATTTCATTGGTCCACTTCACCCAACATCTAGTGCTGGACATACACACATCTTGGTGGCCACAGATTATTTCACTAAATGGGTAGAAGCCATTCCAGTCTGACAAACTTCCTCCCAGGTAGTGTGTGATTTTCTAAAGGAGAATATTCTTGTGAGATTTGGTGTGCCTCAAAAAATTGTCACAGACAATGCTTCAAATTTCTCCTCTTATGAAATCTCTGATTTCTATTATTAGCATGATATCCTACTTGCACATTCTTCCAACCATTATCTGCAAGGAAATGGATTGGCAGAGTCCACCAACAAAAATCTTATCTCTATCATGCGAAAGCTAGTAGAAGAAAAATAGAAGAATTGGCACAAGAGATTGTTTGATGCACTATGGGCTGACAGAACCACATATAAAAGGATCATCAGCATATCTCCCTTCCAACTAGTTTACGGAATTGATGCTCGATTGCCAATCCCTCTAGAGCTTACCACTCTTTCTCTCTAGACAGCGATTGAAGATAATGAGTTTAAATATTCTCTGGAGAAAAAGATCATGCATCTGACGAAACTTGAAAAACAAAGGAGTTAAGCAGTTGACAGAATTGTGGAACACTAGGAAAAGGTCAAGAAACTATTCGATAAGAAGACCAAACAAAGGTAGTTTGCTGTAGGAGATCTTGTTCTACTGTGGGATAAGAGGGAAGAACCCAAAGGAATGCATGGAAATTTTGATTCTCTATGGAAAGGACCATTTCAAATTAGAGAAGCATGTGGTGACAATTCATTTTACTTGGCATATCTTGATGGCACACACCTGCCCCTGCACTATAATGGGCAGCACCAAAAAATTTACAATTAGTAAAAGAGGGATTTATGCCCAACTCTTTGTACATAGGTTACTTTTAGGAAAATTTTCTTGTGTCAGTGTGTTTCCATGTTTTGTTTTTGTCTCATTGTACATCTCTTTTCTACTCTGACTCTATCTGCCCAATGATAAGATTAGTAGTCTTGTCAAAGACACTAGGTTCGTCTACGTCCTTTACAGTCCTTGTCCCTGAATAGAGCTAGCTGTTTACCTTGTTCCACTACCCAAATTTTAAACATTCCGCATATCAAAACCCCTTTGCCAAGTAATCCTTTTGGTTACAATTTGCCGATGTGCTTTTTGTGTCAATCATGTCGATAACTTGTTAACAAGACGTCATACTTTGTTTTGTTCATTTTATCTCTCTCCATTGAAGCTTTGTATAGTAATATTATTCCAAGTCAAAAATTTACGTTGAAACGGCTTGGTAATATTATTTTGCGTCAACTTTCAATTTACACTAAGCTTGCGTCAACTTTAATTTTTAGCAAAGGTCACATCGATTCTAATTTTTCTGCAAACCTTGCATCAACTTTTGAATTCCACTAACTTTGTGTTGGCTTTCATTTTTTGCAAACCTTGCGTCAACTTTTTCTTTCCGCTAAGTTTGTGTTAACTTTCAAGTTTGGCTAAGTTCTTGCACATTTTGACTTTTGGATACCAAAACTAAAGGGTGTAATTTTTCAAGTTGAGGGATAAAAAGAAAGAAATCCACGTTCACTTTTTACGAACATGAATAACTCCACTCCTCCATATTCTTCTCTCACGATCTAGGATACTACTCCAAATCACTTCCTTTATATCACATGTGATATAAACATGTGGTAGCCGGTAGTTAAAAAGTGATTTTTATTGTTAAAAAAAATTTAAAAAGGCATATTTCTCTCCTTCGAACAATGCCATGCATTTGAAAAAGAAGCAGAAACATGAATTTTACAATGTCATCAAAGCATGCATGAGTCATGTGAATGGTTTCAAGTTTGTTATTTACGCAGGTAAAAAGCTTGTTGCATTTTTCCATAGCCATGATCATCTCCCAAAATCATGGAAATGTCTTTTGATTTCTATTGGAACGAAAGTATTTGGTGGCCGACATTACAGATAATGATTCATCCCGTGGATAATCCTCCTCTAAATTTGTGCCATTCCTATATGGATAATTAACGTGGAATCTAAAACAACAAGTAATTATCATTGGCATCGATATATGCAAGAGGTATTAAGAGTTATCTTTAATAGTAGATTATATGCTAAACTCATGGAAGAGTCACATGCCAAGAAAGGTGGCTTTGTAAAAACTGTAACTGCAACGTCAACCTCTAGAAGCCAACATGTGGACATCAAGATAAAATGGTTACACTGATATATAGGAATGCCTAATGTGGAGTTATTAAATGCTTGACAAAAAGCCTCAAACAAATGTAGTATCGGAGCATGTTGTATATGGATAGAATTTAGTTATTGAGAAAGACTTTAGCAAACAATCGCCATTCCTCACGCCTTAATATAAAGGCATAAAAAGTGCACAATAACTACTCGATAAAATGACTCAAAGAGATATAATCTCATGAAATCAAAAGACTATCTAGAATCATGTGGATTATTGTTATTGAGTAAGAATTAAAAAAAAAACCTCCAAGCAAAACATTCAATTTGCGTAAAGAACATAGAGCCATAGTCAATGGTGTTACAACTGTTCAACCATATGTCTTGAAGAAAGCCTGTAAACTATGGAATAAAATAGTCATGGGCTTTGCACAAAATGATGAAGATTTCAAATGAATACAATTGGAGAATGTAAGAATGAATTCTACAATGTTTACCAGTTTTATCCCTATGTTTCAAAGTTGCTCTGGTAAGATGCTCATGCAAAAAGTGGAAACATACACAATGGACTTAAAGCCATTTAACAAAATGCCTCAAAGAAATGTGCCATCACGAACTTCAATGGTGGAAGATATATATGAAATGGATTTGTTGTAACTGCTCTAGTGAAATGTGTGTAATGTTTGCAAGCATATGCAATGCAAAAGAATTGTTCGACAACAGTCTCAAAGAGCTGGCAAAAGCATCACAAAATTCTATCACTTTTGCCAGCATTCTTACTTGCCCATGACAGAAATAGAGGCTTTGACATTGGGTGTGGACATACATTTAAATACTTAGGAAGGAGGATATTTATCGGAGGTTACAGTAGAAATGCTCTGGTAGGAATGAATGCAGATTTTATTTTAATCGAGTATCTTGATGAAACATGGATGTAAAGATTGCTGCATAAACACAAAAAGGATTTGATGAAAAGGCTCTAGAAATCTTTTAATGAAATGCATTTTGCAGATATAAAACCAAAGATTCCACGTCCCTTGCCAGCATCTTTCCAGCTTGCATCACATAGTGGAGGAGAGTTTAGGCATCCATTAAAGTGCAATTAACAGTGAATTTATAATGCATGTCGTTACATTTCCATGAAAAGCATTGATATAGAAACTCACTCATGCTATGTGAAGGGTCTATCAAACTATCTCAAAGAAGCATGGAGATACAGCTGCAATATGCTTGAAATTCTGAAGACTCCTATCATATGCAACAATTAAATATGCCTGGGTATGAATATCTACTGCTTTTTGTTTGAATAAAGCATCTTTGAAATCTTTTCTTGAAATGCATTGCATGCACATAAACATCAAATTGAAAATTGTCAAACAAACCTCATGACACATTGTGGCAAGTTTTGAAACAGAATACAAGTAGATTTCAAAACTTTTTATAGATATTTAATCATGAAATACAAATATCAGGGGTTTGATTTCCTCTCAGTTCTTGAATCCACACTTCCAAAAATATCAGATACTTTTTTGGGACATATTAGTTTGGCAGATTTATTGAAAACCATGGAAGAGGGAAAAAGATCACCAATGGCTCAGAAGTTGTTTGACAGTGGATTAACCCACGTAGCTAATTTCCCAATAGTAGTTCAATGCATAGATTTGGTTTTAGAATGTATGAAGCACTACAATCCAGAAACCAGAGAGGTCAGAGTTGTAGATGACAAACTAATTGCCAGGTTAGATAGTGTTTCAATTGGGATTACTTTCAGGCTACCTATCAGAGATCAGTTTGTGAACATAGATAAAAGGCTTGCACATCAATACTTCAATGAAAGGAAACATCAATGCCTCAACATTATAGCAAAACACTGGCTACATACACCGAAAGGAGGAAAATCCCAGTTACCCAAAGTCCTTCACAGATCATGCTTCATAGAGGATATTTCTAATATGATTGTTCTACTTCATAGAGTGATGGGAGATGGAAAAGCAGCTGATTTTGAAATGTGGATGTTTCTTTTCATAAATGTTATATGCACAGGAGTTGAGTTTATTAATTGGGGCAACATTATTAGTGACAACTTGCATTATCAGTTGGTCAATTTTGAATTGAATGAACATTTCTACATGTCTTCTTACTTATTTTATGCAATTGCATACATGAAATCATGGCCAAGTCTTGCTACCAAAGGAACATATGATAACATGACATAGATCTATGATTATTACCCTTAGTTACAGCTAGAACAAAATTAAAAACACTATCGTAGGGTAAATGATGCTTTCACAATGTTGATAGTAAGAGAGCTTCAAGGTAATACTACACTCTAGATATCACTAGAAGCTGCCAATCTGATCAAAATATATGGGAGCTACTTCATTCAATATCCTAGATTTACCTATCTACGAGTTGGCAGGTTTGATGGATACCCATATAAGTTGCCTAGGTATGTAGATGATAAAATGGTATTGATAGAACTATGCAGGCAAATTGGTTCACTTAATAAGAGATGCAAAGATAAGAGAAAACATGGAGTTCCATTCCCTATTGGCCTTAGTCATTACAACTGCAAATCTTTTGCAGATTCTCAAAACATAGAGAGATCTCTAATAAAAATCAGCTTGTATGCCTATGCTATGAGATTTCCTTTTGATAGCAAAGGATATGTCAGGGACAATCTATGGCTTGGTGCAGGTCACTGTCATATTCTAGAACTTGAAGACTTTTGGGAAGATTGTGAAAATGATTATGAGGTATGTAAAAGAGATTGGATGAGGATGACCATTGAACAGATTAGACAATTCAAGCTAGATTCCAATACAAATGGAATTGAGGAAGATGGTTCAGAATTAATTGACCCTGTCTCTTTTGATAAAATTGAAACACAGCCTTTACCACCCATCAATTGGGCTAATGATGAGATCAAATATTTGGGCATAAGAACTACTCATATCATTCAAAAGACTAAAGATTTGGTAAGGAAAAAGGCTATTGAGACAACATTTTCCAAACCAACAGGTAATAATGCTCCATCATCAAGCAAAAAAGATAAACATTCAAGTTCTTCTTCTTCTCGTTCTCATTCTCCATCTTTAAACATTGGTTCACATAAGAGTAATCAAGGAGGAGATGACGGAGAAGATCCATCAAGGAGAAAGAGTCTTAAGAGCATTTGTGAAAATTATGAAAAATAGATAAGGGGAAAACAAAAATAAAGGATAATGCATTGCCTCCCATTCAAGAAGAAATTGAGGAAAATAAGTCCACAATTCCTAAAAATCACCATCAAAATGATGAACATTTAAATACCTCTCCTTCACTTCTTGTTGTTTCTCCTTCTCATGAAACACCTCATTCTCCTCATGCACTACAATCTACACTCCTACTGCCTATGAACATATTCAATGAGGATGTTTTCCCTCAAATGTAGTGCCTCTTTCTACAAATATTCCAGAGTCCTCACATAATCTCTCCTCTTCCTGGTAGCAACAAAGTTTGTCAAAGAAAAGAAACAATGCTCAATTAATCATGCCTAATTTTAATACAGTCTCCAATCTACTACAAAGATCTTCTAAGCCTAAAAAGATTAAGATTACATCAAGGATGGCAGTAGATTCTTCATCAGGCAATGTCTATGTCGAAGTTGCACAACCTGTTTCAGAAAAGAATTTGAATGAGGCTACAGAAAGTGATTTTAACATCACTAAGATATATATTGGTCCATTCACATACAAGGGTGACATGTAAAATTTTCAAGTGTCAACTGCCAAGTTAATATAGAGAATAGAAAAAGAAAGGCATATGAAAGATCAACTAAAGCAACAGGTACAAGTTATGACATCCTATCTCAAAGCCATCATAGACACTTCTACTTTGCATCTTGATACTTTCTCTACCCCCACTAATCTCTCTCTTGAGAATAATGCTGAAAAAGAGATTATTGAAAGTGTCAGCAAATATTAGTTATATGGAAAAATGAGTGAAAAATGGGTTGAACATATGAAATTAAAAGCATCTAGTTTCATTGAGCAAGCAAAGAGTCTATATGATGAAGCAGAAAAAAAGAGGGAAGAGGTTGATAAAGAAATAAGAAGCATCAAAAAGGAAGAATTATTATGGCAGGGAATATCCAAGGACCACAGTGAGATGATCAAAACTAATAATGAGATATTAATTGCTGAAAAATCTTTTCAAACATTGAAGAAAATCAATCTAGCTCTTGGCTTTGTTCGGTTGACTAGAAATTGTTAAATATACGACAAGTCTTAGCTACCCAAGGGAAGCTCCAGGAGACTTGTGAATAGGTGAAGATGAAGATTCACACTGATTTATTGGCAATTAATATTGATGTGATGAATAAAGATAAATATCAAGTTTTGGAATCTCAAGCTATCAAAGGGGACTTTGAAAACATGATCAATACAGAGTTGTTCAATAGGCAGGTTTTCAATGAAGGACTTATGGATAAATTGAATCTCATCTTTGTTGCTATCAATTCTGACATTAATCATATATCAGATTTTTTTCATGATTTGAATAAGGTTCATAAAGATCAATAAAAATGGAGGCTTCGTATGACAGGTGTGTTTGTTCTAAAAAATAAACTTATAGCTCCAGCAGTCAAGGTGTTCCAAGCATACAAAACAAAGTCATCCCTTCCTTCACAACAGTTTGTAGTAATAGAAACATCTTCAGATGGTACCAGAGGTGGCATAGATAAAATTTGATGGCTTCTTGTGTGATCAATTATATTGGTCCACTTTTCAAAGTTTGCAAGTTATAAATTTTGGTTCTCTTCCTATGAGAATGACTTTGTCACTTTTTGTAATCAAAAGTTGTAAAGTACACTTTATTTCAAAAACTTTTGAAAAGTTTTTAAAGTGTACTTTATTTAAAAAGAAAAATATATTTTGAGGTAGTTAGGAAAAGTAGTTATAAGGTAGTTACAAAGTTGGTTACTGAAAACAAGTCTATATATACAAGACTTGGTGATTGTAAAAAGGACTTTTTGGCTTTCACATTTGAAATGGTATTATGAGAAATGGAGTTATACAAATCAGTGTGAAGAAATAAAAGACATATTGGATTGTGTGATCTCAAATATCTTTTTGATATTATTCATTCTTCTTACGTTGATGGGTGATGTTTTCTTTACATTATCTTGCATCTGCAATTTGGAATAACAACTAGTCTTGGAGGAATTAGTTTTTAGATAATATTTCAATGTACGTTGGATATCTCTTGAATCATTTCTTCTTTTTGGTACTACATAAAACCCATTTGTGCACTCACTTTAGCAATTTGAGAAGTGTTCTTGTATTGTTTTGGTGGGTTTATCATATTTTATATATGTAGGTTGAGTCAATGTTCATAGGTCCATTCCCTTAGCCTCCCAACCTTTCTTTTATTTCATTTCTTTCTTAAATATCATATAAATCCATTATCTATCGTATGAGGGAGCTGCCCCTTTACATGCAGAGGTAGGTTGATAGAAAAACTACAACCTTACCAATTGTTGGTACGTATTTCCACTATATGTTTTAGGGTAAAAGATTCAATATAAAAATTCATATGTTATAGTACATTTTTTTTTACTAGGAAACCCCCACCATGGTTTTTTCCTTAACTAGGTTTCCACATTAAAAAATCTTGGTGTCAAGTGTGTTATTGTGTTGCTACTCTTACTCTTATAATTGTTGTTTTCATGGTTAAGTTATTGAATTGTAATTAACTGGTAAAAGAAACAATTAACTGCAGAAAGCTCCAAAGTTTTGAAACAACTGATTCACCCCCCCTCTCAGTTGTCTGTCCTATTTCCAACAATTTGTATCAGAGCAAGGTTCCTTTGAAAAAGTTTAACAGCTTAAGGAAGATCTAGGAAGGTAGTAAAATGGATGAATACAACCTTCAAGGACAACTTAATCTTTCTTTAAAAGATCTTGAACAGTCTAGAGCAGAAGTTGAAGAGATATAAGAGGACCTTAAAAAGGCTAAAGACATCATTGAGATTTTAAAATAAAAATTGAGCAAATCCAATGAAAAGAAAAAGGAGCAATCTCTTCAACTGGGAAATCATTATGAAGATAAATCCCTAAAAGAGAAGACAAAGGAATGCGAGAAGTTAGCTAATGAAATTGTTGTCCTAAAACATGAGATGGAATCTGGGGTGATGAGGCTAACTAAGGAAATTGAAGATAGAAAGAAAACTGAAGAAGAGCTAAGTTAAAATCTAAAAGAGAAAACTGAAGAATGTTGCAGATTGGATGGAATAGCTGGCCTCCTAGAGTCTAATCTACAAGAAAGAAGAAATAATGAGAGAGAACTTGAGAGACAAATTATCACTCTCAGACATGACCTAGAAGTTACAAATGAATACAAGGAGAAGTTCAAGATAAGCTCAACTAAACTTGAAGCACTACTTGAAGGACGGAAAAAGGTTGATGACAAACATGGTCTCAGATATGAGAAAGGTGAAAGTTCTGGATTAGGACAAAGGAATTTTCAACCTAGAAATGGAAGAAACAAACCTAGAAGACCTCCGGTAAGACAACCTAATGCTCAAAGATATCCATCATTCAATGGAAATTGTTTTAATTGCAATAAATTGGTCATAGAGCTACTCAATATAGAAACAAAGCAAATCAAAGGAACTCATCCTTCTTTGGTCAATGCAAGAGGTATGGTCACAGATCTAATGAATGTAGAAGTATGATAATGAACAAACCTAGCAAGAGAGGACATAGCAATTCTTTCAATGGCTACTACTTTGCCTATAATGGATTTGGACACATGGATAATCATTACAAATCAAGAGAAAATCAAAGTTATAGGAAGAGAAATGTTGTGTTTTTTAATTGCAATAAATCTGGTCACATTGTAAGATTATTTAAAGATAGGATTAATGAAAGAAGAGGTCTGGCAAATAGAAAACTGGATGAACTGAGAAAAGACAAAGGCAAAGAAAAAATTGATGTAAATGAGATCCAAAATGAAATGAAAAAGACATGGGTTAAGAAAATAATTGTGAATGACAGTAATGGATCTGCACTGGAATCTAGTGCTGAAAATTTCTTCAGGAATTGAATTAGGAGCTTTGGCTTAGGGGGAGCAGCATTGAAAATCAAATTTCCCTAGCCAGTAAGTAAGTGCTTAGATCTAGCACAATGAGAAAAGGTACCTTGGATTGATTCAGAACATTTGGAAGGATTTTTGGAAGAAAGGAAGTGATCATGGAAAATTGTAGAGTGATTCATGATAGACTACTCAAAAAATAGAGCAACCAGATGTGCTAGGGTAGAGTATTTATTACAAAGGCAAATTAGGTGTTGCAGAGCTTAAAAAGGTCATACATTCCTCATTTGGATCACTTTACATTAGGAGAAAGCAAGAAGAAAGAAGTGAATGAGATTAGAGCTGAGAATTCTCAAGATTTGAAAGCACGAAAAGGATTTCCACGCAAAAACCCTAATATGCGAAACAAGGTATTTCTATTTTCTATGAAATCTCTTGAATTCTCAATCTCTACAAATGGCTACACCTCTAGTTGTAGATGTCATTGAAAGGCCTCGTGCTAAGTTTAAAAGGCATCCCCACAAGTCTATTGAAATCAAGCCATTAGGTGCATTCTTTGGTGTTCCATATGGGGTTTTACATGTTGAAGACATTAGGGCTTACATTCTCTGCAACATAGAAGAGTTTGGAAATCTAAAACTGCTGGAACTATTTGAAAGCCATCTGAAGGATGACAATTACCAACTAAAACCAAAATTTGAAGCCCTAGAAAGCAAACATTTTCTGCAAATGATTGAATTTATGTCTTTTGATGAAAGCAAATGGGTTCAATATGTGTTGAGTTAGATGCATGATGAATTTATTTGGCTGCTAAAACCATTTAAGATCACTAAAGATGTTATCAGAATTGTGACTAGGCTGAATGCAATCGATGGATTACCTACTTTGAGAGCTGTGAAGAATCAAATTGTTACTGATGCAACCGAAGTGAAGTATGATAAAAGAACAATGACTATAAATGACATCATAGAACTGTATGTCAAATTTTCTTCTATGGTCATTGGCTATAAGATCTATCACTCTAGCAGGGATAATTCAGTTTATGGGACTGCAATATATGCAGCTTATAAGATGTTAAAGGAGAATGCTGACTATGATCTGTGTGGATTACTACATAGTCAATTGATAGAGAATCTAAACAAAATCAAAAAGGAAAAGAAAAATTCTTTCAAATATGGTTCTCTGGTCATATGTCTATTTTTCTACTTCATGAATAGTTCTAGGTGTGCATTGGACAACTGACAGACCAGTAGCATGGAAAATAAGAGATCACCTACTTAGACTTGGTGATTCCCAAGCCCAAAAGACTGCAATTTGGAGTTATTTCAAAAACTTCTAGAGTTTGATGCATTCTAGGGAGAGAATCCCTAAGTCAGTTGTAGAAAAGTATGAGAATGAAATATGTTTCATGGTTGACATTGATTAGTGCTTGATGGAGGGTGTAGAACCTAGGATAGTCTGGATAATGCCCATGGGATATGAGGTTGATGAGAGAGTCTTGGACATGTATGATCAACATCTCCTAAGAAAACCAAAAGATACATCTGTTGAAAGATTTGGCACATATAAAAGAGCTAAGCCTAAAACTTCATTTGGACCTCAGTCAGCCAGAGGAAGAGAAAAGTGTAGAAGCAAGTTGAGATGTATGCTGAGAGTTTTGGCATCACAAAAGAAGCAGTAAGGAAGAACAAGGAGAGAATTGAAGAGATTAAGAAAAGAATGGAACAAGCTTCAAAAGAAAAGGTAGAAAATGATCCAGCAGTTGCTCTGGAAGTTCCACCAAGCTCTGCAAGGAAAACAAGAAGCTTTGTAACTCTTCCTGAGCAATCAAAACCTACTCCCACCAAGAAAAAGGAAGAAAACCAAGTCCATAAGCACCTATAAAAGCTCCAAAGCTTATGATGAAGAGACAAATTCTAATGTTGAAGTAAAAGAATTGAAGTCCACTGGAACAAAAGCTGCAAAAGTAACAAAAGAAAAGTCCTCCAGAAGCAAAAGGGTTAGTAAAAAGCAAAAGATAGAGGTATATGAGGAATATGTTGAGAAGCCCACACTTTTCCTGGAGGATGTGATAAAGTCAGTCACTGTAGATGGTAATCTAAAGCCCATGATTGAATTCTATGATGAATACAGTGATGTGGATAAAAGGGTGTTGGAGGAAGCAACTATCAAATATCTCAACATCTACAACAAGGCACTAATTGAAATAACTTCTAAGTTGCCACAAAGTCTAGCAGATATTTTGGAGTTGAGAAAAGAAAATGCCAAGAGCAAGGACATGGAGATTAAGGAACATGAGCTAATAAATTTGTGTCCTTAGATTGACCTAATCAAATAAATGTGATATTCAAGGAAGTCAAAAATGACTTTATAAGCAAGAAGAGAATGAACAAACTCATGCTTGGAGAAACAAGTGAAATCGCTAAAGAAACTCAAGAAATTCTTTTGAAAGCATTGAAAAAGCACAATTTTTCCATAGTCACAGAAGAAGTTCCAGATGTTGAAGAAGAGAACATCATTGAGCAGCAATCTGAGTTGGGTGAAGCCTCTTTTCTGGAAGTGGAACAAGTAAATCAAGAGGATACAACAATGATGGATAAAGTAGTTGAAGTAGGAGATACTCCTAATCCACCTGATCCATCTAGAAAAGAAGACAATATGGTTACTTCACAGGACCCTTCGGATCTAGTAGAAAGTGGTGAACAAACAAGAAAGAGTCCCTCTGTAGAGAACACAGAGATAAGTAAAGCAAAGAAAGAGGAAGAAAAAGGAAAGAAAGATAAAGCAAAAGAAGATGGTGCAAATGTTGAAGCACCTAAAGCAAATGCTAAGAAATTTGATGAACAAAAGGATGGTTCAGAAATTGTTACAAGAGACACTGCAGATGCAGTGAAAAGTCTTCTTGAAAAAGAGGTGGTTGAGCTTGATGAGCCTAAACTACTCCAAGGTCTAGCCAATCCAGATGCTGTCTCTCCAATTCAATTGATGAAAATAGCATCATTCACCCAAGTAAAGGCTAGAGAAAAGTTGTTAAAGTCCCACATGGAGGACAATGAGCTAATGGGGCTTACAACCAGAATTTTGGAGAAGTTAATGCCTTCCTACCAGAAGAGTCCATCTAATTCCCCCTCTGGACATCTGAAAAATCTAGTAAGTTTTGTAAATAGTCATTTTGAGTCCTTTGAGAAGTTTGCAAAGACAAAAGTCAGAAATGTATTTTTGTATAAGAGATTTAGTGAAATTAAGAGTCTAATAGGGAATGATAGGACTATACTTTCTATCAGTATAAAGAGTGTTCAAAACACTCTAAGTGATGGAAGTGAGATATATACATTTTGTCTATCTTGGCCCAAAGTAAGTGAGGATATTAAGAAGAAGATAAAGGAACAAGAACTGAAATTGTCAAATCTATCCAATAATTTTGATCCTCTAACTATTTCACCCATAAGTCAGGAATGTCAAGTAATTAGCTTGATTGATGAGATAAAAGACTTGTTAAAGATAAAGGCAACATTATGAAGAGAATGTGTGAGCTCTGAAGATTGATTGCCCCTAAGTTAGAGACAATGTATAATGCCCTATCTGAAGCTCAGAATGCAGTTCAAACTAGTGATCCATCAGATATATCAAAGGCAAAAGCATATTCATTTTTGTTGAGTGGTCACATCTCAATTTTGGATGGAATCAAGAGTACTTAGGCCTCTAAACTTGTGCAAATAAAAACCAAGTTTGCAGACATTCTCAAGTTCATGTCAATAGAACTTAAGGATCAGTTGTACATATGCGGTAGTATATACAAAATTTTTGGAGAATTTTGGTTTCTGGACCCCACCCTTTGCCATTGATGTCAAAGGGGGAGTGAAGAGCAGTGAAAAATGAGGAATCCAACAAAGGGGGAGCTTCAAAACTAGTGGAGAAGCACAAGTGTACAGCGTAAGGAGGAGCTACATTAGACACTTAGTCATTTTTCACTAAGTGTTGCCATGAATGCCAAAGGGGGAGATTATTGGCAAGAGACACTGCTTCGCATTGATAGATGTTGTCATTGATGGCAACCAAGATCATCCCAATCATCCGCATAACACAATTTGTTCACACCAAAAGTCAGAATCAGAATTTGTCTAAGTCCAGGAAGTTAGGAACAGAGCAGGTGATAGGGTCTGGTATCTTGGTCCAGATCTCTCTGGTGGAAAGGGATGGTTTGTTGTAGATCTGAGGTAGTTGTAATCATTGTCAAGACACTCTAAATCCAAAGTTCTATCCTCCAGTGATGATGGACTCAAAAGATATTAGCCTCTGAGTATTGAGTTTCAGTTTGATAGAGCGGACAAAAGAAGAACAGGCCGACCTTGTGAATGATCTTGACTTCGGATGTATGGAAGTTGTTTATTGGGCAATTGGTGATGATCAGTGATAGTGGCTAACATAATTGATGATTTGCAAGTACAATTTTTGGTCTTCATCTCATATTATGTATGGATCTAGCTGATAGAGCAGAGTACTCAACAAAGTTCTAAGTGTTCTTGAAGTTGACTGGTAAAATGATTGTATATCATGTTGCAGATATATATAGCTGATGGAATTGGATGATTTTGGTGTGTGGTATTGTGCAAATATGGAGTAAATATAAGAGGAGCATAAATATAAGCTTTGAATGAAGGCAAAGTAGCAAGAAGAGCAAAGTAAAGATGAAATGTGTAAGATTAGTATTTGCACTTAATCGAAACTGAAACTCTTGCATGGATAGATGCTATTTACCAGTTCAAAATCTCTATTATTCTCTTGTAATCTTTTTGTAGGCAGTGAACTTCCATTTGAGCAGTGATCTCTGGGCAGTGAGCCCGAATGCATGTGCATTCCCATTTGTAAAAATACTTTTAATAGGGTATTAATTTTTGTGGGTTAACCCCCATTGTGGTTTTTCCCTTAACCAGGTTTCCATGTTAAAAAAATCTTGGTGTCAATTGTGTTATTGCGTTGCTATTGTTACTCTTATAATTGTTGTTTTCATGGTTAATTTATTGAATTGTAATTAAGATTGTTGGTCATGGAAAAGTCTTAATCTAATTTCTTGATGGATGAGTGAAGGGGATCAATTGTGTGCTACATATCCTTGGTTTCACATGGAACCTATTATCTATAAGTAAATTAAATAATGTGGGTGTATAGGTTCTTTTATCAAATGAATGGTGTAAGATGGTTAGAGGAGTTATCTAGTGCTTGCTAATGGTGTTCAGATTGGAACTATGTTTTAGCTAGATGCGTGGATGGTTCAGTGTAATAGTTCTTCTACAGTGGTGAATGAAAGGAAGCAAGGTATGCGAAAAATGCTTCCTACACTGATTTAATGAGGAAAGATTTATGCAAATTTTTCTTTTACAGTTATAGATTAAGATGCACATTAACAGAAAGATAATAAGAACTTCCAAATGCAAACATAAAACTCACAACACAAGATATACATGGGGAAAACCCTTTCAGGTAAAAAACCCCACACTCCAAAGTTGCCTAATATATTATTTAGGAATCACGAAGATTACAATATACTTGTAGAGAAAGGTTTTACAGGAGTATATCCAACTAGAGATTTAAGAGGTAATTCGACATCTATAAGATTCTTACATACAACCTCCATCTCAAGTTCCTAATATATAGGAGATACAATACAGTACACCACCAATGATAATTACAAAACCGTGAGCCAAAACCACCAAAAAGTGGCACCCAAATTATCTCCAATTAAAGATACCTTGTGATGTGCCAAACCACACACCAACATGTGTAACTCTCCCATTTATAGCTCTTTTATGTGTCCAACACATTTTTACATTTCCCAAAATAGAAGGTCTAACTTCTAGAGGCCATAACTTTGGATCCAGTTGTTTGATTAACGAACCGTTTGATGCATCAAAAAGCTTGTGAAGAGATCTATCACTTTATAACTATTATGCCACTTATGATAGTTTTTAGGATGTTTAGATAAGTTTCAATCCCGGTAGTTGAGTTCAAAGACTTTTTCTGATATTTTCAAAAAATAGAAACTTTAATATCTGACAATCCTGAAATGATCTTGAGATGAAACTCACATGAGATGTTCACTTAGCTATTCTGCACCTTCTTGGAATAATTTTAGGTCAATCTGAGCTTAATCGAAGGACTTACTACAATAGTAAGTCTCACTATTTATAGTTTGTTTGGAAACTTTTGGAAACTTTGAAGGTTCTAGACCATTCTCCAAGATAAAGGGTATTCAAAAAGACCAAAACTGGGAAGAATAGTAATCTTTCAAAGTTACAAGGTTGAGACACTTTTGTTAACATTCTCCCACTTGTCAAAAACCTTACAAGAGCAAAGGGAGTATCAACACCATGATTTAATTTCTAGGGGGCATGAGGCCCATAGACTCTCAACACCATATGAACTTTTCTGTGCTCATAGGTTTTGTCAAGGAATTTGCAACATTCATCAAAGTTTTAACTTTTTCCAAGTTTACCTTCCCATCCTCTACCATGTCAAGAACAAAATGGTTCTAGACATCAATATGCTTAGTCCTTGTGTGGAAAGTAAGATTCTTCACCAAACATATGGCACTCTGACTGTCACAAGAAATAGTAATCTTACTTGCATCAAACCCAACATCAGAACATAATCTCTTAAGCCAAATGGCTTCTTTACAAGCATGAGTTGCTGCCATGTACTCAGCTTCAGTGGTGGACAAAGCGACCACAAGTTGCCTCTTACTCATTCAACTAATAGCACATCTAAACATAGTGAACACATAAGCACTGGTGGATCTCCTACTGTCAATATCACCTACCCAATCTAAATCCACAAATCCACGAATACAAAGTGAATGGCGAGGTCCTATAGGATAACCATGATAACATAAGGAATACTCAGAAGTACCCCGCAAATATCTGAACACTTTCTTCACTGCATCCTAATGTACCCATCTAGGATTGGCCATAAATTGACTAAGGACTCCCACTTCTTGGGCAATGTTTGGTCTTGTGCAAACCATCACACACATCAAACTACCAACTGCACTAGCATAATGAACTCTACTCATTTCCTTTGTCTCAGAAGGAGACTTTAGAAAATCTTCAACATATAACTTTGTCCCCATTGTAATAGGAATAGTCAAAGGTCTGCAATCCATCATGTTGAATCTTTCCAACACAGTGTTAACATACTTACTCTAGCCTAAGCAAAGTTTCCTACTTTCTCTATCTCTTCTAATTTTCATTCTCAAAATGTATCGAGCTACCCCTAGATTTTTCATCTCAAACTGTACTGACAATTGAGACTTCAAATTAGAAATCAAACTTTTACCATTCCCAATGAGTAACATATCATCGACATACAATGCAATAATGAGAATGTGATCATTATCAAAGTTGTAGTAAACACAATGATCTGATTTCAATCTCTAAAATCCAATACTCAACACAAAGGCATCAAACTTCTGATACCACATCCTAGGAGACTATTTCAAACCATACAAAGACTTTTTCAACTTGCAAACCAAATTTTCTTTACCTTTCACCACGTAGTGCTTTGGTTGTGACATATAGATTTCCTTCTCCAAGTCACCATGAAGGAATGGTGTCTTCACATCCATCTGTTCCACTTCTAGATCATACACTGCTGTAAGAGATAACATGAACTGAATAGATGTTAGCTTTGCAAATGGGAGAGAAAATCTCACCATAGTCAATTCCCTCCACTTAAGAATACCCCTTTGCAACCAATCTAGCCTTATATTTCTCAACATTGCCATCTACACTAAATTTCTTTTTGAACACCCATTTGCATCCAACAGGTTTTCATCCTTCAGGCAAAGGCACCAAGTCCTAAGTATTATTATTTTCCAAAGAAGCCATCTCCTCTTCCATGGCCTCCTTTGAGGAACCTGCATCTTTCATACCCATAGCCTCTTTCACAGTTCTAGGATCATTAGTGTTAGAAATCAAAGCAAAAATACAACTAGAATCATGCAATGAATAACTGAACCTATCAGGTTGCTGCCTTATCCGCCTGGACCTCCTCAAAGGTTGAGGTTGAGGTTCTTCATCTTCTTCTAAACTTTCAAAGATACTAGAGCTCTCCTCATTATTAGGTCTAATAGATGTTTTTGGTTCAACTTTCTCAGGGGTGGAAGGAAGCTGAATCACATCATCTTTTTTCTCTTCTTTTTTTGGCTACAAGGCAATAGAAGAAGGATTGAGCTCTCTGAAGATCATGCTTTTTCTAAACAGAACTCTCTCAACTACCAGATCCTAAAGCTTGTACCCTTTCACATCGATGCCAAAACCAATGAAGATACACTTTATAGTCTTGTTCTCCAACTTACACCTCTTCTCCTTAGGCACATGTGCATATGCCTCACAACCAAATAATCGAATGCATCTTAATGAAGGATTTTTACCAAACCATACCTCCATAGGTGTCTTATCAATGAGCGTTGATGTAGGAGACCTATTAACCAGGTAACAAGTGATAGCAATAGCTTCAACCTAGAACTTTTCTTCAAGACCAACTCCACTTAGCATAATCCTTGCTCTCTCCATCAACATTCTATTCATCCTCTTTGCAACTCTAGTCTACTGAGGGGTATATGGAGTTGTTGTATGCCTCTCAATTCCCTTGTTATTTACAAAACTTATCAAAATTTGTTGAATAGAACTCATCACCATTTTCGATCCTCAAACACTTAATCTCTCTATCCTTTTGATTCTCTACAAGAGGTTTGAACTCTTTGAATCTATTAAAGACTTTAGACTTACTTCTAAGGAAATACACCCATGTCCTTCTACTGTAGTCATCAATGAATGAAACAAAGTAAACAAATTTTGAAATCAAAGGAACATTAACAGGACTAAACACATCAGAATGAATCAAGTCCAACACCTCAAAAGATTTGTGAGAACTAGAATAAAACTAAACACAGTTTTGTTTTCCATAAATGCAATGTTCATAGAAATCAAACTCAAGGTTACAATCATTCATACCCTCAACAAGATTTTTATTCTTCAGGGTCCTCAAACCCTTTTCACCAATGTGACCAAGCCTTTGGCGCCATAACATTGTCTTCTTAGCTGGAAGTTTCATCTCCATAGAATGAGCACCCTTAGGTACCCAGAAAGCACGACCATCGGATGTAGATGCAACAGTCTTTTTTCCTGCTGGTTCCAATGGTGAGGGTGAAGACTCTAAAGATCTTTTCTTCAAAATAGAGGCAATATTGCATTGAGTTGCACATGCATCGAGATGAAATAGAGTGCCAATCTGAACACCCTTAGCCAACACCATAGATCCTCTAGTCATCTTGCATCCTCCATTCGAGAAAACAACCTGCACACCCACATCATTCAATTTATTTATAGAAAGAAGGTTTTGTGTCAAACTAGGGATATGCAAAACACCATTGATTCCCTTTACTCATCCATCAGGGAATTGAATCAAGTCTCTTCCACGTCCAACAATATACAAGTGAGAATCATCACCCAAGTACACCTTTCCACCATTGTATTCTTCATACTTCGAAAACCAACCCTGATGTGAGGTCATGTGAAAAGATGCACTAGAGTCAATAAGCCACACATCCTCAGATGCATGCATTGCCAAGGCAGTGACAAATGCTTCTCCATCATCCTGAAAGGACTTGTCAGAATATGAATCATAATTCTTCTTATTTTTCTTTTTCACCTCCTTGTACTCCTTGCGAAAGTGACCAGGTTTGCCGCAGTTCCAACATAGGGTCTTGGACATTCTGGGAGACTTAGATCTCCCACGGGATTTGGATCTTCCTTTTTCTTTCCTTTCTCTTTAGATCTACCATGAACCACATGAGTCTCCTTAACCAATTTGAAAGACTTTCTACACATCTCTTCAGACAGCAACGAAGAAACCACTTCATCCATCTTGAATGTGGTAGTGGTACTCCCAATGGCCATAACAAGGTGGTCCCACAAATCTGGTAAGGAACACAGTAATGTCATACATCGATCCTCCTCCTCCATCTTCACATGAACAGAATTCAACTGGGCAACATGCATATTGAATGTATTTAGGTGATCAGTGATAGATCCTCCATCTTCCATCCTTAGATAATACAATTTCTTTGACAAGAATAACTTGATCACCAGGGATTTATCCTGATAAACATATCCAAGCTTCTTCCAAAGTTCCTTTGCAATCTTCTCTTCATGGATATTCAGGAGCACTGAATCAGCCAAATAGAGTCTTATCAAACCCTTAGCTTTTCGATCTTTGAGATCCTAGTCTTCTTGAGACATTGCCATTGGTTTTGTACTAGATATGGCTTCCCATAAATCCTGATCTACAAGCATGTCCTCCATTTTGAGTTTCCACAACTTGAAATTACTACCATTAAACTTCTCTATCTCAAACCTCCCAGATGTGCTCACCATCTCTTACCTACAACAAAGATTTCAAAATCCTCTACATAAGCTCCCACTCAAATGAATATTAGCTCAAAAAGCCCTCTACCCAACAACTAGAACCAAAGGTGATCAGGCTCTGATACCGGCTCAAAGGAACCAAGGTATGCATAAAATGCTTCCTACACTAATCTAATGAGGAAAGATTTATGCAAATTTTTCTTTTACAGTTACAAATTAAGATGCACATTAATAGAAAGATAATAACAACTTCCAAATGTAAACACAAAACTCACAACACAAGATATACTTGAGGAATTTTAGGTAAAAAACCCCACACTCTGAAGCCACCGAATATATTATTCAGGAATCACAAAGATTACAATATACTTGTAGAGAAAGCTTTTATAGGAGTATATCCAACCAGAGATCTAGGAGGTAATTTGACATCTATAAGATTCTTACATACAACCTCCATCTCGTGTTCCTGATATATAGGAGATGCAATACAGTACACTGGCAATGGTAATTACAAGACCATGAGGCAAAACCACCAAAAAGTGGAACCCAAATTATCTCCAATCAAAGATACCTTGTGATGTGCAAACCACACACCAACACATGTAACTCTCCCCTTTACAACTCTTTTATGTGTCCAACACATTTTTACATTTCCCAAAATAGAAGGTCCAACTTCTGGAGGCCATAACTTTTGATCTGGGTGTCTGATTGATGAATTGTTTGATGCGTCGGAAAAATCATGATGAGATCTATCACCCAGTAACTAGCTATGCCGCTTATGATAATTTTTGGCACGTTTAGAGAAGTTTTGATTCCGGTAATTGAGTTTAAAGACTTTTTCCAGTAGTTTCAAAAAATAGAAAGTTTAATATCTTGCAATCTTGATATGATCCTGAGATCAAACTCACCCAAGATGTTCACTTAGTTGTTTCGCATCTTCTAGGAAAACTTTAGGTTAATCTGAGCTCAATTGAAGGACTTACTAAAAATAGTAAGTCTCATTATTTTTAGCTCATTTGGAAACTTTTAGAAACTTTGAAGGTTCTAGGCCATTCTCCAAGATAAAGAGTATTCAAAAAGACCAAACCTGGGAAGAATAGTAATCTTTCAAAGTTGCAAGGTTGAGACACTTTTCTTAATAGTGAATAGATATGTAGAGTCTTTACCTTCACCATTGGAACTACTAGGAAAAAGGTGTATTGCATCCACTTTTGATGGTCCTTATTGATAGGTACCTAAGGGTGCTTATTCTTTGGAGACAAAGATTCCAATAGAGAGGACAATGTTGTGACACCAAATACCTAACCACATAGGTAAGAAGGGTATAGACCATTAAAAATAAAAACCTTGTTGAGGGGTTGAATGAGTGTAACCTTGAGTTTAATTTTGGAAAAAAATATGTATATGGAAAGTAAAACTATGTTCAACTTTATTCTAGTTCTCATAAATCTTCTAGGGTATTGGGCTTGATACATTTTGATATTTTTGGTCTTATTAGTATTCCTTTTATTTGAAAATTTCTAGTACCACATCCTAGGTGACTATTTTAGACCATACAATGCTCATTTTAACTTGCAAACCAAGTGTTCTTTTCCTTTCTCAACAAAACCATCAAGTCACATATAGATCTCCTTCTTAAGATCTCCATGCAAGAAAGTAGTTTTAACATCCATTTACTCTATCTCAAAATCACAAGAAGTATCAATAGATAAAATGACTCTAATAGAAGTTAAATTAGTAACAATAATGAAAATTTCACCAAAATATTGACTCCCTCTCTCTAGGAGTAGCCCTTGGCCACTAGTCTAGCCTTGTACTCCTTTAACTAACCATCTGCACTAAATTTATTTTTATATGCCCACTTGCAACCAATGGCTTTTTTTCCTTTGGGAAAACTAACAAGATCCTAGGTATCACAACTATCAAAAGGTATCATCTACTCTTACATGGCCTACATCCAAGACTCACAATCTTCTGAAGAGAGAGTCTTCTTGAAAGATATAGGTTCATCTTTAGTACTTAACAAAGTAAATACAAAATGGAAAACTAGTGGGATATACCTGTTAACTAGATTTCATTGTCTTGTGGATCTTCTCAAGGTAGGAGTAATGATCTCTACATGTTCTTCTATATGCTCATCGTACACATCATTTGAACTATCTAAGCCCTCTTCTTCTTCTCCATCCTCTAATCCATCTAATTGGTCTTGAACATGTGCATCTTCTTGTTTTTCTATATTTGTCTCAAAGTACACTGATTTAGTCTTTTCTTTCTCCTTTGGTTCTTCTTCACCTAAATAAGTTCTAAACTCCCTAATAAAAATATCTCTAGATAAAATCATTTTTCAAGTTAAAGGATTCCAAAGCTTTTAAACTTTTACATTCTCACCATAACCTATGAATATGCATTGATGAGCTTTTGGACCCAGTTTAGATCACTTTTCTTGAGGCACACAAAAGCCTCAAAACCAAAGACCCTCAAATGTGAAATAAAAGGATTTCTACCTATCCACACTTCATAAGGAGTTTTATCCACAAGAGTTGAACAAGGGGATATGCTAATTAAATAGCAATCAATACTTATAGCTTCAACCCAAAAACACTGATCTAGCTTTGCACTACTCAACATACTCCTAGCTCTTTCCATTAAGGTTTAGTTCATTCTTTCTGCTACCCTAGTTTGTTGGGGAGTATAAGGAGTAGTATTTTACCAAACAATACCTTCATGCTTACATAATTCATCAAATTCCTTAGAACAATTTTCACCACCATTGTCTAATCTCAACACCCTTATCTTATAATCTATTTTTTTTCTCAACTAAGGCTTTAAATTCCTTAAACTTAGTGAAAACTTCAAATTTAGAATGCATAAAATAAACCCAAGTGTATCTTGAGACATCATCAATGAATGTAACATAATATCGATATTTTGTAAAAGATTCAACATCCATTGGTCCAAACACATCTGATTCAATGATCTCTAATAAAGTCTTAACTTTATTAGTTCCAATAAGAAATAATGATCTATTCTATTTTTCAAATGCACAATGTTCACAGAAATCATTTTTACCAATAGAATAATCAGATGTTCGTCAAATAAATATTTATTAATAATGGTCCTAAGACCTTGTTCACTTATGTGACCCAGTCTATAGTGCCACAACATACATGCAATTTTAGTGCTAGTTACAATGTACATTGGCAAAATTATAAGTAGTGGAGACGTTAAGCCTAAACAAAGTTTCAATCTAAGATCCTTTAGCAACCACCTAATTCCCTCTTACATATTCCAGGACTTGCAAGAAACTTACTTTCTATATTCAAGTTGAATGATTCTGGAATGGGTGTGACATTTCAGAAGTCTGGTTGCATGTTGGTAAGATTAAAACTTCAAATTTAGAATGCATAAAATAAACCCAAGTGTATCTTGAGACATCATCAATGAATGTAACATAATATCGATATTTTCTAAAAGATTCAACATCCATTGGTCCAAACACATCTGATTCAATGATCTCTAATAAAGTCTTAACTTTATTAGTTCCAATAAGAAATAATGATCTATTCTATTTTTCAAATGCACAAAGTTCACAGAAATCATTTTTACCAATAGAATAATCAGATGTTCGTCAAATAAATATTTATTAATAATGGTCCTAAGACCTTGTTCACTTATGTGACCCAGTCTATAGTGCCACAACATACATGCAATTTTAGTGCTAGTTACAATGTACATTGGCAAAATTATAAGTAGTGGAGACGTTAAGCCTAAACAAAGTTCCAATCTAAGATCCTTTAGCAACCACCTAATTCCCTCTTACATATTCCAGGACTTGCAAGAAACTTACTTTCTATATTCAAGTTGAATGATTCTGGAATGGGTGTGACATTTCAGAAGTCTGGTTGCATGTTGGTAAGATTAAAACTTCAAATTTAGAATGCATAAAATAAACCCAAGTGTATCTTGAGACATCATCAATGAATGTAACATAATATCGATATTTTCTAAAAGATTCAACATCCATTGGTCCAAACACATCTGATTCAATGATCTCTAATAAAGTCTTAACTTTATTAGTTCCAATAAGAAATAATGATCTATTCTATTTTTCAAATGCACAATGTTCACAGAAATCATTTTTACCAATAGAATAATCAGATGTTCGTCAAATAAATATTTATTAATAATGGTCCTAAGACCTTGTTCACTTATGTGACCTAGTCTATAGTACCACAACATACATGCAATTTTAGTGCTAGTTACAATGTACATTGGCAAAATTATAAATAGTGGAGACGTTAAGCCTAAACAAAGTTCCAATCTAAGATCCTTTAGCAACCACCTAATTCCCTCTTACCAACATGCAACCAAACTTCTGAAATGTCACATCCATTCTAGAATCATTCAACTTGAATATAGAAAGTAAGTTTCTTGCAAGTCCTAGAATATGTAAAACATCATTAAGGGTTTTAACCCTTTCATCACTAAAACACATCTTTACCTTTCCCTTACCAACTATCTGCTTAGTACTATTATCACCAAGGAAAACTTCTCCTCCATCATATGCTTAATATTTAGAAAACCACTCCTTGTGAGGAATCACATGATAAGAGCAACCTAAATCAATAAGCCAAGCATCATTACTTATAGTGTTAGCTGAAATAAACAAAGCATCATTTGATCATTGTCATTCAAAGATTTTTTGTGGAGGAATCTACACTTTTTTTCTTGTTTCTACATTTCTTCTTCACATGGCCCCATTTCACATAGTTCCAATATTTTACTTTTCTCTTCCTAGGGGTTTAGAATGTCCTTTTGACTTATACTTCTTCTTGTCTCGTTTAGGCCCCTTTTTATTAGACCTTCCTTGCACATGCAAGGCATCTTGGGAGCCACCATTGATAGAATTTGTTCTCATTTCTTCTAAAATAAGTGTAGCAATGATGTTATTCATCTTTGGGTCTACACCACTACCACTAATAGCAAAAATTAATTTTTTCCACTTCATTCGGGTAAAGAAAAAAGTAATAAGATGTATTTATCTTCATTTTCTAATGTAACATAAAATATGAAACTTGACTTAAAACCAAACTAAAAGCATTTAAATGATCTAGAATAGAATTACTATCCTTCATTTTTTATTAATATAACCATCTTTTGACATACTAATTATTAGTAAGACTTTTGGTTTAGTATATATCACCTATCTTATTCCACAAATTGTATGTAGTGGGTTCCTCAAAAACATTCAAGAGGACAGAATCTGCAAGACACAACCATATGGTTCCTCATGCCTTCTTGTCAAGATTTAACCGCTCTTCATTAGTCACTCCAGATGGATTCTTTTCATTAGAAAGTTCCAACCACTAATCTCTTTCTTCTAAGAGATCTTCCATATGCAATTTCCACATCTTATAACTAGATCCATTGAATTTCTAAATATCTAGATGGGAGGTAGAAGCCATGGTATACAATCTGTTGGGTAGAAATATTAACTTCCTTTTATTAAGTTGTTATATGTTTTTAAGACCTTTCCACATGATTCGGCAAAGACCTTACATACATTACCTTTATTATATGTTGTTTCATATATACTTCTCAAAGACATTAAACCTATGCTGATAAATAGAACATGGTGATTATATTATCAAGTGGGTGATTCAAATTATTGATATGCATGTAATATAAATAGGATTTCCTAAGTGTAATATGAAAAGTTATTTTGTGTATGTATGTTGGAATGATTAACCTTATGCAACAAAGATATAGCATCCAGGAAGGAGTAATCACAGTAGGTTACAAAATAGGGGAATTAATCAAAGTACAGTCCAAGTGTTAGAAGTGAAGATTGATGGAGATGAACGTGGTCATCATGGAAAATAAATGAAAGTGAAGAAGAAGACTTGTTCTAGAAATCTAAACTGCAGCTCATGTATTTTCATTCATGAGTCATGTGGGATTTCTGTTTGAATAGGACTCTGTTTCCTTTGTTTTAGATAATTAATAAGTTGATCTCAAAACTATATCTTGCTATCTAGGGATGAATTGATGATCACAGTTAGTTAGAAGATCACATAAGACTCTCCCACTTTTTGTATAAGTTAGGGGATGAGTTCATTGATTAGTTAGTTGTTATTTTGTTACTTACTTTCTACATAGCCATTACTCTATTTTTATAGTTATGATTTCATCCCAGACATGTTTTGATTCTAAATAAAATCTGAAGAGATTTTGTCTTTTGATATGAATTGAATTCAACTACATGTCATGAAAATGTGTAAAGATCTGAAGTAGATTTAGTTTCTAGAAGAAGTGAGATAGTTCCCTGAGCTGGCCACTCAAGGTACTAACTCCCACTTCATACATTTGTTTATTTATTCCATGCATTTTTAGTTAAATTGTTTTATGTTTTCTCATATGGTGCATTGTGAAATAAGTTAGAAATTGTGATTGCTACTTCTAATAGTTGTGATTCATGAATAGAGTACATCATTGAAGTACTCCAGAGGTTAGTGTTAAGAATTTTACTATTCTATATGTTTCAAGTTAGTTCTATAAATGTTCTATTGAATACGGCTATCTTCAGCCTATATTGAGGGTACTTGCAACAACTAGGTTTTTAACTATTTTTACTATTCTTTCATTTATGTGAACTTCAGTCAAATAAGTTAAATAGAATAGGTTTGTATAAGTTAGTTTATGACAGAAATGAGTCTTGAAGGCATATATAGTGTGAGCATCATCATAATCTTACGCTCCTTGGTCAATAATTCAATATAGGAATGTAATGATAGAGTGGACTATTCAGATAGGTTTACTCTTGAATTTACTTAAGTCTACAATGCATTAGTTTTCCTCTACATTTTTGGCACCATTTCCAGGGATGGTGCTATCTTCATAGTCTCATTAGTTTTATATGCTTCCATAGTTAATCTTTATTTCAACATTAGCATCACTAAATTTATTTTTCAAGAAACACCAGGCTTTCTACTAACACCATGTAGGACTATTGAAATATAAAGCTAAAATTACTGTATATGGAGACAAAGAGATAACTGATGTAGATTCCTCCCTTCAACTTCTCAAAATAATGAGGACACAACTAATCTTATCAATTGCACAGTAGAAAGTACTGCATGAGAGTTTCCTTTTTCATCTTCATCAACACAGTCTACATCTCCATCAGCTCCTCCACAACTACTGAAGGGACTTTTAGAACCATGGAAGATAATGGAGTAGATGAGCCACCAGGATAAAAAATGTTTGAATTCCCTATCCTAGACCAAGCATGGGTAGCTACTCTAAAAAATATACCACCTTTTGCATTACATGTATTCTATGGCTTGGTGATTGAAGATCTTGACACTTTCTTGTTCAAGTTTGATGTATTGTGTAGGAGTTATGACTACACTACTGATCCTTATAGACTCAAGCTATTCCCTGCCACATTAAAGGATACTGCTTTAAGATGGTTTATGGGGTTAGGGAAAGATGTCATCCTAGATTGGGATACCATGAAGACAAAGTTCATGGCAAAATATAAAGACTACTACAGAGGACATGATAGGAGGAGAGATGACATCTTTAGGATGACACAGAAGGAGGATGAGCCACTAGAAGACTATGTTGAGAGATTCCAATTTGCCTTAAAGAAAATTCCTCAAAAAATGTTGTCTGATAAATCACTGAAGCTGGTATTTTTGAGAGGGGTCAATGATGATTACATGGATGCACTCAATCTTATTGGAATAGGTGATATCTCCCAACTTCCCTTTGAGGATATTTGTATAGTTTGTAGAAACTATTCTATGACCTTTTCTTAAAAACCTAGAGGAGAAAGAGTAGCCATTGCAGGAAAGGCAACTAATGGAGTTTCTTGCGTGGAGATTAGTAATCTGCTGACAAATATGAAAGAAGACATCATTAGCCATATGGCTACACAGCTGGACACTCTTCACATCAATAAGAAACAAGAAGTGACCAATGCAATGCTCACTGAATATTTCCCTAGTTATCGACAAAGGAAGGCCAATTGCAAATACAAAAGGGTGGCCAGTATTCAGCAAGAAAAGATTGAAAGACCTAAGTTGCAACAATTTGAAGGAGAAGATGGGCAGTTGTTCTTCATTGCTCAAAGGAGACCATGGAAGCAAAGACAAGGTATGCCCCCTGATCCACTTAATTTTAATCCTTCCTTTCCTACTGCAAACTAGAATTATCAAATACTCAACAATGGCTTGGTAACCCAAATGTATGGCAAAACCCCCAATGGTCTACTCCTCAATGGACTACTCCACAAGCTGGTTGGAACCAACAATAGCCAAACTTATGGCCTCAACAAAATTTCCAAGGCCCCAACTATAACCCTCAGTGGCCTACTCAGCAACAACAATGGCAACCCCAGTGGAATAAGGGCCAACAATGGCAACAAAATGCTCAATTCCAATAGTCTATGATTATAACTTAGCCACAATAGCTAGCCATAATGCCACCACCTCAAAATCCTCAAAATCCACCTCTGAGACCTACCCAAATCCCTACCCAACCCGCACCTAACCCTAACAACAAGCTTGTCCAGTAGGATAATACTAACGAGGTGATGCAATACCCTACCTATGGGGTTGAAGTTAGTAATGTTCGCCTTAGATCAGGGAAATAACTTACAGGTCCTTCATCTCCCCAAATCACAGAGCTTGAAGATGAAGAACCCATTGATGAAGCCTCAGATAAGCCAACCTTGGAACCTAAATAAACCCAAGATGCCCAAACTACTTTACACTAGAAATCTCCTCCTTTCCCTGAGTGATTGACTATGCTGCAAAAGCAAACATCCCAAAGTAATACTGCCCTCCTCAGCTAGCTAAAGGATATCAACATTAAGATTCCCTTAATCCAAGCCATTAAGGATATCCCTATCTATACCAAAACTATCAGGGATCTTTGTATTAAGAAGCCAGGAAGGAAGAGAATAGACCCTCAAAAAGTACATGTTTTAGGTAACCTTGTTGATATCATGTTGGGTAATATAATTGTTCCCAAGTACACAGATCAAGGTAGTCTAGTGGTGGATGTAAAGATCAATGGAACTCTGATTAAGAATACTTTGATAGATCTAGGAGCTGTAATTAATGTCATGACCAAGGAGACCATGCAGACACTCCAATTGAACAACCTTAGGCCTACTCAAATAGTCTTCCAATTAGCTGATAGGTCTATAGTCAAACTTGAAGGAGTCATAGAAGATTTGGTCATTGCATTAGATTCTTGGGAATACCCTGCTGATTTCATAGTTTTGTAGCCAAAGGTTAATCTTGCTAGTTATCCTCTTATCCTAGGAAGACCATGGCTTGCCACTGCTAATGTATTTATAGGCTTTAGGTTTGGCAACATGATCATATCTTATGGGACAGTGACAAAGAAATTGATTTTATATCCACCAGCCCAACCATACCATGAGCTTGAGAAGACCATTTGGCCTATTCTGGAGGATGAGGACACCTATTCCCTATAGACCCTGATGGCCATTGAATGCAATCCCTTGTTAGATGTCCAAATGAGGATGAGTTAATTGCTCATGTTATACAAAATGATTGTGGGAGACACCCACAACAACAAGAGTGCCTATTTTGCTTGCAAGACCCTTTGAGTAGTCTAATACCTAGCAATTCATCAGAAGAAGTCTCCCAAACCTTCCATGCATTATTACCTTAGCAATGCTTACCTGTACTACCCAGTCTTGATTTGTCTTCCATTCAAGAACTGTTTAAACAAATAGAAATCAAACCAGGCAAGATGTTGAGCATAAACAATACATTGATTGAGGAACAACAACAATCCCTGCATGACATATTACATACACATTCAACAACATTTTCTTGGGATTACAATGATATGAAAGGCATTGATCTTGCCTTGTGTATGCACAAAATATACATAGATGATGGATATAGACCAATCATGCAGCAATAGAGGTGCATGAATCCAACCCTCATAGAAATTGTTAAAGCTGAGCTTCAAAAGCTTTTGGATGCAGGCTTCATATACCCCATTTCTGATAGTGAATGGGTTTCACCATTGGTTATAGTTCCCAAAAAAGGTGGCAAATGGAGGGTCTGTGTTGATTACAGAGAATTGAATACTGCTACCAGGAAGGATCACTTTCCATTGCCTTTTATTGACCAAGTTCTTGACTCTTTAGCAGGCAAGAAATATTTTTCCTTTCTTGCTGGTTTTAGTGGTTATAACCAGATTAAAATTGCTCCAGAAGATCAGGATAAGACAACATTTACTTTCCCTTGGGGGACATATGCATACTATGTCTTACCCTTTGGTTTGTGCAATGCTCCAACTACATTTCAAAGAGCAGTTCTTAGTATTTTCTTTAACTTTGCACATGACAGTATGAAATTTTATATGGATGACTTCACCACATATGGTGACACATATGATGAAGCTTTACACAATCTAGAGAAGGTATTGAAAAGATGTATAGAGCATAACCTCTCCTTGAGTAATGAAAAGTGTTCTTTTATGATGACCCAGGGAATAGTCTTGGGACACTTCATCTCAAGTGAAGGCATCCAAGTTGACCCAAAGAAAATTGAGATCATATCCACCCTGCCTATTCCACAAAAACAAAAGGATGTTAGGAGTTTCCTTGGCCATGCAGGATATTATAGGAGGTTCATTAAGGATTTTAGCAAGATTATTGCCTCGTTGTTTACACTACTGACCAAGGATAGTGAATTTGAATGGACATCAGCTTGTCAGATATCTTTTGAAAAATTAAAAAACATCCTTGACACAAGTCTTTGTTCTCAGAGGTCCGAATTGGTCACTGCATTTTCACATCATACAAATGCATCTAATTTTGCCATTGGGGCAGTCTTGGATCAACAGGAAGGAACCAAGGAGTATGCCATATATTATGTCAGTAAGAAGCTGCAAGGAGCTGAGTTAAATTATATTGTGACAGAGAAGGAGATGCTGGTAGTTGTCTATGTCATTAATAAATTCAGGCACTACATAACTGGTTACAAGGTTTTCATACATACAGATCATGCAACCATCAGATATTTGATGAATAAACCAATTGTGGGTGGCAGACTTGTAAGGTGGTTATTGTTGTTGCAAGAGTTTGATATTACAATTATTGACAAACTAGGTAAAGCCAATGTTGTTGCTGATTTTCTGTCCAAACTACCTACACATTCTTCAGATGGAGTGGTTGATGATTCTTTTCCTGATGAGCATCTATTTGCTTTCACTATACACACTCCATGGTATGTAGATATAGAAAATTACCTGGTTACAGGGTAGATTCCAGGATACTTCTCTCCAAGGGAAAAGAGGCAGCTAGTTCATAAGTGTTTCTCTTACTCCTAGATTTTTGGATTTCTATTTTACACTGGGCCATACAATATTTATGGGAAGATGTATTAGGGAAGATGAAGTCTTTGATATAATGAAGGTTTATCATGACGAGCCTTGTGGGGGACATTTTACAGCTAAGAGGATAACCTTCAAGATACTCACAATAGGATATTACTGACTTCACTTTCATAAAGATGTTGTCAGATACACTAGGAGTTGTGATAGATGCCAAAGAATGGGGAGACCTACTCAAAGTGATGAGATGCCCTTGCAGCCACAAATCTCATTGGATCCTTTTGACAAGTGGGGTTTGGATCTTGTGGGTCTTATATCTCCTACATCCAACAACAAAGAATATATCCTAGTATGTACTAACTATCTAACTAAATGGGTTGAAGTGAAGGCATTACAGTTTGCTAGAGATGGCAATGTGGCCAAATTCTTGTATGAAGACATCTTCACTAGATATGTGTTCTGAGAGAGATAGTAAATGACTAAGGACCACAATTCACATTTAATTTAATAACCAAATTGGTTGCAGAATACTAGATCAGGCATAAGCAATCCACCCCATACCATCCTTAGGCTAATGGTCAGGTAGAAGTTACTAATAGAGAAATTGAGAACATGCTGACCAAGACAATCCAGCTTCATAGAAGAGATTGGGTTTCTAGTCTCCCAGAGGCTATTTGGGCATATAGAACAACTTGGAAAACAACTACAGGGTTTACACCTTATGAGCTGGTCTATGGCAAGATAGTAGTCCTACCTATTGAATTTGAACACAAAACTCTGAGGACAGCCATGGACTTAGAAATGGATTTGACAACAACACAAAAAGATTGGCTACAACATTTGAATGCTTTAGATGAAATTTGGTTGGAGTCCATTCATCATACAGAGGTCATAGAGAAACAAAGAGCAAAGTGGCATGACAAGTACATCAAAACAAAGGAATTCACTGCAGGTGATTGGACACTCCTTTATGATTCAAGGTATAAGGACTTCAAGGGCAAGATTTAGTCACATTGGTTAGGCCCATATGAGATCAAGCAAGTCTTCCCTAATGGTGTAGCTGAATTGCAGACTATCGATGTAGTTAGGTTTTCACTGTTAGTAAATGGACATAGGCTCAAATTATATAAAAAGCCACTTCATCCAGATGTCTTTCTTGTTTCTTTAGCTACTCAGTATGGTCCTTCTAATGCTCCTGATAATGATGAGGCCACACCAGATGCTACACCTTTAGATATTGATTCACCAACACTATCTAGTGATGTGGAGGTTGAGTTGCATAACTTAACCCCTGTTGCTGCAACATAATTTTCTTTGCTTTAAAATCACATGCACACACAACACAATTTCCATGGTTACAACAAGTTATTTCCACCAAGACCTATTTTTCACTCATTCAGTTGGGACCTGATTCAGCTAGGACCTGATATATTGTATTTACAATTACACAGTCAGGACCTGAGCTGAAGGTACCCATAGCAACATCTGTATGCATCACTCTTCAATCACTTGGTGAATAGTACCTAAATTCTCCCACCTATTCCACATGCCCATTTCCATTTTAAACTACTTTATTCTATTGCTCCACATATCAATTCACCTTAATGAATTGTACTTTTCTTCATCACCTTGAGTTATTACATTATATCCCTGCCGCCGTACCACCACCTTTTCTTATATCATATCTCATTCACCGCATGCACACCATCTCAAATCATCAAGAATTGTACACAACTTCGCAGGTATGTTAATTATCCTTTTCACTTCATATGTACATTCTATAACTTTCAATTATTACAAGTAGATTTCCTTTTATATTCATGTTTATTTATGGTTTCTTTCATGCATGCGATGAATATTATTACCATTTCTTTTCATCACTACTCTTCCTTCTGTATTACTTGTCATATGAAGTGCGGTCACTTCACAATTAAGTTGGGGGGGGTATATTTTTTTTGCCATTTTGAACATTGTTTTCCTTTGAAAACCTTGTCTTTCAAGAAAACTAGATAATATCCCATGCCACGAACTTACCTTATTTTGCCATCAAGTGAATTAGTACCCTAAGGAAGTTATAGTGCAAAAGGGAAGAAATGACAGTTTGTAAGACTGGTTCTTTTAGGGTTTGGAGTGGCGAGCTAAAGCAGCAGGAATTGAGCAACAAAAATTGACATTATGTAGATTGTGTAGAAAATTGACACTATAGAATTTACAATTCACAGCAATAATGGGGTGAGACATGATCAGAATAGAACCTTTGGCACATAAGGAACTACTGGAGGATGTGATGGTTCTCCCTCTCTTCACAAGAGTAGGTGGGTTAGACTACTTCCTAAAATTGGCAGAGTTTGATGATGATATGGTGACAGAATTTGCATTTACTCTATTGTATGATGAAGCAATGGTAAGGGGGTTAACTGTAGATGCTTCTGAGTTAGCCATTGCTCAAGTCACATGGTTACCATGGACAGGATTAGAATACCCAGCTAGAGCTGATGTAGCCGTGGCTAGGAAAGAGTTCTATGAAAGAGGTGAGCATCAGGATTCTACTACAAAAGGTACCAAATGACTACCTCTTCCCTTATTTTGGGGAAAATGTGCCTATTATATTATCAAGTATATTACCTATGACAGTAGATACAATATGTTATATACTACACAACTTAAATTGCTCAATCATTTAAGGCATGACAAACTTGTCAATGTTCCAAATTATCTGTATAGTATTCTAGAAAGGATGTCTTCAGAATATCAAAGACAACAAGTAGATACCACTCTTTCCCACCATTGTTTAATAGTTCTACTAATAAAAAAGAGTTTAAGGATTCAGTACCCGCAGATTAGGTGGGAAGCTTTTAAACAATGTGTAGACATTTCAACATTTTTAGAGGCACCAACATCAAAGGATGAAATTCCATATAATCATGAACCTCCTTTTGAAGCTGGACAAGATGAGCCACAAACTGAGAAACCTCTAGAGTTTAGGTCTGTGTTAGCTGAAGAACCCTCAACATTTGCACCTAAAACTAAAAGAACCACTCCTTCAATGTATGGTAAGGAAAAGAAGAGTAGGAAGGAAGTGAGAAAGCACAAGAGTGCAATAAAAGAAGTAGGTGCAGGGGAAAAGAGGAAAAAGGGTGACAATAAAAGGAAGCAAAATGTAAAGACAGTGACTCCTAGGCACTCTGGTAGGTTAAGGAGGCAAGGTGACAAAGAAAGAGTTGCCGAGAAACAAGAGAACAAAAATATAGGCCAACAGGACAATGATCCAACTCCACTAAATGTAGATTAAGATAAACGAGAAAACCCTCTTGAGGATGTCTCTACCGATGCCTATGGAAAGGATGATATGCCTGCAAGAAAAAGGAACTATATTTCCTCTTCTGATTAAGAGTCAGAAGATTTGTTTACTGCCAGAAAGATGGGAAAACCTATGCATAGTGATTCTATTAAAGAAGTTTTTAATGTTTCTAGGGAAGGAAATGATGAAAATATTGAAGGAGAAAAGAAATTATTAGAGGACAAAGATATAAGGAAGGAACTTCAGGAAGCCTTGGAAAGAATAAATTAGTTGGAGGAACAGGTAAGGGGATATGAAGAGAAAGATAAAGAGAAGGAGAAAAGAATCCAGGAGTTGGAGGAGAAGATCCATACTTATGGCCATGGTTCTAACTTAGATTTGTTGGCATAGTTGGCTGAAGATAAAACAAAATTGAGGAAGAAGAAGTATCTACTCTCCAACCTCTTATGACCAAGACCCCAGAATACCATACCACCCTATCCTTGGGCTTTGAACTACTAAAATTGACTGAGAAGACTAAGCAATAAAAAGAAGATTGGGAGAAAGAGAAACATAGTTTCAGTGCATCAATTACAGAAAAAGATTTGATAATCAAAAGGTTGGAGGATCATTTGGTAGAGGTTATTAAAAGAGCCAATTAAATCATTGGATGTAGACCTCCACCAAGGGTCTATGCATTGTTTCTAAAAGAGAAATTCCTTAGTTTTTAGTTTAATAGATTTATCAATAATCAACTTGAATTGCATTCTAGGCATAATTTTTGCAATCATTTCGAGGAGGTCAGTTTAGAGGAATAGGACCAACTGTGTGAATAATTTCTACATAATTACCTGATGGATGAGGACATAGAATGGAACCCATGCATCTATGTAGGAGACCTACAGATTAGAGTATTAATGTCATATTTTAAAAATGAACAACTCAGGGGATTACTAATGGACCAGTATGAAGAGCAGGAAAAGAAAGAACCACTGCTAATCAGGAAAGAAGCCTTATAACTTGAAGTGATCTTGACCAAATGGCTAACTTTAATTTCTCATAAGGGTCTAGGAAAGGTGATCATGGATATAATTCTTAGGGACCACAGAAGGATACAGAGATTGGTATTGTCCATCATTCAAAATTATCAAAGGTATGTGCAGAACAGATGGAATAGTCTAACTCTAGAGCTGCAAAAGAAGGAACCTCATTCTTTCCACAACTTCATGAATATGTTTGAGAGGTTATGTAGGTACATCTAGATTTCAGAGCACAAGGGAGTAGCATGGTTGCCTCTCTACCTAGTGCCACACTGGATAGGAGGGAGGGGTGATAAGTGTAGGTGTGTAGAGCTAGACAAGATGGAGAGACTTGCATGTTATAATGGATTTTATCTCAAACAAGGAGGAGTCAAAGAAAATATGGACCTCAGAAAGATTACTTTGCATTATAGCTTTCTACCCTAGATGTTAGTTCCTTGGTTTTTCTTAGGGACAAGCAAAAGTTTAAGTTGGGGGGTAATGTTGGGTAGAAATATTGACTTCCTTTTATTATGTTGTCATATGTTTTTAAGACCTTTTCACATGATTCTGCAAAGACCTTACATACATCACCTTCATTATATGTTGTTTCATATATGCTTCTCAAAGACATTAAGCCTATGCTGATAAATAGAACATGGCGATTATATTATCAAGTGGGTGATTCAAATTATTGATATGCATGTAATATAAATAGGATTTCCTAAGTGTAATATGAAAAGTTATTTTGTGTATGTATGTTGGAATGATTAACCTTGTGCAGCAAAGATATAGCATCCAGGAAGGAGTAATTGTAGTAGGTTGCAAAACAGGGGAATTAATCAAAGTATAGTCCAAGTCTTAGAAGTGAAGATCGATGGAGATGAACGTGGTCATCATGGAAAATAAATGAAAGTGAAGAAGATGTGTTCTAGAAGTCTAAACCATGGCTCATGTATTTTCATTCATGAGTCGTTGTGTGGGATTTCTGTTTGAATAGGACTCTATTTCCTTTGTTTTAGATAATTAATAAGTTGATCTCAAAACTATATCTTGCTATCCAGGGATGAATTAATGATCACGGTTAGTTAGAAGATCGCATAAGACTCTCCCACTTTTGTATAAGTTAGGGGATGAGTTCATTGATTAGTTAGCTTTTATTTTGTTACTTACTTTCTACATAGCCGTTACTCTATTTTTATAGTTATGATTTCATCCCAGACATGTTTTGATTTTGAATAAAATCTGAAGAGATTTTATCTTCTGATATGAATTGAATTCAACTGCTTGTCATGAAAATGTGTGAAGATCTAAAGTAGACTTAGTTTCCAGAAGAAGTGAGATAGTTCCCTGAGTTGGCCACTCAAGGTACTAACTCCCACTTCATACATTTGTTTATTTATTCCATGCATTTTTAGTTAAACTCTTTTATGTTATCTCATATGTTGCATTGTGAAATAAGTTAGAAATTGTGATTGCTACCTCTAATAGTTTTGATTCATGAATAGTGTACATCATTGAAGTCCTCCGGAGGTTAGTGTTAAGCCTTTTACTATTCTATATGTTTCAAGTTAGTTATGTAAATGTTCTGTTGAATATGGCTATCTTCAACCTATACTGAGGGTACCTGCAGCAACTAGGTTTTTAACTATTTTTATTCTTCTTTCATTTCTGTGAATTTTAGTCAAATAAGTTAAATATAATAGGTTTGTATAAGTTAGTTTATGAAAGACTCATTTTTATATGCCTTCAAGACTACACCTTAAGTAGTAATATAATTTAGACTACTTAATGCATATAGTACCCTAAATTTAATTAAGTCTACAATGCATTAGTTTTCCTCTATACAATCTTCTTCACAAATATACAAAACCCACAATGCAAAAGCTCCCATTGCATCCAAAAACCTTCAATTCTTAAGAGAAAGGCATACCTCTCTCAAGAAAACAATTATCTCTAATACCAAATGTTAGAAAAATCAAGGTGAGACTGCTACAATATTAACTTTAATATTGGGTACAAATCTGAAATTAGATTAAAGATTATCCACTTTAATGTTTATGTGATTATCACATTCAACAATGAAAGAATGAAGGAATAAATTCATAGCAATTGACACAGTGTTTATGTGGAGAAACCCTTGCAGCAAAAAACTCCACACCCAAAGAGATTCAATGATTCTATAAATCTTTCAAATAAGTTTACATCAACACAACATTTCTCTCTGAATTTTTACAACACTTTGTTGTTCCTTCAATCTACATAAAACTCTTATAATACCACCAACCAAAGACACCAATATATAGAGAGTTGGATTTGAGAATACCATTATGGTTTCTCAAAACAAGTTTCAAAACCACATGTGAAAACCAAATGCCTTCCTTTTTGGACAACCAATAAAATTAGTGAATTACCATAAGTTTTCTCATAGCTTTTCCATGGGTGCCCAACCCATAGCCAATCAGATGCTGACAACAATGAGTGCTCAATCACTTACTAGTGACATGCAAAGCACATGTGGCAAAATGCAAGTCCATATGGACCCCACCAAGATTTGACACCCAAGTTTGGACGACATGCAAAGCACATGCAACATCATATAATCCATGCAAATCCAAATGAGACCTACCTCCAAAGTGGATGGCTACAATGGTCGCATACAAGATTCATGCAAATCCAAGTGGATCCCACATCTATGAATGCAACTACAATTAGTCATAGTGAAAATAAATAATAAATATTTTATCTCTCATGTCTCTAGGCATCCAAGAACACATTCCAAAGACCATGGAGACACATTGAAATGACTTAGGATTGCAAGGTCAATGACACCTTATCCTAATAGTCTTAAACAATACTTCCTCACCATATCTTTTGTATAAATCCATTGCATCAATAATAAGACTATTGATGCCATGGCTACAATCGACTGTCTTTTGGAAATGGAACTTGAGACCCAAGAATATTGGTTCCTAGTTGAATAGCTTTTAGTCCCAACATATGATGTCGCTGACACTAAAATGGTGTGTAGAATCATTAGTCCCAACTCCCCTTGGGATCAATACATATGCACCTTCCTCAACAACCAAACCATCCCACCTCATTTATCCTCCAATAAATGCAAAACCCTCATTCTCCAAGCCTCCCACTTTACCCTCCTTGGTGGCATGCTCTAGCATAGGGGCTATGATAGTACCTTACTTAGTTGCCTTAACTAATATGAAGTTATACTCGTGATCCAAGAGGTATGCAATGGTATTTGTGCTGCTCACACTAGCGATATGACTTTAGCCACAAAGTTGCTCCAAATAGGATACTATTGGCCTACAATAGAATTAGATGCATACAAGTACTTCAAGAAGTGTGCTACTTTTCAAAAGCATGGGGGCTTAATTCATGCACCATCACAAGATCTCTAACCAATTACTATACCTTGGATATTCTCTACATGGGGCCTCAATCTCATTGGAAAAATAAAGCTCTCCTCTAGTGGATAAAACTTCATCAATATGGCCACTTAATATTTTACCAAATGGGTTGAAGTCATTCTACTTACCTACACCACTAGGAACCAAATTTCCAAATTCATCCTCTATCAAATCATTTGTCATTATGTTATCCCCTCTACCATCATTACCGATAATGGCAAGTCCTTCAAAAACTATGAAGTGTGTACTCTTGGTGACCAATTCCACATCAAGCATAGGTGGTCCACTTCCTATTACCCATAATATAACATCCAAGATGAGGCATGAAATAAAACCCTTATCAAAATCATTAAGAAAATTATCAATGGCACTAGTTGTGACTAGCACTCTCATCTCAATCCTACCCTATGGGTATATTGCACCAGCATCCACACTCCTATAGGCACAACTCCATATTCCCTTGCCTTTGTTACTGAAACCATCTTGCCAATAGATTTCAAGCTACCATCCCTATGCAATTGTTTGCATGATCTCATTGCAGATGAAAAATACCAAATGACACACCTACATGAGCCTGAACTTCTAGATGAACACTAGTTCAACACATTGAATCACCTCAAAGATTATCAGACTCAACTATGTTGTAGCTACAACATGCACATCGAGACCAAAAATTTGAAATAAGTGATCTTGTTCTCAAGAAGAACCAAAAGATTACTAATCAGAACTAGGACAAAAAGGGCAAGTATGAGGCAAATTGGTTGGACCCATACTTAATCACTGCCAAATATGAATTAGGAGTATACAAGATAGCTAATTAAAATGGCCAAGAATTGGATGAGACTATGAATATTTTTCACCTCTATAAAGTTCATTATTAAGGAGGTTTCACCCATTTGCAAATATTTAAAAATAAAAAATATTAGAAAATTAATCAAAAAATACAAAAAAATTATAAAATCAAAAAAGTAAAGAGAAATAATTTTCATCCAATGGTGAAAACCATTTCTATAGTGCCTTTTGCAAGTAACATGATGAAAAAATGGAAAACAAGTGTCATGTATAGCATCATCGCTCCCTCATCTATGAGGACTCATCCTCTTCCCTCCCAACTACACATCTCTCTGTATTCATCCCCTACACCTCCTAACCTTGAGTCATCCACTCAAAAATAGCCACCTTCTCCTATGATATCCCCCTTCACTCCTCTTTCATATCCCTACTCTCCACTTTCACAGAACATCATTCCCCTTCTGACTTCATCAAGCTTTCTCAACCAACACACCCCTCCACTTATACCATTTCACTTCCTCCCATCACACACCCCCTATACGCATCCATCTTTCCCTCAACTGGGGGCATCTCCTCATTGAATCACACTTGGGAAAGGGAGATTGAGCACATTCTCCCCTCATGGCATGATCCTAGTGCTACCACCACATGGTTACCTATCCACTATCCATTTTCCCTTACCCTATCCCCCTTTTTCATCTCCCCTAGTCAATTCCCCTTCCTACCCCATCATGGTGATGGTCCTATTGGGGCCACACGTCATCACTACTCCTTGTTGGGAACTAAACCTACATGACCCCCCTCCTATACCAAACCCATCCGTCTCCTCTCTCCTCCAGCATCCCCCTTTTGCTCCAAACATGACATCATTGGGCAATCTCCTTTTTTTATGTTTTCTTGTCTTTATTGCATTTTTCTTTCTATATGTGTGTGCTTGATGTGTTTGTATGCACCTAGTTATCTTTTCCTACAATTCACAATAGAAAAATCACCTTAATCCATTATATTATGGTATGTTTTGGACCACTTGTTTATTGGGGCATGATGCTACTTGTATTCTATCTTATTGTGTTGTCTTTATACACTCGACACACTGTCATGATGATCCATTATATTACGGTATATAACATCATTTCTACAACAAATCTAGGTTGCTCTCTTGCATGAATATTGCCTTAATAGCATATACCTATCATCACAAAACACTCATCACATCATACCATTATATTTCCTACCACATTTTCATCTATTTTATTTCCATCATCATTCATCTCATTCATTTTCTATCATAACATCCATCTCTATTTTACCATCTATTCTAACATGTGCCAAAATAAACAACATACATAATCACAATAGCTAGTATAAAACACGTGTACCCATACCAAATCATCATCTAATCTAACATCACATCAATATAACATCATGACATCAATCTGTATGTCACCAATATATATATATATATCAAAAATGATGTGTACAAAATACATCATACATAGTTATCTCATAAGGACATCATACAATATATCCCTTTAACCCATAATCATGAGTGTATTACCCTATCTGCCTCCCCCTACCCTACAAATGGTCTTCGTGATGGTGGCGGCATGCCTATTGGTCCTGCTCATGGTGGCCTACTCAATGACTAAGATCTCCATGATGGACATGCCCCTACCTAACTAGTCAAGGCCTCTACAAATTATGGCTCTCTATAATATTCTATCACCACTCAATCATATAGATCCTTATAATACATCACCTCTCTAAGTGCCTTCTCTATCCTCCTACCTACTAAGGATATCTCCATAGCCACTTGTCCCATACCCTGTCCATCTAGTATCCTCCTAACTGCATCTCTAACTTTATCACAACCATGGCCACCTCTGCTCATGTTGTGGCCACCAAACTATACAAATTAGCCACTTATTCATCTACCTGTATCCTCCACTCCTCCCCTTCACACTACATCTCTGATAGATACCCCTTTAGATCATATCCCCATGCCCTCTCTACTTCATCTTGTCAACTCCACCCATCCCTCTCTTGATGCATCTCTACCAGTTTCTATAACATGTCTCCCTTTGATCCCCCTAGTTGCCCTCTACTTTCCTCCAACTCTCATTGCTTCTCTACTACCTACCTCCCTAATAACTCACCCTCATTATGCTCAACCCACAATTATCATCTCATCTCTCTTCCTCTCCAATCTTGATATTGTGCAATCTCTTGCTACTATCTCCACTGCTAAACTCTCCCAGCTTGGCCCACTTGATCCTGATGTCCCTACTACTGAGGCCCCAAATCCTAATGTCCCTTCTACTTAGGTTTGTTCTTCTTCTATCCCTACTCTTTCTATTGAGGCCCTGAATCCTGATGTCCCTTCTCCTCCTTCACCATGCTCCTTTGGGCTATCCTACACTATGTCCATAGGTACCTCTAGAACATCCTCCTCCACCAACACCATCCTCTCTTTTGATACCCTCTACCTCTGTCACCTCTCCTCATGCTTCTATCCTATTATATCTCTTGATAACCTCCACTACCAATGCACCACTCTCCTCAAGTTTCACACCACCTATCATGCTATCAAAACCATCAATCTCAATGGCATCATCCTCTCCCACTAGGCATAATATCCCTCTTCCAACTCTATGTCATCCGCATCATCTTGTGGCACCCATGGCACCATAGGCCACATCCTCCAAATTTCTACTACCTTCTCCTAATCCACCTACACTCCCCACACTCCTATGTCCTGATACACCCTCACAAACCTATGTGGCTTTCTACGTATCTCCTACACTATCCCATATTGTCGTAATACCTTGTTAGATCTATACCTCTCAATAATGAAGTCTCAATAGCATAGTATGTAGCACTTAGACAATATCATCCCCAGGTGTATTGCATTATCCTCCCATGGCTCCACCCCTCTATATGGTCTCCACACAATATCCTATCAACCCAGCTCATCCAGCACATGGCGATAGTGCCCTAGCTCTCCCATGTACCTCTCCCTAAATCCCTCTCTTCAAGCCCACTTGTATACAAATAGATATTGTGGATACTTCTCCTCCCTCAACCCCTCTGCCCACCATATTTCTATATGTTAGAAATGAAAGCAACACTACTTTAATGGAAATCTAATTTGAATAAATTTCAGCAATCTTTAAGTGTGCTCTAACAATGAAGATTGTAACAAAACATAAAACCCACTATAGAAAATATGTCAAACATGAAGAACTCAACACAATAACAATTTTTATATGGAGAAAACCTTTGCGAGTAAAAAACTCCACCAGGAAAGAGGCACCCATTTGTATTAATCTGTAAAAGATCTATTTAATACATCAACTACACAACTCTCTCCACAAGTCTTCAATCTAACAGAATTTCGTCAGCACCTAAGTACCTAAAATATGTATTGCAACAACAAAAATACATGGCAAATACTTATAGGAACTGTTTAGGGTAAAATTGGATTTGTTAATCTTTTGTTGTTTAGATGTTAAAATCTGCCTCTCCACTAAACATTGAAGGATCTTGGGTCAAGTGGCGAGTGCTATCATACCCTAGGTCACTTTTAGATGTAGGGAAACTTGGATTAGGGAATTAATTATCAATTTTTCCTTCTATGCTCAATTGTCCATTAAAACCCTAATTATACAAATATGACAACAAATTAATGAATTATAGAAAAAGTTCTTGTAGATTGGAGTAAAATACCAAATTATAGAATACCTATTTTCGGGGTTCCAAAGCTGAATAGTCAGGGACACTAGAAAGGGTGCCCAAGTCCAAGGTACTTATTTTTTTGAGGAATCTAGACCTCCTTCAGACACTGATTAGCCCTATAACTTCTATTTTCTGGAATCTATCTATGGATGACACTAGAGCGAGTGACCTAGTCCTAGAAGTGCTCCTTTGTTCATCTTTCCTTCAGATCCTAAATCACTCATGTCTATCCAGCCTTCCTACAACTCCACTTTTCCCAGATGTGACACCTGTAACTTGCAATCACAAGACTTGGTTTGGGGTTTGTGGTGTTTAGAAGTTTGCCTTAGTCAAACCTTGGAGGACACTTAAGTCTCCGAACACCATTGTCATATAAAGAGGCTATGCCCTTGTGAGGTAAAGGCCAAAAACCAAAGGAATCAATGATAAAAACACAATGATATATCACCTTGTAGTGAAGCTCTCATGGAGGAAGATGCTCTTCATGCCATGAGGAGATTGATGCTCAAATCTACAAATATCAACACACACAAACATACAAGTCTACTCTTGCAACACAATAGAAAGCCTTCAATCACCTTGAGAATGCCAAAATCACATGAACACCATCTAGTTTAGAAATGAATGCCTACATATGCTTATATATGCAACTACAAGCACTCCCGCCAAGATATTTGAAATTCAAACTTACTGTGTTAGCAAAGGAACCTAATAATGGTCACTAACTGACACCCATAAATTGGGGCTGCCCCAAAATAGGGTAGGACTAAGGCGCGGGTGCCCAAGTCCTCTCCCCTATTTTAGGCAGGGTACATCTGAAGGGGTCCACCTAGGCCCTATTTGCCAAGGAACCTAGGTCTCATTCCATCAGGATGCCAAAATATGAACTAAAATGTCCTAAATGCATGCTAAAGACCTGAGAGCTAAACCTTATGAGGGAAAAGCCCCTAAGGGGACATTTTCTGACATTACATTTAGCCCCCACTTTAATGTATGTATAAACGTGAGGCCAATACATGCACTAAAGTAAGGTCACAAACATAGCAAACACATCAAACATGGAGAAGACACGCCAATCACATAGAAGACAGTAATAGAAACGCAAAACATGGAGAAGATAGTTAAAGTCACGCAGAACACAGAGCAGACAATTAATGCATGGAAGACAGAAATGATATCGTTTCTTTTCTTTTTCTCATATATATGAAATGCAAATGCAAGTACTAGAAAGTAAACAAACCTCCCAAAATGCAGGAAGCACTACTCGATGGCACTAGTCTCTGCATATGGGGCAACACACATGCAATACATGCAAAACCTCCCAAAATGCATGAAGCACTACTCAAAGATGTTGGTCTATGCATGTGGGGCAACAAACACGCCATGCAAAACAAGCATGCCAAAACACACACTTGAAGACACCGAGAAAACACGGCAGACAAGCGATGGTGTGTTCCCTATTTCTAGGCTCATCACCATCTTAGGCACATTATAGGCACACACTGATGATTGGGCTTCACCACAACAATCACCAAAGACATGCTTAAGGGTTGAGTTAGTCACAGAGCTATTCCCCGCCTCCACAGAGGACTTTTGAAAATGACAGGATGATGCAATCTGCTATGAGAAATACACCATCCCTGCCTCCATACAGGGCTTAAGAAAAAGGATATGCTTGATAGCCCACCTCCGTAGAGGGCTTACATGATTGATTGATTAATTGCAAACAAAGTCAGGATGCATGATACACTACTCTGGGGTGCAAGTCTATGCATCTGAGGCCAAACACATTGCTAACATCTATAATAGATAGCTTACCTTATATGCCCCCACCTTAATATGGTTGATATCAATTATTGATATCAAGCACGTTAAGGTAGGAAGAAAACACACAAGGGAACATTGACTTTCGCAAAGCCCATGCCCCTTAGAGGGGACATGTACTTTATGGTCGCCAAATGTTCCCACAAACACATCCCTGCAAGAAACATGTTAGTGTCTACAACATCATGATAAACAACAACATCAATGCATATGATCAACCACACAAAGAGCCAAGGTTATACAACAAATTCAAAGTTCGTGGATAACCGTGGGGCTATATCACAAAGCTCTCTAAATCGAGTACCACCAAGGCTAGATTCAAAGGAAAAAAAAGGTGCATAGAGCAACAATATTGTTAAGGTTTGTAAATGCGATAGAAACATCATCAAATTCACTATGCAGAAAGCATGAGTGCTTTCACTATCCAAGTGTCGGATAAGATATACAACCCCATCATCATATTAGGAACTATAGTCCATTTTTTGATTGCTCTCGAAAGGGACACTAGGTCCACATCAGTATGTATGTTTGTTGTCATCTGCCTGCTAGGTGGAAACACTAGAGGAAGGGAAACAATAAATAAGAGAGGAGACACAAGTGTCTTAGGGACAGTCACATAGGAGGGTGCCCCCAAGTCACCAACCACAACGCTATGTCTGTCAGACACAACACACAACAATGAAATTAGAGAGAGAGGCAATATAGAAGAATGATGATACAAATAGAATAAGGTCACAACAGAGGTAGTCTTCTGGTATCCCGTACCTTACAGGGGAATCCGAGGTCATCCCAGGAGGCCTAAACAACTCATAACACATCATGGGGGAAGCACATCATGAGAGAGAAAAAGGGTTAGAGATACTTACCTGTAGGGCCCATGCTGGGCTAGCAGGTATCACGAATCTTGATCGTTATCTTAATGGTTAAGGCGTTATCACTTCTTCTCTCTTCCCTATGTTCATAAGTTTCTAGGGGTAAGTATGTAGGAAAGGTTTCTCTTAATGATGGCTGAAAGGGAATGTTGCCATAGTCTGTGTCAGTTATAGGATCATTTGAAATGTCATTTAAATGAACATGTGGAGGTATCCGAAAGGTACCCCATTCGGTCCCTATATAGGGTGTTGGAATGGCTTGAGTAAGAGGGATAGATTGTTCTTCCACAGTATGTAAGATTTCATTATTTCCCAAAGTATGTGACAGTTCATGATCCGGTTGTTGGTTTAGCATGTAGTTGAGAAGTTCTTGGACATTAGGTGGCAAATTATCATTAGAATTAAGCAAATGGTCACAAAGGGAATCTACATCATCCAAAGCTTCATCTTGATTGGGAAGATCGGGAAGGGATGGAAGAGTGGTGTGGATAAAGGTGTCAATGACATCTTCTTCTTGTGCCAATATATCCTCACCAAGTGGCGTTATGTTGGGACAAGTCTCTTTGTTTGATAGATCACCCATTGCTATTTCATTTTCATAGGTCTCAGAAAGGATTTGCATTATATCATCATGAAACAAAGGGAGAGTGGGTGTAAATTTATCATCACTACTTTCTCCATGTTGGTTTTCAGCTATAAATTTTTTAAGATTCTCCATTATTGAAGGAAAAACATCTATAGTCTCATGAAAGTTATCAAAGTAAGCTATTGATCGAAGGATGTCACATGTAGTAGTGTTGGTTATGTCAATGCCATAGATGTATGCAATTTGATGCAAAACTTGAGGATATTTGTTAGTGAATTTGCAAAAGTTATCATAGTTCACCATGTACGCATATAAATCTTCTAAAGATGTACCATTAGGAGAATCCATTAGTGCAAAATATATGCAAAAACGCTTGATTTTTCGATATGTTTTCAATTCCAATGAATGGAACAAAGGATTATTGAAGGATTTTAGTCAATGGAAACAAGTTATATGCCTGATATTAGTCCAAAATGACAATAATTTCACTCTCAACACACTCTTGATGCAAATTTAAGATAATGCCAAGTCGATTATAGTGAAAATATGTCAAAATAAGCACTTTTTTCACCAAAATTCAATGCAAGAGAGCATTAAAAAGGGTGTTGTGAGGAAAATGATGGTGGAAAGTGAATAATATCAGAAATAAGAGGCCCTTGGTGCTAATATATCCAACACAACATGCTTTTAGTGCCACTTAAGGTCAAACCCTAGTAAAAATATAGCAAAAATAGGCTATTTTCACGGTTTTTCAATTCCAAGACCTAGAAAAAAGGTGTTGTAAGAAATTTTAGGAGGGAAAGAAAATACTATCAGTAACATCAGTCACCATACTCCATAAAACTGATCACAACACACTTGGAGTGCAAACTAGGTCAAACCCTAGGGTAAAAATAGCCAAAATGTGTAGTTTTTTGCCAAATTTTCACTACAAGAGCCCATTAAAAGGTTGTTGTGACACTTTTTATGAGGGAAGAAAAATAATTCAAAAATATCTTTCACAAAACACTTATGGTGCAAGTTTATGAAGTCGATAAGGCCAAAATTAGTGAAAATCGTTGTTTTTGAAGCCCTAGGTTTGAGATTTTGTAACAAAATGCTATGTGAATGATTTGAAGTCTGATTTTTTATGGAAATTACATAATCTTAAATCTAAAAATGATTTTCAAGATTAATCATGCAAAATTCCAATGCAAATTTAATGAAAATGCACCAAAATTGCTAGTTTTTGTTGAAATTTTCAATGAAAAAATGCAAATAATTTAAATTTAAATGCAAATTCACACTAAAATGAAAGACTACAGCCAAATACCAATTTGAATGAGCCTCTAAAATCAGTATAAAAATATGATAAAAGATTTTTCCTACCAACCCTAGATTTTGGAATTACTAGGTTATATAAAATTGTCAAAATTTCCACAAAACCCTAGCAATTAAATGATGAAAATGCAAAGAAAGATTTTGAATTTTTGATTTTTTCTATAATTTATATCAGTTATGATGAAAAAATCATGAATTAGGAAAATTTAGGAAGAACTGATGCAATTTAGTAAGCCCAACAATGCAATTTTTTTGTATTTTTCCAATTTTTCAATTGTTTTGAATTTTGCTCAATGCAATAAAGTAAATGCCTATATGAATGAATGAAATCACACCAAATCTAAAGAAAAACACTCAAAAATTTGTAATTTAAGTCCAAAAACACAGGTTCACCAAAATGTTTATGGTAAAATTGGATTTGTTAATCTTTTGTTGTTTAGATGTTAAAATCTGCCTCTCCACTAAACATTGAAGGATCTAGGGTCGAGTGGTGAGCACTATCATACCCTAGGCCACTTTTAGATGTAGGGAAACTTGGATTAGGTAATTAATTATCAATTTTTCCTTCTCCTATGTTTAATTGACCATTTAAACCCTAATTATGCAAATACGACAACAAATTAATGAATTACAGAAAAAACTCTTGCAAACAGGAGTAAAATACCAAATTACAGAATACTTGTTTTTTGGGTTCCAATGCAGAATAGTCGGGGACATTGGAGCGGGCGCCCAAGTCCAAGGCACTTGCTTTTTTAGGGAATCTGGACCTCCTTTGGACATTGATCAGTTCTGTAACTTCTATTTTCCAGAATCTGTTTGTGGAGGACATTGGAGTGAGCACCCTAGTCCTAGAATTGCTCCTTTGTCCATCTTTCCTTTAGATCTTGAATCCCTGATGTCTGTCCAGTCTTCTTGCAACTCCACTTTTCCCAGATGTGACACCTATAACCTACAATCACAAGACTTGGTTTGGGGGTTGTGGTGTTTAGAGGTTTGCCTCAGTCAAACCCTAGAGGACACTTAAGTCACTGAACACCATTGTCAGATAAAGAGGGCATGCCCTTATGAGGTAGAGGCTAAAAACCAAAGGAATCAATGATAAAAACACAATGATATGTCACCTTGTAGTGAAGCTCTCATGGAGGAAGATGCTCTTCATGCCATGAGGAGATTGATGCTCAAATTTGCAAATATCAACACATAAAACATACAAGTCTTCTCTTGCAACACAATAGAAAGCCTTCAATCACCTTGAGAATGTCAAAATCACATGAACACCATCTAGTTTACAAATGAATGCCTACATATGCTTATATATGCAGCTACAAGCACTCTCGCCAAGATATTTGAAATTCAAACTTACCGTGTCGGCAAAGGGACCTAATAATGGTCACTAACCGACACCTAGAAATTGGAGCTGCCAAAAAATAGGGTAGGACTAGGGTGTGGGCGCCCAAGTCTTCCCCCCTATTTTGGGTAGGGTACAACTCAAGGGGTCCACCTAGGCCCTATTTGCCAAGGAATCTAGGTCTCATTCCATCGAGATGCCAAAATATGAACTAAAATGTTCTAAATCCATGCTAAAGACCCGAGAGCTAAACCTTATGAGAGAAAAGCCCCCAAGGGGACATTTTTTTAAAATTATAGGAATATTTTCCAACTCATCCTAGGCATTCACCTTCTCTCTCCTAAGATTCTCCAACCTATAAACAGTAATTACCATCTTACAAGCATCTTACACTTGTCCAAAAATATCTATGCAAAGGTTGGGAGCCCAAGACTAAATCTGGCCTCTTACAACATCTTATGATGCTTTGTAACATTCATAGATTCTAGAAAAGAGTATCTTTCCAAGATAGGAACCTTGGGCTAAAAATACCAACTTACAACTCATTAACATTTGTCATATGCGTCGTAGAATCTCAGAATCTTATGACAACTTGCAACTATCATAGATTCACTTACCAAACATTATGACAATTTTCATACATGCCAAAAATAGTATATTCCTTAAGGGAGCATGCCTACCCTCATTTACCATGAGTTTTTACATTTTCCAACAGTAAATGTCACTCCGTAATAACCTTCGGTGACTCTGAAATTACCCCTGCCAGTGAAACTAATACATCTCCTCATGGATAATTACAAATTACATATAATAAATGGAATAAACACAACATTGGGATTTACAAGGTTAATGGCACCTTATCTCAACATTCTCCCACTTGACATTATACATTGTAAATAAACCCATAGGAAATCAAATGAAAAATAATTAGGCACTATAAACAGGGCCCGTGGCCTCTCTGCACCATATGAACTTCTCTATGCTCACAGGCTCGGTCAATGAATTTGCAACATTCTCCTGAGTGTCTATCTTCTTTAGCTCAATCTCTCAATTTGCAACCATCTATTGAACAAAGTGATACTGAACATCAACATGCTTAGTCTGAGTATGATACATGGGATTCATGGCTAAATAGATAGCACTTTGGCTATCACAACCAAACTAAATGATTGTACAATCAAAACCAATACCTGTACACAGCATCCTCAACCAAACCACCTCCTTAAAGACATGAGTAACATCCATATACTCTACTTCTGTGGTGGACAAAGCAACTGTGGGCTACCTCTTACTCATCCAACTCACTGCACCTCCAAACAAAGTAAACACATAACCACCTTCGACTATCCAAGTCACCTACCCAATCTGCATCAACAAAACCCAGTATGTTCAAATATTTAGAAACACTATTAGTACCAAAATAAACCAAGCAATGATCATGAGTACCTATAAGATATTTAAACACCCTCTTCGCATAATTCTAATGTTGTCTACCAGGGTTAGACATAAATCTTCTCAAAACTCCCACTGCTTGGGCAATATATGGTCTAGTGCAAACCATTGCATACATCAAACTCCCTACAACACTAGCATATGGTACATTAGACATATCCTCAAAATCATCCTTAGTCTTTGGACACATATCTAATGAAATCTTAGTACCAATGGGTAAAGGAACTTTAATAGGGTTATAGTCCTACAAAATAAACCTCTGCAAAATAGTATTCACATGCTTACTTTGTGACAACCAAATATTTCTGTTAACTCTATCCTTCTTGATCTCCATTCCAAAAATATACCTTGCAGCACTGAGATCCTTCATCTCAAATGCACCTGAAAGTTGGGCTTTAAGCTCATTGATCATACCCTTAGTATTGCTGAAAAACATGTCATCAATATACAAAGAAATAACTAGTATAGAATCATCAACAAAATAAATGTAAACCCAGTGATCATCCTCGATTCTAACAAAACCCATTTTAAAACAAATGAGTTTTGATACCACATCTTGGGGGATTATTTCAGACCATAAAGAGATCTCTTTAACCTGCAAACCCAATGTTCTTTTCCTTTTACCTCATTACATGTAGGTTATTGCATATAAATTTCTTCTTCAAGATCTCCATGCAAGAGCGTAGTTTTAACATCCGTTTGCTCAATATCCCAATCATAAGATGTAGCAATGGATAAGAGAAATACAATAGAAGTCAATTTAGCAACAAGAAAGAATATCTCACCAAAATCAACTCCCTCTCTCTAGGAGTAGCCCTTGGCTACCAGTCTAGCCTTGTACTTTTCTAATGACCCATCTGCTCCAAACTTCTTCTTGAAGACCCACTTACAAACTATGGCCTTTCTTCCTTTGGGAAATGAACAAGATCCCAAGTGTTACAAGACTCTAAAGCCATCATCTCCTCCTACATGGCTAATTGCCAAGACTCACTATCATCTGCAGAAATAGCTTCCTTGTAGGATCTAGGTTCATCATTAGTACTCAATAAAGCATATACACAATGGAAATCTGGTGGGCTATACATGTAAATTGGATTCCATTGTCTTATGGATCTTCTCAAGGGTGGAGTAAGAGATTTTTTTTACTCATTCTTCTGCATGATCATCTGCAACAACTTCTTCTGTAACTACAAACTCATCTTCATCACAACTAGAATCTTATTCTTCTTCTTCAACCCCCAATCCATCATTTTGTTCTTCCTGAGGTGCATCTTACTGCTCTAAATCAAAGTGCACCTTCTTTACCTTTTCTTCTTTCTCTTTTGGCTGCTTAGATTCAGAAATAGCTCTAAGTTCCCTAAAAATAACATCTCTAGAAAAGATAATCTTGTGGATTAGTGGATTCCAAAGCTTATAACCTTTGACATTATCACCATATTCAATGAATGTACACTTTTCAGCCTTTGGATCCAACTTAGATCACTTTTCCTTAGGCACATGAACAAAAGCCTCACAGCCAAAAACCCTTAATTGTGAAATAGAATGTTTCTTACCTGTCCACACTTCATAATGTGTCTAATGAAGAGCCTTACAAGGAGATCTGTTTATCAAGTAGCAAGTAGTACACATAGCCTCTGTCCAAAAGCATTTATCCAACTATACATCACTAAGCATACTTTTGGTTGTTTCCATAATTGTTTGGTTCATCCTTTCTACAACACCATTCTATTGTGGCGTATACGGAGTTGTGTTTTGTCTTATTATACCTGCATGCTTGCAAAACTCATCAAAATTCTTAGAGCAATATTCCCCTCCATTGTCAGATCTTGATATTTTCATCTTTAAACCTGATTGGTTCTCTACTAAGACTTTGAATTCCTTAAACTTAGTGAAAACTTTAGATTTATGTTTCATAAAATAAATCCATGTATATCTGGATACATCATCAATGAAGGTAACAAAATAATGAGATTTTCCAATAGATTCATTATCCACAGGTCCAAACACATCCATATGAATAATCTCTAATTTCTCTTTTGCTCTATTGCTTCCTGAAGGAAATGATTTTCTATTTTATTTACCAAACACATAATACTCATAGAAATCAAAGTGCTCATCAAAATAGGAGAAACCATCCAAAAAAATTTTATTCTTAATAGCTTTTAGTACATTATTACTTGTGTGGCCCAATCTATGGTGCCACAACATACATGAATTTTTAGTAGTAGCCTCAGATACATAGGAGGCATTGCAAACTGTAGTAGCTTCAAGCTTGTACAGGTTTCCCAATCACTTCCCCTTTGCTACCACCAAGTTCCTTCTCACCAATCTGCAGCCATGCTTGTCAAATGTCACATGCATTCCCAAATCATTCAACTTTGAAATTGAAATCAGATTTCTAGCTAATCTAGGAACATGCAAAACACTAGGGAGGGTTTTAATCCTCTCATCACTGAAACACAACAATACCTTTCCTTTCCTAACAATCAGATATGAAGAGTTGTCATGCCAAGGTAGATATTACCTCCATCATATTCTTCATATGTGGAGAACCATTTCTTATGCAGGGTCATATGAAATGAGCATCCTAAGTGAACCAACCAGTGATCATTAGAAACAAGATTACATGCAAAAAGTAAAAATTCTTCACCTACATTCGAGGACTTATCTGAAGCACTCTCCCACTGTTTCTTGGGGTTTCTACACTCCTTCTTCACATGTCTCCTTTTACTACAGTCTCAACACTTAGCTATGTTCTTTTTACTAGGAGTCTTAGTGCAACCCTTGGACTTGTCCTTAGCCCCTTTTTTATCTCCTTTTGGTCCCCTTTCCTTAGACCTTCCCCTAACACTGAGAGCATCCCCTGAACTATCTGAACTCTTCTTCCTCAATTCCTGTGACAGTAGCACTTAAACAAGAGCATCCAACTTCATATCCATGAGGTTAGTAGTGATAGAAAGGATAACATTCTCCCAAGACTCAGGTAAAGAACAAAGAAGTAAGATACATTTATCTTCCTCACTAACTTCACCATCGACTGAAGCAAGCTAACTCAACAACAAATTAAAAGAATTTAAATGCTCTGTAACTAATTCACCTTCTTGCATTTTCATGGAAAACAATTTTCTTTTTAAATAAAGTTTATTTACCATACTGTTGGCTTGATAGATCTCACCCAACTGATTCCACAACTTGTGTGTGGTCTCCTCCTTTGCAACATTCAACAAGATAGAGTCTAAAAGACACAACCGGATGGTTCCCCGTGCCTTCTTATCCAGTCTATCCCACTCATTTTGAGAGACATCGTTAGGTTTCTTCTCTTTTTGGATAGCCAACCACTGGTTTCTTTCTTCCAACAAATCTTCCATTTTCATCTTCCGCAACTCATACCCTGTTCCATTGAACTTCTCAATGTCTAATCAAGAGGTTGATGCAATGGTGGATGCAACCATAATAACAACACAAGATCTAGGGAAACAAACACAACCAAATCTCCCACTACAACTAAAGTTTCCACACTACCACCGAAGAGTCAAAGTTTGCCAGGCTCTGATACCAAATTTTAGAAATGAAAGCAACCTTACTTTAATGGAAATCTAATTTGAATAAATTTCAGCAATCTTTAAGTGTGCATTAACAATGGAGATTGTAACAAAACATAAAACCCACTCTAGAAAATTTGTCAAACATGAAGAACTCAACACAATGTTTATTTGGAGAAAACCCTTGTAGGTAAAAAACTCCACTAGGAAAGAGGCATAACTTTGTATTAATCTGTAAAAGATCTATACAATACATCAACTACACAACTCTCTCCACAAGTCTTCAATCCGACAACATTCCGGTAGCACCTGAGTACCTAAAATCTATATTGCAACAACAAAAATACATGGCAAATACTTATAGAAATGTTTTCCAACTTATCCTAGGCATTCACCTTCTCTCTCCTAAGATTGCCCAACCTGTAAACATTAATTACCATCTTACAAGCATCTTACACTTGTCCAAAAATAGCCATGCAAAGGTTGGATGCCCAAGACTAAATCTGGCCTCTTACAACATCTTATGACCCATCATAATGGTCATAGATTCCACAAAAAAGTATCTTTCCAAGATAGGAACCTTGGGCTAAAAATAGCAACTTACAACTCATTAATATATGTCATATGCATCATAGAATCTCATAATCTTATGACAACTTGCAACTGTCATAGATTCACTTACCAAACATTATGACAATTATCATACATGCCAAAAATAGTATATTCCTCAAGGGAGCATGCCTACCCTCATTTAGCATGAGTTTTTACATTTGTTAATAGTAAATGTCACTCCGTAATAACCATTGCTGACTCTGAAATTTCCTTCGCCAGTGAAACTAGTACATCTCCTCATGGATAATTACAAATTACATAAAATAAATAGAATAAATACAATATTGGGATTTACAAGGTTAATGGCACCTTATCCCAACACTATATACTCCCATGCTAACACCTACAATAAGGTCATAAATACAATAATCTACCATGATCTATAGGCCACCAAGTGTAAATATTTGTACAACTATGCCAACACACAAGGACCCCATGCAAACACTCTACCATCTTCTAGAATGTCTTCCACACATGACCCCAACCCCATAGAAAAAAACCTCCTCATCTTCTTCGATAGCAGGTAACCATTGACAAGACCTAACAACACCAATGACAACTCATCCATCAATCCATCTACCAAACACCTATCCAAGTCTGAGCCTATACCTCACAATGGGATGTCTCTTTGACCTAACAACCACTCAAATGCCCCCTCCACATGCTAATCCTACCAATACACCATCTCTCTAGCTATCAGTATCTAAAGGATGTGCCATACATCCTCTAATGTCACTATCATCTCTCATGTCAGTAGGTGAAATGTACTCATCTCTGAGCATCACCTCTTTGTTAGCATCGTCAACATCACTCTATCATCCCTCACCTCCAACATCATCACCACATCACATAACAACACTAATACCAAGAACTCCCTCTCTGCCTCTCCCAACCCCTCCACTAGTCATAGCACCACTAGGAACCAATCTCACATCGCTAGTGCCATCTAATCCTCTTACATCAATACCACATCTCTTTTTTAGTTTTCATTTTCTATCATTTTTTTCATCTCCCCACCTCGAGGAAACCCCTATCCCTCTCAAAATTTTCTCCACTACCTCAACAAGGACATCACCCTTAACAATTTCACCCCCATAGTTGAAACCCCCTCTCAGTAGAGACGGAACCTTTCACATTGCCCTCACCCCGACATTTTCTCCCCCTTGTTGGAGATGGTGCTTTTCATGTCATCCTCATCCCCTCTCTAGCCTCCAATGGAATCAATGCTCTTTCCATCATCCCCACCCCTTTTTAGCCTCTATCAACAAAGGCATAACACATGGCATTGCCCCTTCCATATTTTCACCTAGATTTGTATGGAGGCAACACATCTCATGCCACCCCTGCTAGTGCTAGCTCCAAGTAGGGACATCTTAGCTCTGGTGTCCCTATTGGACAGAGGCATCACAAACCACAAAACCCTCATGGGATGGAGGTGTCATACACCATGGCACCCACATAGATGCTTAGCCCTAGGTAGGGATACCACTGAATGTAGTACCCACGGTCAAGGAAGGCATCACATCCTATGACACCCCTACAGACTCTTCATCCCCAAGAATAGACATCGTTGGCTATGACACTCCTACTCACTAGATGTGCTACAACTTGTAGTACCCTCATCGACACTCACCCTCATGTATGGATGGCACAGTTGGCATCACCCCCACCTAGCGGAGGTGGCACATACTACCCTACCCTCATTGCCCCTTTCCCTCTTAGGGAAGAAGTGACTTTCCTAGTAGAACATCTACCTATCTAGCCTCTCCTAGGGAAAAGGTACCATGCCTCCACCCACTCTTCCCATTGCCCCTAACCCATTATTATTATTATTTTCCAAAAAACCTAGTTTTTTTCACATCCCCTCAATTTCCATTTTTTCACAAACCCTAGGTTTTCTTTTCCTTCCCCTCTCCCCAAGTCTTTTTTCTTTCCTCCCTAATCATACCCAAATAACCAAATTGACTTAATCAAAATTTTAAATTCCAAGTAGGTCAAATAGACTCACTAGCAATCCTCGCGTCGCTAGTCAAAGACACTCCCACACTGGTTCACCTTTGTGCTATGGTTGGATCTCTATTATCTTCCACCACTTCTCCATCCTTTCTCTTCTGCACATTCCTTCCTTTCCACTCAAAAAGTTAAAATGAACTTTTATCCCTCATTTTATCCTTTTATCCTTTTTTCTTTTCATCTTTTTCAACTTTTTTTTTTTTCTTCACTTTCTCCCTCCCCAACTAATCATTTTATATCAAGAGACCCTTTGAGTTCATTTTAACCCACCGACTCTCTTGATGGGGCATCCCTATTCTATATTCTCTACTATATTATTCCTCTAAGGATGGGGTAACTTGTCAACTAGCCCTTCTTTTCCCACATTTGTATTTTCTTTGAAACAACATTAATTTAACAACATTTCAAAGAGAGGCAAAATGTATATGAAAATTACATGAAAATTTAACAATATAAATATAATGAAAATTGCACGAAATAATAGAAATATTTAAATAGCAGGAACACATAAGGAATTTATTGATCGTAGGCCACTTCGAGGGGGCAACCTCCTTTGAGAAATCTCAATACAATAAATTTGTGGATACAATATGCTCATGGGATGACTTACAAAGCATATGCATCCAAATGTAATATACTAGCAAAGTAAAGAGAAGGGTTAAACACAAGTTCCTAACATCCCCGCCCTCTTAGAAAATCTTTGTCCTCAAAGCTTAAGATGTGGAAATTATTCCTGAATCTGAAGGAGTGGTTCCCATGTAGCATCCTCTGGTTACATTCCATGCCATTGAATAAAGACCTCTGTGATGGATCAAGAGCAAATCTGATGAGTGCACCTATCGAGGATTGCCTCCAACTCCAAAATTATGGATCCTTCATTATCCAGTTCTGGTAAAACAGTTTGTGCTCTAACGTTGGTGCCAAGAACTTTCTTTAGACAAGAGACATGAAATACCAGATGAACGTAGGAAGGAGGAAGCTTCAATTTATAAGAAACTAACCCAATCTTCTAAAGAACCATATATGGCCCATAGAACTTTGGAGCCATCTTATGATGCCCTTTGAGTTTTAGAGATGATTGCTTGTATGGATATAGACGAAGAAAAACTATATCACCTACTTGAAAAGTGCACTTAGAACGGTGTTGATCAGCTTATTATTTCATTCGATTTCTGGCCATGTGAAGATTATCCTGCAAGATGCAGAGAATCTGATCCCAGGTTTAGAGAACCATGTCGACTGCCTGAACTAGTAAACTACTGGGGTGTATGGAAGGAGCACTAATGGTGCTTGACCATAGATAACTTCATATGGAGTCATTTTAGATGCAGTGTGGTAGGAGGTATTGTACCACCATTTAACGAGAGGGAGCCACTTTGCCCATTGATGCTATTGTTCTGAGGTGAAACAACGAAGATAAGTTTCCAAACATTTGTTGATAATTTTAGTTTGACCATCTATTTGTGGGTGATACCTAGAACTCATCTTTAGTTTGGTGTGAGTGTGTCAAAATAGTTCTTGCCAAAAATGGCTGGTGAAAGTTGCATCACGATCTGAGACAATGGAAGAAGGGATGCCATGAAGACAGAAGATCTGGTCCATGAAAATTTGTGTGACTGAGGAGGTTTTATAGGGATGGATAAGGGCACAAAAATTACTATATTTGGAGAGGTGATCAACCACAACCAAGATCACTCTCTTTTCTCTAGATTCAGGGAGCCCCTCAATGAAATCCATAGAAATATCTGCCCAAATCTATGTAGGAATGGGCAAGGGTTTGAGCAATCCTGGAAGGAGTGTCATTTCACCCTTGTTGCATTAGTAGGTATCACATTTAGCCACCATTTGTTGAATTTCCCTTTTCATTCCCTTCCAAAAAAAGTTATGCCATGCCCGCTCATAAGTTTTGAGGAACCTAGAGTGCCCTACCGATGGAGAAGCATGGAGTTCATAGAAGACAGTCTGTTGAAGATATGTGCTCTGGGGAAGCACTAGATGAGCCTTATATCATAGAGAAGTACCATCCCAAAAGTAATGTGGTACAACAGAAGGGTTATTGGCCAACTATTGAATGATTTGAGATAATGAAGAGTCATTGACATAGCCCTGCTAGACAAATTGTAACCAATTTGGAATAGGCATAGAAATAGCTAAAAGGGAAGATTGGTCATCAAATGTGCAAGAAAGAGCATCTGCCACAATATTGTCCTTACCCTTCTTGTAAGTGATCTCATAGTCATAACCCATAAGTTTGCTAATCCATTTCTGTTGTGCTAGGGATGATACCCATTGTTTGAGGAAATATTTCAGACTTTGGTGATCAGTCTTGATGCAAAAATGATTCCCTAGTAGGTATGGCCGTCACTTTTGTACTGCATGCAGAATAGCCATCATTTCCTTCTCATATGTAGAGAATACTAAATTATTGCTAGAAAGGGCTTTGTTGGTGAATGCAATGGGATGTTCTTCTTGAAGGAGAACAGCACCAAGTCCATTGCTGTAAGCATCAGTCTCAATAGTGAAGGTTTTGGAAATATCTGGCATAGCTAGAATAGGTGTAGTACACATAGCCTATTTTAGTTTTTCAAATGAACACTCAACAGCTTGTGTCCAGATAAAAGTATCCTTTTTAACATAGCTATTAATGGAGCTACAATCTTCCTGTAATCCTTGACAAACTTGTGATAGTAGCCAGTCAACCCCAAAAAACCATGGAGGTTCTTGAGTGTCTGAGGATGCGGCCAATTTTTCATAGCATCTATTTTTGCAGGATCCACATGAACCCCTTGGGCTAACACAATATGTCCGAGATACTCCACTTCCTCTTGGCCAAAAACACATTTAGAGTGTTTTGCAGAGAGACGATGATTAGAGAGAAGTTGTAGTACGAGATCCAGATGTTGGAGATGCTCAACCCATGTTTTACTATAGATGAGGATATAATCGAAGAAGACCAGAATGAATTTTTGCAGGTAGGCATAGAATATTTTATTCATTAATGCCTGAAATGTTGAAGGAGCATTAGTGAGGCCAAAGGGAATGACCAAAAACTCATAGTGGCCATCATGCATGCAGAAAGCCATTTTAGGGATATCATCCTCATGAACTTGAATTTGGTGATACCTAGAACAAAGATCCAACTTGGAGAAAAAATGAGCACCATGAAGCTCATCAACAATAGGAATCCAAAACTTATCCTTGATTGTGATGTGATTAAGTGCTCGGAAGTCAATTCAGAGGCACCATGACCCATCTTTTTTTTGGACAAGAAGAACTAGTGAAGTAAAGGAACTGGTACTAGGGTGAATAATACCTTGCTTCAATAAGTCGCAAACGAGCATCTCAATCTCTATCTTTTGGTGAAATGGGTAGCGGTAGGGCCTGATGTTGGGAGTAGCACTTCTAGGAAGGAGCTAAATATGGTCATCTTCTAGTTGTGAAGGAGGCAATCCCACTGGTTTGGCGAAGACACATGCATAGCTATCCAAGATTTGTTGTAGATCAGAAGGAGTAGTGGAGACCGTTGATGATTAGATCTGAATGGAATGGAGCTAAGCAATGACACAATGTGAATTCTTCTTAAGAAGCTTTTCCATGTGATGTGAACTTATGATGCTGACAAACCCCGGTTGTAAGCCCTTCAATGTGTGTTTTGCCCATTGCCTGAAAACTGCATCCAAAGTTTAACAAAATCTCATAAGAAGGGTCCAAGTGTGTGTAACCATTGGGTACCCAAAACCACATCACATGTACCTAAGGGAAAGGAAAACATGTTAGAGCATAGGTTATAATCACCAATAGAGATACGCATATTGCGACACTTCTCTTTGCAAGGTAATGTGCCCCCATTGATAATCATGACTTCAAAGCTAGAGCAAGGGTGGACAAAACAATCAGCCTATTTGGTGATCTGAGGGTTAATGAAGTTATGAGTGCTACCAGAATCAATGAGTATTGTAAGAGGGGGCTTCTTGAAGTAACCCTTGATGTGCATGGTTTGTGGGGTGGTGACTCCTATTAAAGCATGGAGAGAGATCTCTGGGTGGTCTTCCTGAGAAGCAGGATCAACAAGTGACTATTGAGTATTGACCTGATCATCCATTGTATCATGAGCATCTGCATAAAGTTCAATTTCAGGTAGAGAATCCACATTCAAGAGATAGATCTTTTGCTCAACACATCTATGTCCTTGAGTGAATTTCTCATCACAATTATAACAAAGCCCATTTTCTCTACATGCCTACATCTCTACTTATGTCAAATGCTTGATAGGAGTTATTCTAAGAGCTAGCATTAATTGAGGTCTTTGGGAAACCATATTTCTGAATAGAAGAAAATTGGATTTGGATTGCTGTTGAGCTATGATCTTTTCCTTTGCCAACTTAGCCAACCCTAGGGCTTCCATCATTGTGTTGGGATGAAACATTTTAACCTCAGATGGATTGCATCCTTCAGACCACTAACAAAACAACTCCTAAAGAAATCATCAGACAATCCCTCTGTGTGATTGGCTAGTTTTTCAAATTTTGTTTTATATTCTCTCTCAGTGCATGTTTGGTGAAGTTTAGTGAGTGCTCCTATGAAGTCATCAAAAGCACTAGGGCCAAATCGTTGCAAAATGAGTTTCCAAAAATCTATCTATTTTGGCTCGTCATGAGCCTTGATGTACCAATAGAGCTATTGAAGGGCTTCATGTTCCAAATGAAAGGATGTAAGTGGGACTTTGTTGACATCAAAAGTATTATGCAAACTAAAATATTGTTCTGTGTGATATATCCTTTTCATTGGATCATCACCATTGAAGTGAGGAAAATCAAGCTTTGGCCCACAAAAATTGATAGAAGAAGAGAACCCAATGTCTATAGAAGAGTCTGGCTACTGTCTATTATTCATGGCTAAATGCTGAAGATTGAGGCTGAGAATTTTTTCATCTAGATCTTGGAGTTTGGTCTTGAGGGCTGCAAGTTCATCCTCTATGTTTTTTGCTCCTACACGGGTGACAACCATAACCAGGAGATTTTTTTTTTTTTTTTTTGGGAATGGGTAGAAAAACAAAAACAAAAACATTTTTAGTAAAGGAAAATTTGGATTTGGGAAAAACTTTGATGGGTAATTGGGATTTGACTAGGTTTTGGACACTTTCTAAGGGAAAGGGGAGATGAAAATGGGGATTTTAGAAGTAGGGTGAAAGAATGGGAAATTTGTCCAAGAGGGACAAAGGAGCAAAAATATGAAATGAACATTGTGGCAAAATTTGAAGGCTATTGGGTGATAATCGAAGAAGTTATGGAAAATCCTAAAATAGATAAATGTGGGATTTCTGGCTTCGATAAGTAGAATTTGGGATAGGGTCCTCAAGGAAGGAAATATGTAGAATGAAATTTTAGGGGTTCTAGTGAATTTTGAGAGGAAATGGAGCTAAAGAAAGGAAGATATGGGGAAACTATCTGCCAACTACTCTGGAAACTATTTGCCAACTACTCTACACGGATTCAATCTGTGATTTGTCCACTGTCAATAGATATGGGCCTCGGGTAGGTTTAGCTTCCTAAAGGTTTAGAGGATTCACTCAGCTACCAATGTTGTCTAACAGTTTGCATATTGGGGTAGTACCCCTCACTCTATGGCTCAGGTAAAACTGATAATTGCTTTGCCACAAACAATAGCTCTTTAACCATATGATGGCAACATATAATGTGAAAAACTATTTTAACCATCAAGACAAGAACTTCTCCTCACTGACTGACATAACTCCCCCTATCAACAAAAACCATTCACATGTCTTCTCTTCCTTTACTACTCCCCCTTTGATTAGCAACCACTTTTTATTTTTCACATGTCTTCTCTCCCCCTTTCACATCAATGGCAAAGGGTACATACTTGCATCACTCAAAATCATACCAACTGCTCCCCCTAAGTAGTAGCTTCCCATTATCAATCTAGACCACAAGATATGACTGTGAGATCTATCAGACTGATGCACATCAGTGCACCTTAATTCAGAACTGGAGGGGTAATAACCCCTAACTTCTCCCTGAGATACTCAAAAGAGTCCTTAGGTAGAGGTTTAGTAAAAATGTTTGCAATCTGATCCTTGGAGGCTACAAACTCCAATCTGGCTTCATTCTTGTTCACTTGCTCTCTCAAAAAGTGAAACTTGATCGATATATGTTTTGGCTTTGAATGTAACACCAAATTTTTTGATATATTTATTGTACTTGAATTATCATAGAAGATTGTGATAGGTTCCTCATACTCCACTCTGATGTCTCTTAGCATTTGCTTCATCCACAATACTTGAGTGCAACTACCTGTGGCTACAATATATTCTACTTCTACAGTGGACAGACATATTGCCTCTTGTTTCTTGCTCAGCTAAGAAACCAATCTTTTCCTCAAAAAGAATGCTCCACCACTGGTACTCTTCCAGTCATCCACATCTCCTACCCAATCTGCATCTGTATATGCATGAAGAGAGAAATCATGATCTCTAGATCACCATAAACCATACTCAACTGTCCCTTTTAGATATCTGAGAATTCTCTTAATTGCCATGACATGAGATTCTCTAGGATCAGCTTGGAATCTAGCGACAAGACCAACGACATTAATAATGTCAGGCCTAGTTTGAGTAAGATACAATAGTCCTCCAATCATTGACCTGTACTTTTTCTAATCAGCCTTAGGAGAGTCATCATCTTTGCTCAATTTACATCCAGTTACCATGGGAGTACTCATTGGTTTTGAGTCCTCTGTCCCAAAATTTTTCAACAATTCTTTCACATATTTGGTCTATGAAATGAAGATTCCATTCTTTGTTTGAATGATTTGTAGACCCAAGAAGAAATTCATTTCCCCAAACATGGACATCTCAAATTCACTTTTCATTTGATTTGCAAAAGTTTTGCACGTACTATCTCTTCCTCCAAAAATGATATCATCAACAAATACTTCAACAATCAAGATATTTTCATTATCAATTTTGAAGTACAAGTTACTGTTAGCAGTACCTTTGTTGAAACCAATCTTCAAAAGATGCTTATCCAGTCTTTCATAGTAGGCTCTTGGGGCTTGTTTGAGTCCATACAATGCTTTCTTCAACTTGTAGACCATATCACCATGATCAGACAATTAGAATCCATCCAGTTGCTCAATGTAAACTTCTTCTTCCAAGTCACCATTCAGGAAGGTAGACTTGATATCCATCTGATATACCTTTAAATCCTTGAAGGCAGCAAAGGCAAGAAATAATCTCACTACTTCAATTCTTGCCACTGGAGCAAAAGTCTCTTTAAAATCAACTCCTTATACTTGGGAATAACCCTGGCAGACCAATCTGGCTTTGTTTCTGAGCACTTCACCATCTTAATTCAATTTATGCTGGAAAACCCTTTTAGTTCCAATCAAATTTTTCTTTCTAGGTTTGGGAACAAGATCCCAAGTGTGTTTTTTCTCAATTTGCATCAGCTCTTTCTTCATTACTTTAGTCTAGCTTTCATCATTGCATGCTTCACTCACAGTTTTTGGTTCAAACTTTGAAATAAGACAATACTTTTCTTAAATCTTGAGCAATATTTCTTCTTGTTTGAACACCTTTCCTTTTATCACCTATGATCTGATCTTCAGAGTGATTTAGTCTTACATACCTGGGAGTTTTGAAAATTTCTTGCACTTCTATTTCTTGAATAGGTTCATCCAAACTTATCTCTTCTTCCTGATTCTCTGGATCAGTCTGGATCTGAATTTCAAAAGGGGTTTGGACTTCTTGGACCAAAACATCATTCTGATCATCTTCATCATATTCACAAAACCTTGAGGGTTTTTCAATACCTTCATCAACCTTCACATTTGTACTTTCTATAATCTTTCTCAATCTCTTGTTGTAACACCGGTATGCTTTTCTTTGAGTAGAATAACCCAAGAATATTCCTTTATCACTTCTAGCATCAAATTTTCCAAGATCTTCATTTCTTTTAATGTAACATTTGCTACCAAAGACTCTAAAATACTTCACAGTGGGAGTGATGCCAAACTAGAGTTCATAATAGGTCTTATTAGTATTGCTTCTAATTTGTACTCAATTACGAGTATAGACAACAGTGCTTACAGCTTCTCTCCAGTAGATCTAAGGAACATTTGCTTCCATCATCATGGTTCTAGATGCTTCCTAGATGGTCCGGTTCTTTCTCTCCACTACTCCATTCTATTGTGGAGTCCTTGCAGCAGACAACTGTCTTTTTATCCCATGTTTCTCACAGAATTCTATGAACTCTCTGGAAGTGAATTATCCACCTCTATCAAACTTGAGACATTTTATGTTTAATCTAGTTTCATTCTCTACCATAGCTTTGAATATTTTGAATTTCTCAAGAGCCTCAGATTTCTCTTTTAGAAAAGTCACCCACATCATTCAGGAATGGTCATCAATTAATAACATGAAGTATCTATCACCTTGCAAACTCCTGATTCTTGCTGGACCACATAGATCAGTATGTACTAAGTCCAACAATCCGGTAGAAGACTGTTCCTTACTTTTGAATGTGACTCTGCTCTGCTTACCCAACTGACATTATTTGCACAAACTATTAGTAGGTTTCACCAGTTTTGGAAGATCTCTTACAACTTGAGTGTTGCTTATCTTGATGATATTATTAGAATTCACATGACACATTCTCCTATGCCACAACCAACTATGATCAATTTGAACAAATAAACAACTTTTGCTAGTACCTACCAAGTGGAAGATGCTACCTTTTGTTTGAGTACCGGATGCAATCTCTGTTCTAGAACTTTCAAAGATCTTGCATTTTTTATTTTTGAATCAGAGATCATAGCCTTTGTCCACCAACTATCCAACACTAAGAAGATTGTGCTTCAGACCTTCAACATACAATACATTACTGGTTTTGTTCTTTCCATCAAAAGAAATAGTTCCTCTACCTCTGATTCTACCAGTAGAATTATCACCAAATTTTACAACTCCTCCTTCATATCTTTCTAAATCTATGAACTTATTTTTATCACCTGTCATATGTTGGGAGCATCCACTGTCAATGACCCAATCATCCTTTTCTTCAACTTGGGCAGCTAGAGCTCTTTCTACCATTTTATGATTGACAGATTCAGAGGGCATTGGATCTTCTTCCTTGATGGCAATAAACACCCAGTCACTCCCAAATTTGTTTCATGTCTCTGATTCATCATCTGTTACTCCATCATCATCATCTTCATGAACATAGTAACATTTCTTTTGGAATCTTGATCTTTTTGGATTTGCTCTTAAAAATCTATCTGGACACCTTGAGGCAAAATGACAAATCTTATTGCAGTTGAAACATTTGAAGGGCAATTTTCGTTCATACTTACCAGATCCTCTTAGCAATCTTTTTACAATAAGGGCTTCAAGTTGAGCAGCTTCTGCTTCATCTTCTTCCAAATCTTTTCTTGTTTTTTCATACCATGATGGTTTCTTTGAAGAGTTCTCTCCTGGATCAAACTTTTGTTTGCCTTTTACAGAGGCACTAGCTTTGAATGCAGATTCAGTCTTTGGGGTGCATCTCCAAACTCGGCTAATTCAAATGCAGCTAGTTTTCCAACCAATTGATCTCTTATGATATTTGAAAAAGATCTAAATTCTTCAATAGCAGCAACCTTGTATTTGTAAGGAGGTAGGGATCTAAGAACTTTGGCAACAATCTCATCTTCATCCAAGATTCCACCAGCACATCTAATGCCACAAACAAGCTCATTTACTCTTGGCATAATTGTAGTGATATTCTCATCTTCAGGTTTTTGAATTTTCCTTTTAGACTCTGTGGCTTGGCACATTTAACATATTTGTCTCCTTCATGCAAAAGTTCTAGTTTTTCCCAAATCTCATATGTAGTTTTTAGATCTATAACATTTGTCAGCTTTGAATCAGATAAGGCACTTAGTAGAGCTTCTTTAGCCTGAAGATTGTTTTCAGCATCTTTGATTTCATCTACAGTTTTCAGACCATTCTATGGAGGAACATACTTCCTTGAAGCCATGATCCAATATTGCATTCCCATACATTGCAAGTGACATTCCATGTGGCTTTTCCAAAGAGTGTAATTGGTTCCATCAAACCTCAGACTATCCTTCTTGTAGGAAGACATCTTGGATCTCCTCAAGCGGTTAAACTCTTTTAGGGGAACTTAGCTCTGATACCAATTGTTAGATTCAAGACAGACAACTAAGAGGGGGGTGAATCAATTGTCCCAAAACTTTCTCTTATTAACCACTTAAATCCTTCTTGTAATTCAGCAACATAATAATAAATCAATCATGGAAACATAATGCAACAATTCAAGAGAAGAAAAACATTAACACATAGGACACCAAGATTTTTAACGTGGAAAACCCAGTTAAAGGAAAAACCATGGGGTGACTAACCCAAGATTGTATTCTCTATTAAAAGAATAAGAAGAACAAAATGGCACATGTCAATTAGGGCCCACTGCCTAAGCACACTGCTCACAAGAGGCTCACTGCCTATAGGAGACATCTTCATCATGCTTTAATTAGTTGCCCAATACTTCTGCTCTGCCTTTCTCTTTCCTCCTCTCTACCACACTCTCATCTCTGCCAAGATACTTTTGAAATGACTTCACAACTTCTTATTTATACAAGACATCAACTTTGGGATAATAATCAAAGTCAGCAAACTTTACAGAGCAAATACACAAATACAACTTGACTCATTACAAAAGACTTCATGCAGATCACCACACTGTCAGCCACATAGATCTGAGACTTCAATCTTCTTTGAGGAACATGCCATGCTTTGTAGAACATCTTCAAGATCATCCGCAAGATGTGTAACTCATCCAGTTAGCCAAGTTTAGGAAGAACATCATCATCCGAAAGTAATTCTTCAATTATGAGCTCAATCTTCAATGCGGACCACCAACATGAACTAGACACAATCTAGAGACCTCCACAAGCTTGCCTGGATCACCAAGAACATCCACACTACTTCTGCTTACTAAAATCATTCTCTCCTTCATCTAGAACCTCAAAAACACAGTCTATCATCACTGTCATATTGGAATAGGCGGACCTCCAGACCATGAACCAATTGAGTTGTCAATTCACATTGACTTCCTAAACACTCCACCAAATCCGTAGAACAAGATATTGCATTTCCAAATCTCACCAAACCTATTTGTGTCACTCTATCACCTCTAAACATTTGCCAGAATTGATTTTACTCATATGGCCATAACTTCTTGTAATCTTCATGTGGACCTCTCAAATCTTTGTTGGACTACCTTTAGACACATATCTACAAACCCATTGATGCGTAACCTCTAATCTTCATCTTAGATGGGATCTTCACTTCACTATCTTCACTATTCTTCTTTGTTCCTGATAGGACTAATTTTCTTAATATCCTTAGCATACAACTCATCCAATCCTTGACATTAATGCAACAGAAGTATGTTGATATCAATGAAAACACCGGTTAGGCCCATACTTGCAACAAGTTTACCTCACAGATGGGAACTAGTCAATTAGGTAGGGGCCATTGCACTTTTTGCTGGTAGGTCCTCTCAATGGGCCAGCTACTTTGGGTTCTTATGGTACTCCTCACAATGACTTTTAGGGCTATATCCCCAGGCACTTCCCACAGTTAAGTGGATAGGGATATTCCTTGATCCAACCCTGTAATTAAAATGAATAATACAGATGCAAAAAAAAGAACTACTGTAATAATCACTATGCCTGGAGGCCACTGCGGAAAAATTTTTTTGGTAGAAATTCCACCCAATGAGCCCAAGAAAGCTCTCTAATACCAAATGAGAGGAACCTCTTGCAACAATATAATGAAAATTGCACAAAATAACAGAAATATATAAATAGCAGGAACACAGAAGGAATTTATTGATTGCAGGCCACTTCGAGGGGGCAACCTCCTTTGAGAAAGCTCAATATAATAAATTCGTGGATGCCTTCATTTGCCTCAACACGTACTTATATACTAAGTCTAATCTAAACAACTATTACTTCCCATGAATGTGGGATAATACAATATGCTCACGGGATGACATAAAAAGCATATGCATCCAAATGTAATATACTAGCAAAGTAAAGAGAAGGGTTAAACATGGGTTCCTAACAGTATAATACATAATCGTAGTGCTTCTAGGCAAAATTGTGTATGCTTTTTTGACTCAAAAAAGCATACACAATTTTGCCTAGAAGCACTACGATTATCATTATGGACTATGGAAATATCATGTCTACGAGTATAATACATGCTTAAGTTGTCACTAACATACATCCTATCGATTTCCCATAAATTAATTAAATAAAATTTATTTAATTAATTAACCCAATTTCTCGCAAAGTAATTAAATAATTATTTAATTAATTCAACCTATTTCCCCCACAAATTAACTAAATAAAAAATTATTTAATTAATTTAACTAATTATTCTCATGTTTAATAAATTTTCCTGTAATTAATTAATTATTACAAAATTAATTAATTACTATTTACTAACTTGTGCCTAAGGATAATTACTTAAGCCAGGTTTAGTTAATAACCTTAGTCCCCATTCCTCCAACTTAATCAATGAATTAGTCTATGATTAATTAACTAATTGATTAGGACTAATTAATCCACATTAAGATTTCCTCTAATTTAATAATCACCCACCGACCCCTTTTAATCCTAGCCATTCAATTCACCCACATGGATCAAGATCTAGATCGCCCATCATCTAAAATTTGTCCCACCTCCACTCCTTGCTCACACATGTGTGAGCATGCTAGCTCACCCCACTTCTTGCTCACACATGTGTGAGCATGACAACATGGAAGCATGTTTGACTTCCACCTCACCCCCACTCCTTACCAACACATCACACATGTGAGCATATCACATGGGTTAATCTTGACCCTTTTTATCTCTCCCTTCATCTCCACTATCCATTTGCATCATTTCTCTCTCTTCAACATGTCCTCATCTCATCTCACCCTACACTTTAAGGAAATCTTATCCATCCATCTTTTAAGAGGCCTCTCATCATGCCACTTGTCAAAAGGCTACTCCATATCCTCATGAAACCAAATCCTAACCATTGATCTTCATCTTTCGATCAGAACCATCCATTCTCCCGTAGGAAATCTATAGGAGTACAATCAACACTGGGGAGGTGAATCAATGTTGAGTCTAAAACCATATTTTAGGACTTCTCAAACTTGGCAATGAAGTTTATCAAAAAGATGAATTAAATACTTGAACAATCAAAATTAAATGTTCAACCATATAGAATAAATGAATTGATACAAGACATAAGATCATGACACAAGAGATTTAATGAGTGGAAAACCCTCCTAGGGTAAAAAAACCACTCAAGAATGCCTCACTGGCTTAAGTATGAAAACATCACCATTTACAAAGTCTCACTGACTTATGGAAGCCTCACTGGAAAAATGAAAGTCTCACTAACTTATAAAGGTATCACAAACTTGATGAGAACACATTGAATGTAAAACAAAAAATCTCAGGGGGTTACCCTATTTCAATCTAACACAAAACTTATATCTCCCTTTTGTTCTCACTCAACAAACCCTTTACACAATGTCTCCTTCATTTACAAAACACAAGTCAGACTTGTTGTAATCTCTGCAAGAATCAAATTTATTTATCTGATCAATCATTAGCCACTGTATAGCCTTTCTTAGATAGAAGATGATTCATAAGTATCAAATGATCTTCAATTTTAAACACTACAATGTGTATGATTTCCTGCATAAAATTCAAACATCTCTATAATAATTTCTTTGGTCCTCATCATATACATTCCACCTCTACAAAATCTTCAAACATTTCTCTGCAATACATTCAATCATCTCACTGTAAAACCTTCAAACATCTCTGAAATACTCTGGCTCACAATATATACATTCAACCTTTCCAAAATATAAAAGAATCATTCACCAAAATGTGCAAAACCATATATAGCAGAAAGATAGATCTCTTATGTACTTGTATTAATGACTAAGAACTCACAAGTCTTTGCACAGTTCAAATTAGAAATTTTCTTCGCCTTCTCTACTAAAAAGATGGGAAAAAAGCATTCTTTTTGGCTTTTATATGAAAAAGCCCATCAAATTTGGAAATAGCCCGTGACCGTTGGGCTTCAAAAACCAATTAAATGATATCCATTCAATGGGTTTTTGTGCCAATGTACCTTTTTAACACTAACCACATGATTTCACCTCTCGCCAATGTCATTAAAACAACTTGTTGTGATGTTCACAACACGCCCCATTTTGCTCCTTAGCAAAATGAGGACCCCTGCTGTTGCTTTGCTTTTTGCTTCTGCTTGTGTTGTTTTGCTTGGTGGTAAAGGGAAAAGAGAGTCAAATTTGCAAACCCTGTTAAAAATATAGAAAAATGCATTTTTAGTACCCTTGCATGATATGGTTGGATTCCTTGTGAAAAATGAGCTAGGGTTGCTTTCTGAACCATCTTAAAATTCGCCATATTTTGCAAGTTATGATCATTTTAGTAAAATGTACATTCAGGTTTGTCTATCGCTTTGCATATACAAAGTCCTTTGTATATGCAAAGTCATATTTTTTATACTTGGTCGCTTTTGCTTTTGGGTTCATATACAAGGCCGGTTGTATGTACATTCGGGCTTGTATATTGGGAGATACAATGCAAAATATACATTGGCGGACTCGACGGATTTATCAAAAACTCAAAATTCGTTGTATATTCGGGCTTGTATATTTTCACATACAAGCTAAATATACAATACAAATATACAATGCGAACCCAAAATCATTATCAAATGGAGAACAATCCTTGTATATTCGCGTTTGTATATCGCGATATACAAACCTATATATACAAATGCAAATGTACAATGCCGGAATTGAAAAGGTTATCCAATGGAATTAAATGCTTGTATATTTCGCGTTTGTATATCGCGATATACAAGCGCTATATACAATGTACATTGCACAATATGCATTATGAAAAGGGTCGTCGGTATGAGTCTCACCGATAAAAGCACATTGATGTAACCATAGTCATCGGCGGAGGGAATTTTGAGCCCGCCGATAGTGTAGTCTCTCGCCGACAGAGAAAAAACGAAGAGTAAAGAGCGTCGGCCAAACAAAGGTCATCGACGGAGGAAATAAAAAGCCCGCCGACAGTATAAGCCAGCCCGATGAAAAGGAAATACAAGCCACTAAGGGCTGTATCGGCATAACTCTCGCCGATGGAGGATAAACGAAGCAAAGGGCCATCGGCCAAACCATGGTGATCGGCAGAGTTGTTTTTTGTCACGCCGATAATGTAAGACATGCCGATGGAAGAAAACAAACGAATAAACAATAGAAAAAGGCCGTCGGCCAAACAACGAATATCGGCCAACATGTCTTTTGGTTCGTCGATGGACAGTTTCATGCCGATAGGCAGGAAATGCATAGCGATGGAAATTTTAAACTATATTTTTGGCGCCCGTGGCATTTTCCTGGTCAACGATAGTTGACCCGATGATTTTGAACGCAGTTTCTGCTAATTTTGGACCCGATTTCCACATTTTGCACAGTCACCCTGATTTAAACAGATATTTTTGGTTTCTTACTGTTCATTTGATAAATTTGATACTTATTGCTTGTCTTGTCTTGCAGGCTTGCAGTTGAGGAAGCAGCTGGAAATTCAACACAGTGACATCATGGAGGAAGGAAATCCGATCTCAGGAGCAGGAAGATAATGATGAAGTGCGAAGAAGTCAAGGCCAACCCAATGGAGGACAGAGTTGCAGCTAAGAGTATTACTACAACAGACAAACAAGAGTTATTGCCAAGCTACCGGAACTTCTCAGAAGGGGCAATATTTTGCCCAGATTTGACACTGCTCAGAGATATTTTGGAGGACTGGTTCATCTATATTTATTGCTGTAACCAGGGGTTTAAACCAGGGGTTTGGTTAGGTTTTTTTGCTGTAGTGAGGACAACCAGAAAGTCTATATATTGTGCCTCTCTACACTATAATACTTTACAACAGGGGCTACACAGGGATTTTTAGGAAAACACAGCAAGTTAGCTTAGTTTAGATTAGAAGTAGAAGAAGGAGGTCACCTGTTTGTCTACAGTAAGGTGCGCGTGGAATGTCTGGCTGCCTTACTGTATCTGTAAAGCTTGTAAGTTCTCTGTAGTATGATCAATGAAACTAAGAGTCATTCCTACATTGTAAATCATGTGTGACTATTTGTTTCTAATACAATAGAATCTGGAGTTCTGCATCTATCTTCTGAGTGTTCTCCTGCTCTTCTTTGTGTTTTGAAATATTATCTTTGAGAGCTTGCAATTTTAAATGTATGTTTGTGAAAATGCTCAGAACTTGCATTTAAGGTTTTTACTGTGGATTTGATCAAATTACTGTGGTATTTACATAGTGCATAACAGAAACAATTAGATCCTTCGGTAGAGTGAATGAGGTATAGATTAGATCCTTCTAACTTTTCCCAACCCATCTGAAATATTTAGTTGAAAACGTAGAAATCTAAAGGAAATTGTCTCAAATTTGAAGAAGCATGCATAACAGAGTTAAGAGTAGACAGTTTTCATAAATGTATAAAAGAGAAGGCTGCAATAATTCAAGAAAACCATCTGAATTTGCAACACAGTAACACTTGTATGCAAATGAACAAAATACTTGTTGAAATCTATGATTCTTTTGCATATTCTTAGTCCATTAAACCACCAAACAAACCTAAACTACGTAAGGCCCCTTGAACATTACAGCTTCACAGTGGCCAACTGAACTTGACCAACCGAACCATTGTAGACTTGGGATTAGTTGAATCTCAAATGATTCCTTCTTATCTTTCAAGTATAGTTTTAGTTCATTATATGTGAATTTTAACTTACTGTTATGATTGCATCAAAACAATCACCAATAGTTTTCTGGCGCTAGAAGGAGGGCCAGAAGGCTGTATATTACAATCACCAACAGTCTGGCGCTAGAAGGAGGGCTAGAAGGCTGTATATTACAATCACCAACAGTTTTCTGGCGCTAGAAGGAGGGCCAGAAGGCTGTATATTACATTCACCAACAGTTTTCTGGCGCTAGAAAGAGGGCTAGAAGGCTGTATATTACAATCATCAACAGTTTTCTCGCGCTAGAAGGAGGGCCTGATTTGGTTTAGGGTTAAAATTCTAAGTTTTAAATGCTATATTCTGGGATATGTTAGATCTCATAAATTTTCAAAAAAAAAAAAAACCTAAAAAGTTGAAAGAGGGTCCCATTTTCAATGGACTCATATAGGGACAGTTTTCAAGTTGACATTCCTTCATTTCAAAAGGCTTTGAATAACCAGCTTTATCCTAAAAATTTATATAGCTATGGTTTATTTGGAAGGTGTAGGATACATAAGTCTGCAGAGCATGGTGAGCTTAATTGTCTATCTTTTCTTACAAGGTTAGATTTATATTTGAAAGGACTAATCTCTCTCTCAGATGTGTATAAGGCTGAAAGTTGGCAGGGAAATGAGGAGATTATTGAGCGACAGGAGGATGCAGCATCAACGGTCATTAAATGTGCAGAGGATACAAAGATGGAACCAATGCTAGGAATAAAGGATAATAAGATCTCTTGGCAGGAATCATGTGATGGTAAGAAAAAAAATCTGTCTTTTCGTTAGGATCCGGCTGTGATTAAGGTTAGCGAAAAGTATAAATATCCTAAAAAATGCAGAGAAGAAATCACAGCTCATGTCCCTTTTCTAGATAATAAGCAAAAAGGATTTAATAAAAAAGAAAAGGAAAGTGAGGTTCATCTTGATACATTTGATAAATATATGGAATTACTAAGAAATATTTGTCAAGAAGAAACCTCTGGGTCTGACCTGAATAGTTTTAACGAACATGATTTGGCAAAGAAATGTAAACAAGCATTGGCAAAATTAAAATGCATTAAAACTAATGAAGTTCCCACTACAGCAACTAATGAAGTCATAGAAAAGAAAGTGAATCCTAGTGTTACAACTGACTTCTTTGAATTAAATGATCAAAATCAAGATTGTTGCAGGTCAATAAAATTAGACTCTTCACTGAATGATAACTGTGAGTCATCTGATGAACAATTCTTGAAAAAAGAGGATACAGAGGATCATGTTGCTGCCGTGCACAATCAGGCATCACCCCAGCACCATGTTGAAAGTAAAACAGGGGAGTATTCCTATCGATCAAAAGATGTTGTTCCACCTTTACTCTCAAGTGATTTAGAAATGATTAATTTCTGTATGTCAGATTATGATGATGAAGATACTTACTTAAGTGCTGATGTGCAGGAAACTAATGAGAACATTGAGAGGTTTGCTGAATTTGAGGATAAACTGAACATCCAAAATGAAGGAACAAGGATAGATGAAGATGAAGAAATGATACATCTAGAGTCATTCATCTTTCAACTTGAAAAAGGACCAGACATAGAGCTAGGCAACGAAAATGTAGAGTTGAATGAAGAGCCAGCTATTAATGAACAAGCGTGTTCCACAGAGCTAAGGGCATATCAGGTTGTCTCTTTCCTTTCCTTAGTAAACAATGATAAATACTAATTTGATTATGGAATTCAAGAGATAGGACATGCATATGGATTAGTCATAACCCTGATGAGCTGCCTTAGTTACTAGTTATTAAGAGCTATTCTGATAAACACAATGAATCTAGAATACCAGATTTTTTTTCAGAATTCAAAGATAAATCTGCTAGAATGAGAACCATAACTAGTACCCTGTTACTCCTGCACAATCTAAAGAAATATGCAAGCAGGGGCATTCTTGGGTCTTTTCCTAGGTTTCTGTTTGTCTTGTAGAGGCTTGTATATAGTTTTGTAGGGTAGTTGTTTTTGTTTTGTTTTTTTTTCTTTTGCTGTTTTTTTTTTAGGTTAGCTGTTTCTATAGTTCCTTTTTGTTTCTTTCTGTTTGTATAGTTTTTTCTTTTTTTTTGTGTTGTTTGTACAGCTTGTTTGGTTGGTTTGTTGGTTGTCTCCTCAGCAGGGATCTTTATTTCACTTTAGAGTATTAAGGAGCAAAACTAGCAACCATTCAAAACAGTATAAAATTTAGGGTATTCAAGTTAATCATTTACAATTTACACATAACTTGTTACTGTCATGAATGTAGAGAGTTGTTCATCTTCTGAAGTTTTGTATTCAATAAATGTGATTGAGAATTCGAAGCAAGTTTCTCATGATGACACACCTAAAATCCTTGGGTTTGTTGAACTTACCAGTGTAGATATTAGGTGAAAAATCAGAGGTTACCCTTGCTACCATTACAATTCTCAGCTTAATTTTAGCAAGTGTCCACTCCTTGCATCATGAAGTTACAAATTGTTATATCTTATGAAGTCTTTCAAAATGAGAAAATAAAAAATAAATAAATAAATAAAGCGGATTATACTGAAAATCTAGATTAAGCCATCTAAGTAACTCTACCGGGGCTATGGACGCTCGCTGGCAGTGGGGCTCTACTTAGGAGAATTGTAACGATAACCTTGCCGGGGCTATGGATGCTCGCTGGCAGCAAGGCTCTATCCGGTCGGCTATGAGGGAATATCCTCACCTACGTAGGCTAACGTCAGTCACTAGTTTGTTCAACCAATCTTCAAGATGAGGATAATTAATCACGTGCACACAATTAAACTGAAAATGGAAATTCATGCACCCTTATTGAATACCTTAAGTCTCAAGCTGAATAGTAATTTGCAGGAGGGATAGTCGGAAGTTATGGATTCATTTCATCTAGTTTTCTTGAACACTTTGAATTTAATTGTTTTGTTTTGGTTGCTAGTTGTTGTGATGTTCACAACACGCCCCATTTTGCTCCTTAGCAAAATGAGGACCCCTGCTGTTGCTTTGCTTTTTGCTTCTGCTTGTGTTGTTTTGCTTGGTGGTAAAGGGAAAAGAGAGTCAAATTTGCAAACCTTGTTAAAAATATAGAAAAATGCATTTTTAGTACCCTTGCATGATATGGTTGGATTCCTTGTGAAAAATGAGCCAGGGTTGCTTTCTGAACCATCTTAAAATTTGCCATATTTTGCAAGTTATGATCATTTTAGTAAAATGTACATTCAGGTTTGTCTATCGCTTTGCATATACAAAGTCCTTTGTATATGCAAAGTCATATTTTTTATACTTGGTCGCTTTTGCTTTTGGGTTCATATACAAGGCCGGTTGTATGTACATTCGGGCTTGTATATTGGGAGATACAATGCAAAATATACATTGGCGGACTCGATGGATTTATCAAAAACTCAAAATTCGTTGTATATTCGGGCTTGTATATTTTCACATACAAGCTAAATATACAATACAAATATACAATGCGGACCCGAAATCATTATCAAATGGACAACAATCCTTGTATATTCACGTTTGTATATTGCGATATACAAACCTATATATACAAATGCAAATGTACAATGCCGGAATTGAAAAGGTTATCCAATGGAATTAAATGCTTGTATATTTCGCGTTTGTATATCGCGATATACAAGCGCTATATACAATGTACATTGCACAATATGCATTATGAAAAGGGTCGTCGGTATGAGTCTCACCGATAAAAGCACATCGATGTAACCATAGTCATCGGCGGAGGGAATTTTGAGCCCACCGATAGTGTAGTCTCTTGCCGACAGAGAAAAAACGAAGAGTAAAGAGCGTCGGCCAAACAAAGGTCATCGGCGGAAGAAATAAAAAGCCCGCCGACAGTATAAGTCAGCCCGATGAAAAGGAAATACAAGCCACTAAGGGCTGTATCGGCATAACTCTCGCCGATGGAGGATAAATGAAGCAAAGGGCCATCGGCCAAACCATGGTGATCGGCAGAGTTGTTTTTTGTCACGCCGATAATGTAAGACATGCCGATGGAAGAAACCAAAGGAATAAACAATAGAAAAAGGCCATCGGCCAAACAGCGAATATCGGCCAACATGTCTTTTGGTTCGCCGATGGACAGTTTCACGCCGATAGGCGGGAAATGCATAGCGATGGAAATTTTAAACTATATTTTTGGTGCCCGTGGCATTTTCCTAGTCAACGATAGTTGACCCGATGATTTTGAACGTAGTTTCTACTAATTTTGGACCTGATTTCCACATTTTGCACGGTCACCCTGATTTAAACAGATATTTTTGGTTTCTTGCTGTTCATTTGATAAATTTGATACTTATTGCTTGTCTTGTCTTGCAGGCTTGCAGTTGAGGAAGCAGCTGGAAATTCAACACAGTGACATCATGGATGAAGGAAATCTGATCTCAGGAGTAGGAAGATAAAGATGAAGTGCGGAGAAGTCAAGGCCAACCCAATGGAGGATAGAGTTGCAACTGAGAGTATTACTACAATAGACAAACAAGAGTTATTGCCAAGCTGCCAGAACTTCTCAGAAGGGGCAATATTTTGCCCAGATTTGACACTGCTCAGAGATATTTTGGAGGACTGGTTCATCTGTATTTATTGCTGTAACTAGGGGTTTGGTTAGGTTTTTTTGCTGTAGTGAGGACAACCAGAAAGTCTATATATTGTGCCTCTCTACACTGTAATACTTTACAACAGGGGCTACAACAGGGGCTACACAGGGATTTTTAGGAAAACACAGCAAGTTAGCTTAGTTTAGATTAGAAGTAGAAGAAGGAGGTCACCTGTTTGTCTGCAGTAAGGTGCGCATGGAATGTCTGGCTGCCTTACTGTATCTGTAAAGCTTGTAAGTTCTCTGTAGTATGATCAACGAAACCAAGAGTCATTCCTACATTGTAAATCATGTGTGACTATTTGTTTCTAATACAATAGAATCTGGAGTTCTGCATCTATCTTCTGAGTGTTCTCCTGCTCTTCTTTGTGTTTTGAAATATTATCTTTGAGAGCTTGCAATTTTAAATGTATGTTTGTGAAAATGCTCAGAATTTGCATTTAAGGTTTTTACTGTGGATTTGATCAAATTACTGTGGTATTTACATAGTGCATAACAGAAACAATTAGATCCTTCGGTAGAGTGAATGAGGTATAGATTAGATCCTTCTAACTTTTCCCAACCCATCTGAAATATTTAGCTGAAAACGTAGAAATCTAAAGGAAATTGTCTCAAATTTGAAGAAGCATGCATAACAGAGTTAAGAGTAGACAGTTTTCATAAATGTATAAAAGAGAAGGCTGCAATAATTCAAGAAAACCATCTGAATTTGCAACACAGTAACACTTGTATGCAAATGAACAAAATACTTGTTGAAATCTATGATTCTTTTGCATATTCTTAGTCCATTAAACCACCAAACAAACCTAAACTACGTAAGGCCCCTTGAACATTACAGCTTCACATTGGCCAACTGAACTTGACCAACCGAACCATTGTAGACTTGGGATTAGTTGAATCTCAAATGATTCCTTCTTATCTTTCAAGTATAGTTTTAGTTCATTATATGTGAATTTTAACTTACTGTTATGATTGCATCAAAACAATCACCAACAGTTTTCTGGCGCTAGAAGGAGGGCCAGAAGGCTGTATATTACAATCACCAATAGTCTGGCGCTAGAAGGAGGGCTAGAAGGCTGTATATTACAATCACCAACAGTTTTCTGGCGCTAGAAGGAGGGCCAGAAGGCTGTATATTACATTCACCAACAGTTTTCTGGTGCTAGAAGGAGGGCTAGAAGGCTGTATATTACAATCATCAACACGACTTTATGTTGTCAGTGGCCCTAGGTGATTGGGCCCAGTCACCTCACGAGGCCGGTACCCATATATCATCACTTAAGTTCTTTTTAACCTGCACACCCAACCAACTTCAAAAAGGAAATAAAGTGCTTGATGTTCATTTAGACCTCTTTGTGTAGACTTTGAGAGCTTTAGATTAAGGTTTTATTGTTTTAGACTCTTTATAAAAGAAACCCTAACATAGTCATATACATGTACTACTCAACATACTGAGTAAAAGTAATTCTACACAGACTACAGAGACATCAGACAAACCTCAAGTAGTGACTATAATACAAACCTTAACTTTGTCATGAGCAATGATCCATATTAATATCAAATCATGACTACTAAGCACCATAAAGTATGGGATGAACCTATGAAGCACAACATCTATCCTCCTGATGGTGAAGCTAAGAAGACAACTCCTTCACAGACAATTACAACTCCTTCACTGATCAACATCAATGACATCACCTTATCAACATCATCATGAAGCAACCTTATAAACACAATTACTCAAGGCAACTAATGCATGAGGACATAGCAGCATATGAAGATAACAAATACAATGAAACACAAGCTCACCTAATCACTTATGCCTCCACATTCTAACCATTATAAGCTCATGTATGAACTTAGTATCCTTTAGAAGGTATGCCAACAAGATCAAACAAAGATCTCCTTGAAGAGTGAAACATATTGAAGTCACTGAAGCAAAATAAAGTCTTGATGAAACCTTTTCAAGCAACTTTACAAGAGTGCTATTGTAATGTACACACCATTACTTTCTCTACAAGAATCACTTGCTAAACATGAAGACAAGAATGAACTCCCATGAACAATATGAAGTCCAGTCAAGCATGAAACATCATACCATTTTGACATCAATGAAAAGA